>CVMT01000002.1:1914348-1959216 GCA_000985935.1 Talaromyces islandicus | reverse complement strand
CGTTGGATTGCAAAAGATCGAATTTTGATTTTCCCGGCGGGTTCAATTAAAGCTAATCTATATTAATCTTATTAATTATCTATCTATTATTACTAATATTAATTTTCTAATTAATTAGAAGAGTCTTAACCCAGTTTTTTTAAGAATACTTTATTATTTTAAAGATTATATATAAAGATAAAGTCTATCTAATAGAATTAACTATCTTAATTACAGTCATCTATTCTTAATTATTATATTATAATAGTTTTAAACGACTATATCAATCACTTCTAGTTATAACTTTTATAGTTATATAAAGCTCTATAGTAAAGCTAATCTTATTAAAATTATAGATATCTTTTAGTAAGATACTATACTATAATATAATCTCTTATATATGATTAAAATACTCTTTAATTATTTTTTAATCTTTATATTTAGCATACTTATAATTATATCTCTATAAGAATTATAATTTAAACTCTAAATAATATTAAATAAGTTGATATATCTATATCTCACTAACCTGTTTATAGCTATATTAAAAGAGAAAAAGATTGGCTATATCTTGTATAAGAGATAGCTGAGAAGATAATCTATGCTTATCTAGATCTAGTATCTATTTAATAAGTAATTACTCTTTAAATTTAGTTAATTTATAATTGTTAACATGTTTTATAATTTTATATTGTATTCCTTTTAGTTGATTTTAGAGTTATATAAGAGATAGTATAGATCCTTATAGCTTCACAGATACTCAAAATATTTCTATTTTTTAAATCAGAAATAGCTAATTAGATCTTCTCCTCTATTTCAGCTGATTTTGAAGAATCCTTCTTACGAATTGGTGGTATGGTAACGCGTTGAAGTTGTAAAGTCAATATAGAACGCGTTTTCGGGCGGAAGTGGCCGGGTGGCTGTAGTGGCCGGGTGGCTGTTAGATTACGTTATCTTATCGATTGGCTGTGGGTTAAGCAATCTTCTGACAGTATTATTATAGGATCTTTTACTATTATCTTACTATTATAAAATTAGTAAACCTAATTATACAAATAAAATACTATTATAAGATCTTCTACTACTATTTTATAGTAAAAAGCCACAATAATAAATTCTTAAAGTTCTAATAGGAATTACTAATTTTGATAGTAAATTTTCTATATATAGGCCTTTATAAATAAAGGCCTGCTATCTCCTGTATTTTAGTTTTCTTAGTCAGTTGTCGTCTTGGTTAAACCTCTGAATCAAGCTTTTTCTTCAGTCTTTCCTGTTTATGCCGTAACAAGTAGCGTCCGCTATCTTATCAATTGGCTGTGGGTTAAGCATTCTTCTGACACTTATATAGTAACTTAAAGAGTATATAAGATAGAAATAATCTAGTTATTGAGATGGCTTGGCTGCAGATCTGTCCCAATAACTGAGTTACCGGGGGGTCAAGTTACAGGTCCTGGCGTAACCACTCGGGGTTCGATAATTATGGCCGTCTGCAGGCGCTGATACAGACTCTACAACTTGAACATACGGCAGCACGGCGCAAGCCGTAAAATCGATGAATATGAGCTTCTTGTGTTACATGTGGCCATGAGCCTGCCAATTCTGGCAGGAAGGCGGTCACAGGTAACCTACAAAAAGGTACACCATTTACTACCGGATAGTCTAAATAAACAATCTAAAAACACTACTTTTACAGAACCAATATTGCCTGTGAAGCCGTGTACTCCAGCGATCCCGTTGACAGGTAACATTATCAGTGGCCGTCATTCCTGACGGGCTCCCGGGTGGCACCCTCGCCGGCACCGCCATGCCTGGAGGATCTTCCTAATACCGCCTCCCATTCCCAGGAAGTATACTGGTGGGGAGTTGCATAAACCTTTCCGGCAATAATATTTCCAGTTGCAATGTCTAGCCCAGCGATTGTGCGGTTGAACACGGCCTACAGGATTGTTGCTGCTGCATTGCGACTGTGTATCCTGCGCTGTACACCCTAATAAACCATAACGGACCGGCCTGGCGCACTTGCACACCTTCTGGGTTTGCTTACGGTGTCTGTTAGCTGGAGCAAGTGAAGGACCTTGTTACATACTAAACGTGGGCCGGTGCAGTCCGGTTCAGCGCCAGATGTTCTTCAACGAATCAGGAGTTGTAGGGACTATTTCCTTGTCGCCGATGATAAGAGTGGGTGTCCATGAAACGTAATCCAACCATGCATGAAGAAAAATGTGCAACCCTTTCTTGAAGAAGCAACTGAAGATGTTCGTAAATCTGATATAGGGGAAGATGGCATTTTAAAGCTTCTTGTTGCAGTAACGGAAATTTGGTTCATGATTTGTATGGTAGTTCTGGGAACTTACTGATGGACTGCAAGGGATGGTCCTTTGTAATCTGCCCTGTTAAAATACGCAGTTTAGTTAGTGCAGTGCATCATGGCGAATAACAATTCCTTTCCTGTTCTCATATCTTAAATCGTCTGGTGGAATGGCTTAGGAGAAAGAACGGAGCAAAACAAGTTATCCCGAGCCCAAATCTTGAAACAGCTGAAAAGGGGTTTTAAGTTCCGGCACCATGATCCATTTACTTGATTTATTGCCATACAAATAAATTGACAGCTTGTGGTTTATTGGAACATACTCATGCTGTTTCACTTGATAGATACGGTAAACCTAACCCAGTCCTTTCATATCTCTATCTAGTCCCCCTTAGCATACAAAGTTTCCTTGGCTTGAAGAGTTGCCAAAGATTGCCAGATACCTAGTATATGGACAGTCATACACTAGGATGTTTTTTGGCTGGATGTCGCACTCTCGTTTCCCTGCTCTTTGTCCAACGTATTTTGCATCTCCTCTTCAAATACCGGTTCAACCTCTACAGTCTCGAACTTTGTCTTGAAGTCAGAGAGGCCTTGGTTGCTGCTGTTTGATCGACGTCGAGCATTGGTGAAGTTGTATTCGAAGTCTTGTACTTCGTCACCCGATCGGCCCCTTGATTGATCTCAACAGTTAGAACAAAAGAACCGTTGGAGCAGGGGAAGTATCCACCACATACCAGTTGCCCTTCCCACCACCATCCTTTTTGGTCTTCTTGGGGTCAGCATCGACTGGTCCTGACTTGCCGAAGAATCGTGGGACTGAGTCGTGGACCGCTGCTGGACCATCCGAGAGAGGGGCATGGTCACGGTCATTCATCTTATGAGAGCGAGTCACTATGCGAGAAGTAGCTCAATTCAGCTTCCTGAACATCAAACTGTGTGATGTTTGCCTGGAGGTGCGTACTTGTCAAAATCAGCCGATAAAAGACCGGTACTCCAGGTCACACGTGGTTGTTTGTGTAAGTTGATGTGACTGGATGTTGGATCAGATTTCCGTATTGTTTTTGGCAAAGCGGTGCGAGATTCAGAGTCAAAACGAGCATGTGTCTCTGCTTCTGCTAGGATAGGTGACAGTGAGACACAGGCATATGTTTGGGAATGTTTGTGAGATAGAGTGGGGGAAGAGAGAGAGAGAGAAAGCATTGGCTTACTAGTGGGTAAGGAGGGCGTTATGGTAGACAAAGGAAGAGAGGTCACCGCTGGGAATTACTCGTGAGGGTCTGAGACAGCCAGGCGGCACACATGACCTCATGATATCAGCGTTGCGCTAGCTGCCAGAAATGCCGCTAACCCCCGCAGCCTGCAGCCGCGTTTGGCTTAGCGGAATCCGGGGTTGTTAGACGAGGCTAGTCCTCTTTGGAACGCTAGGCATGCAACTGATTTAATAACATTGACTACGTAGCTATCATAGGTATGCACTGCCATGGCATAGTCAGGGGTGAGCCCAAAAATTGGTTGTCCTGTTATGTTCTTAATCTAGAATTGAGTAGTATCACTACCAGGCTACGTGACCCTGATAGCCGCGCAGATACATGTAAATAGAAGAAACGCCTTATTTGTCTTGAAAACCAACACCCAACTGTTTTTCCCTATTCATATTAATCTAGAAAGAACCACTCCCTGTGCACGTCAACTCGCACTGAATCTGTCCTTCACGAGCCCCCCTCTACGTCCTGCCATCGAAGGCACGTATTCCAGCGAAATCTTCTTGGACCAGCTTAAGAAGCTCCGGATACCATAAATCCAATTGGCCCTCTTCGATAAAACGCCGCAGCGTGTCAATCTCCAAATTAAGGTCCCGTTCGATATGGGGCCACTGCTCCGCACGAAAGCGGTTGCGCACCAGTTCATAAGAGCCGAATTGAATGGCCTCCGAAGGTTTTCCAAGTCGGTACAAGTCATCTGTGGCGGGTCGCTGAGAGGACTCTGCATAACATAATTGTCAGTAACTAGCTTGCTTTGTGGTAAATCTTAAACGTACCTTCTGCCATGCATTCTGCCAGAGTTTTGACCAAGGCTGTACCCCGAAGTAGTGACTTCCGGTCGGCATCTGACTGCGACTTGCTTTTTAGGATAGCACTCCAATCGTCACGGGCGATGCATCTTCTCCAGATTAACCTCTGCAAATAGCCGTAGCCAGCAGGATCGCTTGTTGCGTAATCGCTGAGGCGAAGAACACGCAAAGCAATGAAGAATCCACGATGCAAAGCCTCGCTTTCTTCCACTCCTAGGAAATGAACTTCATCATCCATCAAGGTCATAAGATTGATGAGTTGTTCAGCATTAAGGGCTTGCCCGCGTATTAACTGTGCCAGGGATTCCTCGAATAGTTCTTTTAAAGCTGGTCGATCGCTGACTCGATTGCCAAAATGCTCCATTGCCAAGTCAAGTTCTGCCTTTGGATCAATGGCGCCGTGCATAGCGGGAAGAATATGCTCATATAGAAGTTCCTGAATTCCAGCAAGTTCCCCAAGTTCATCCAGCCTATTCCTCCATGTTTTGTTCTCGCTTTTGTCCAAGCTATTTGTCCTCTCCCAAGATGCCAATCTGGTAATTTTGGAGAGGGATAATTGAACACGCTTATCCCACAGATTAGCTTCTTGAGTCAAGGCGAGCTTTTCAAGTGCATCCGACGCCATCTTATAATCCTCTTCGCCAATAACATCGTTGACCCAGGCCAGTCGACTATAGGAAGGAAATTTCCTCAAGAATCGAGTCACATGAAGCTGGTAATCTTTCATTGATAATAAGACTCCCGGCTGGCCAACGTTGATTTGTCGTGAGAAAAAAGCTTCTGCCCATGGTTCACCAAAAGAGTCGAAATATTCGCCTATTTTTTGGGAAAAGCTAGGCATATCCTTCACCGGTAGCGCCAACTTGCCCTCAGAATCAGCCTCATAGCTCTTAATTTGGTCCTGGAGTTCCACCATCAATTCAACCAACGCGCCCATGTCTCGAAACTCTTCAGCTAAGGATATTGCTCCTTGGAGTTGACCAATCCCTGCCATTTTAAACAGCTGCCATTTCCGTTGTTTCTGGTTGGCCTCCTTCATAGAAATGCCCTCGTCTTTGAGTTTTGGATCGTTCTGTGCGGACAACCACCGAGTCCTTTCATCAAGCATCATGTTAAAAACATAAAGCCTACGGCAGCTGTTCTTTGCAATTTGAAGGAGCATGTGAGAATCTGACTCTCCGGCGTTTGGCATCGGTTGTTGTATCCATGATCGAGAGCTCTCAAGCTCCAAATCAAGCATATTTCCGGTTTCGCTATATACCATGTTCTCCGACGTCCAAAACTCCGGAAGATCAGCATAAGCGGATAATAGGACTCCATTCTCGAAAACCTCATCTCCGAGGCCATATTGCAGTGCATGGTCTTCTCTGAATCGGAATGCGCTCTCTAGTGCAGCAAGAGAGAGCTCGCTAGCTTGGTACACCTGAGCTAAAAATGCAGTGCTGGCTCGCCCTCCGGGACCTTTTGACCCACGGATGGCATTGAATATCCAGGGAATTATGTGTTGCATCCGAAAAGTATCGTGGAAGAACCATTGACGCACGTGGTCCTCCTCGCTAGTTTTTATTGAGTCATGTTTCGTTCTGAACTTTTCATTCATGAGACCAATAGTGCGTGATAGGAAAGTCTCCGGATTCCACGTTTTCTGAAATTCTTCTTCCAACTTCCAGATGGCCCTCTGGGCAGCCAGCTTTTCTCCAGCCCATAACAATTCCCAGCGGACTCGTCTAGATAATGCTACCCTGCGACGAAGTAACTCTGCGGCCAAATCGCTCAAGGCTTTTGAGCGTAAGCGCAAGTTGTGATCAATGGACATGGTTGCATGTGGGATGAACCTTGCATTGGATTGAAGGACATCGTTGCAGATTTCCAATGCTGCATTTTCGAGTTCCTCGACAGAGAAGCCCGGCTCCCCATCATCATTGAAACTGAGGGGGGTGTTGGTCATTGTACCATAAAATACAGCTTGTTCAATTTTGTGCTTGGCGGTGACACTGGCAATCCCCCCATCTTCCAACTGAGAAGACAAAGCAGAAATGCCTATAAGACCGTACCCTCGAAGCATAAGAATGCAAGTTGGGTTTTCGAGCTCCACGCCTTCTGCATTAGAGTCGGTTCCGATTATCTCATATTTGTCACCACTTTGAAACTGAACTCGGTCATGAAATGGCTTTGAAATGCCACTATCCAACAGCTGGGCAGAGGGAGTAGGCTCTAGACCAAGTATCGAGACAATCCATACCTTCTGTCCTATGACAATGAAGGCTGTGTTCGATGGCCGTGTTATGTGTAACTTTGGCTTGTGTGTTTCAAGTTCATTAACAATTGAGGGATTCTCGATTTTGTGTGAGGACAGAAGTTCAACACTGTCATGGTGAATTGCAGCCTTCGTCACAACAAGGATCTTCGTTGACGGGCCCTGGGATATGAGGGCTAGAAAGAAGAGTGTGGTGCTTTGCTGAATTTCCCCCGATTGAGGCGTTTTTAGCTCCTCATGGCTAGCAACGAAGTCTAAAACCCTCAGGGAGTAATTAGGCTTGGTGTCACTTGCCAGACCCAGAGAATGGTATATGTCCTCTTGAATGTTGATCTCAGAACGCAGTGTGTTTACATTGTTCCAATGTGAGTCCCATATTTCGAGAAGACCGGCGGAAGACAGGATGAAGATGTCTCGCTGGCCACGGACCAGTGAAGCTCCTGTTCTGACTCCAGCTATCTCTTTCCGCCACGAATTGCTTCCCAGAACGTTCCTTAAACCGTCAAAGAATCCACCGCTTGTGTAACCTCGAAGAAAATTTACGGTCAACCCAGGCTTTCCCTGCGGATCTCGCATTGTAACCTGAGCAACCCTGCCAGTGGACAGAACCAGAATGATCCCTGAAGGCTCCGCATTGATGACATTCGTAACATGTTCTCCAGAGAGCAACCCAGGTATGGAGCCCCGCAAGCCGCTTTGTTTTTGTTTGGCAATTCCCACAAAAGCAGCGTTTGATGCACTCTCCCAATAAATCAATTTTCCAGTGGATGGCGCAACAACAAGTAACCCGGGAATTGCATTGGTCACATTAGACACCAGAGTCCCCATCAAAGCTGTGTCGTCACCCGTACACCATTGGGGAATCGACAGCGGAAGAGTTTCTGGTTCCAATTGACAGGAACCTGCCGTATAAGACCAAACAAGGGCCCGCGACTCTGTCAACAATAACGCGAAACCGGTTTTCGTGTTGAAGATGCATCTTGCGCGACCTAATTTGTCAAAAAACATCAGATTTTTTTTTCCCCTCACAATAGCGTAGTCAGTCTGCAAGGAAAAATGCACTAACCGGAAATAAAATCTAGAAGTTGTTCTGGTACAGGCAGTTTTGTCACGGTGTAATAGTCATTAGACGACTAAGGATGGTGTAAGTACCAACGATAGATAATATATTCGGTAGCCAGTTCTTACCAGAGTAATAGCCGAATCGGTCTGACCTGCCGGCTTTTCATGCTTCCTTGGGCCTCTAAATGCAAGGTTTTGTTGATTTTGTTCCGCCTTGTTTCTGTCATCGTTCGAGTCTTGCTGGTCGACATCAGCTGGTTGTTGATTTTCTTGTAAATCGCTGTTGGCGATTGTTTTCACTGGAGCTTCGCCGGACCCCTGGCGTAAGGTAGACCTCTGGCGTTTCGCATTTGGCGGTTTCACAGCTTCATCCAGACTTGTTCTTTGACGCCTCCGTGTATTTCGAAGGGAACGACCTCCCGAGTTTGCGGCAAACATCTTCGCGCCAGAACATCGACAGAATGCGGCAGTGATCTCAAAGTCCCGTAGCGAGGGTTCGTTGGCAAAGCAACAACGGCAATCGCTAGAGAAGATTAATCAGAGGTCCAGCATGTTACCTTGCGAAGCAGGGCCGACATCCGAGCGCATGTCAAGTCTTGAACAAGAGATGTTTGGCCATGGCAAACAAACAGAGCTTCGACCGCGATACGGACTAACCGTTCTAGGGCTAGCGGGTTTGTCTTTTCCCAGCCAACCGCCAACCGCGGTCCTTCCAGACTCGCACCCGTTAACTACCGAACCCCAGAGCCACACGATGGAGGGGTGATGATTGCTGCAGATACGTGTATTGCATTGCTCTGACTGCGTGAAAATGTGATACATGTGGACGAGCCGATGACAAAAAACCACCCTTTATGATTTTACAATGAGGCTGGTTCCTACATTTGACAATGCCAGCAGCTTCCCTTACCGCCAGGTGCATCAATGGCACTATCTGTCGGCCATTCTCAACACACTCTACTAACCAGGCTTTACGCACAGCCCTATTCTTTCCTGGTTGGTTTCCCTGCCTTGATATGCGATTTCTCATACGACAATACTGAGTTATAATTAGGCCACGGAGTACAGCGAATTGGTATGATATCATCATGGGCCGAAGCATTTCCTCGAACCTCCAAGTCCTTTATAGACGAGATGGACACCACCCTCGGATTTCCTTTATCCAAGGTTATCTCGGATGGCCCGAATTCGGAGTTGAATCGAACCGAAAATTCGCAGCCGTCGATTATGGCTACATCCATACTTATCCTGCGGATCTTGGAACAAGAGTTCGGCTTTAAGACTACAGAACGTGTGGATGTGACACTAGGACACAGTCTCGGAGAATATTCTGCACTTGTTGCTGGCGGTTACCTGGACTTTACTCCTGCCCTGAGAATGGTCAGGGGCCGAGCCGAAGTCATGGCGCAATGCAGCCGGAGAGCTCACCAAAAGTCCGGAGAGATGTATGGAATGGTCGCGTTAATTTGCGAGCCAGATCATCTTCAAAGCCTTATATCGGCGATACGGGAATTTCTAGGCCCTGGATCCATGGGATCGAAAGACGACTCCAGCAATGAGATGTCCTCTATACAACAGGTCTTAATTGCTAATATAAACTCTAAAAATCAAATAGTTCTGAGTGGGAGCATCGAACGAATCAAGACACTTCTGGTCCAACTGCGGCAATTTGGTGGTCATGATCCACGGGCCGTGAGATTGAAAAGCGATAGTCCTTTCCACAGCCCTATTATGGCACCTGCAGCTCAATATATGCGAACAAAGTTGGACACAACTGAAATTACATTCCCGGCAAAAATGCCATGTGTATCTAACGTGTCGGCTATGCCTTTCGCCTCGAAGGAGAACCTCAAAGACCTTCTCTCTAGGCAGTGTGTCGAAACTGTGAGGTGGTGGGACAGCATCAGATACTTAGATCAGGAGCGAGGCGTGAAGCGATGGATTGGCATAGGGCCTGGGAAGGTTGGAAGGAACCTAGTTGGTAAAGAAGTCGGTCGCATCTCTTCTAAAGGAGGGGGGGTGTGGGCTATATGCGACCCAAGAGAAGTCGAGGAGATCATGAGAGCCCTCGAGAAATCAGAGCATGAAGATGTAGACAATTCTTGAGCCTAATGAATAATCGAGCCTTAGTGGTCCTTGGACAGATTTCACAGATCCCTGTAGAGAACTCTTGAATAATAAAAAGCACGGACTGCATTGCGATGAGTTGTCTGATTCGTAGACAAGAGGCCTGGAGCGGTAGAGCTGCGAAGAGAGGTCGTGAAGGCAATGATCGCAGCTGGAATGCCGATATTATCTGGGGATATTCTGGAAACGAAAAGAGAACTGAAAAAATCGGCGGGTTTTCCGGGTGCGGAAACCCCGGCGTCTAGCTAATGTTTTTGGGAATCATGGAATCATCAATGGACATTCTCAGGTTTGTGGTGACAAAGAGGCTAGACCACATCCTGACGGTCGACCACAATTCGAAACGGTCGAGATACGATCGATATTCGTGATCAATGGCTTTAGGACAGGGCGATCGCGATGGCTTGGTCAATACTGCAGACATTCCTCCGTGACTAAATGCTAGAAACGTCTGGAGACCAGGTTTCGCCAATTCGCTTGACTTCCGAGATGAATTTCTGGTCTGTTATACCAACGGAGGCACCGTCGGACTCTTGTGGCTTGGAGTCATGGCTATCTGGATTATAAAAGGGGTTTTGCAGGAGCTTGATGTACGCGGTTTGCAATGCTCGAAAGGCCTAGCCGCACATGACACAATTAGCCGTTGGCAAAAGGAAAGTTCTTCTATTATTTTGCACTTACGGGCTTCAAGTCGGAGTCGTTAATCCCCGTCACTCGGGCGACTTTGCGTCTCTCCGGCTCGGGCGGGACGTTTCGGCCTGCCAAGTTGACAGTAATCAGCACCTTCACGCCAGTGTTGGTTAGCCATCCATAGACTGCGAGATTTTCATCCAAGGCTTGTAAAAGGCCAAGGTCTTGGTCTATGAATGTGTTCTTCATCCGAAGATCAAAGATATCGAGGCATGAGTTGATCAAGAACGAAAACTTCAAGCGAGCCTCGGTGTAGGGTGGAAAGACGGTGATGTGTAGCGGGCGGTCCTGTAGCAATTAGCGACAAGTCACAACCCCCGTATCAAAAATGCCGGTGGGTTACATTTTTGGCCACAAAGGCGATGCAGGCGATAGAGGGCAGAGCCATGACTGTCTGGTGGTGTTCTTGTTCCGGGTTGGAGGGAAGGAGCCCGACCAATGCTGACGGGGGAATTACCACAAAGTGGAGACGCGACTAACCGATTACCACGGCGCGCGGACCACAGGCCTTCCGACTTCACCTCTCTCGCATTTGCCATTTGGCGAAAGAGCACTCCAGTTCGACCTCCCCCGAATCTCCTCAATCCTCTCGTTATTCGCGTGAGAGTTTATCGAACTTACAGGTCGTCCCCAAGATGGCTTTCGTCGCCCGAGTTGGGCAATTGCGCCGTACGTCTTAACCAGTTCGCTCGCACGTTTCTTCTCTAACAGCAAACAGCATTTGTACGCCCGGCTGCGACAACCACCCTCGTGCCACAGAGAGCATGGATCTCCAGTTCATCGCTCAAGGCCGCTTCTGCTGTCCAGAGCCAGCCTGAATCTGGCTCTTCCTTGTCCGCCTCTGGAAAGGTACGGAGGGAGGTTGCCCTTCCAAGCCAGGAAAAGAAAGAGGGCGCCATGCAGTATGCCTTGTAAGTACAACGTCCTTCACCGGTCAATTGTGCGAAATAATCAAGCCAATTGTTTCTGACGCTTTTGGAAAAAAAAAAAAAAAGGACAACGCTCGACCAAATCACAAACTGGGCCCGCCAGAGCTCGTTATGGCCAATGACGTTCGGATTAGCTTGCTGTGCTGTGGAAATGATGCACCTGTCGACCCCTCGTTACGATCAAGATAGGCTTGGTATCATTTTCCGAGCCTCTCCCCGACAGTCTGACGTGATGATTGTTGCTGGAACTTTGACCAACAAGATGGCGCCTGCTTTGAGACAAGTCTACGACCAAATGCCAGATCCTCGCTGGGTCATCAGTATGGGAAGTTGTGCCAATGGTGGAGGCTACTATCACTACAGCTACTCGGTTGTCCGTGGATGTGATCGCATTGTCCCTGTCGATATCTACGTACCTGGCTGTAAGTTTTATAGTCCAACCCGCTCGTAGTAAACCTTTGAGATACTGATCTTTTATCCTTCAGGCCCCCCAACATCGGAAGCCTTGATGTATGGAATTTTCCAACTTCAAAAGAAGATGCGATACACAAAAATCACGCGTATGTGGTACAGAAGATAGGCTATAGGGTGTTCTTTTTATTTCATAGTTTGGTACATTAGATGTAGATTTACAAAGCTTTGTTCAACGAATTTGTCTATTCAAAACTGCGCTTTCAGGTTGTTTGGGATTATTTCCACAAACTAGCAGGCTCCCTACGAATCTACTTGAGCTTGGTGGTCGTCAGATAGCACATCCATTTACTTTTTTTTTTCTTTTGTTTTCAAAGCTGAAAATCAATATATCGAGAGTAAAAACACGTTCACTAGATAGACCTGTACATATATATATATTTAGCTTCCAACAATAACGCCCCCATTGGGGTGTAAGCACTGTCCAGACATGTAGCTGCTATCTGCACTGGCTAGGAAGACAAAACAAGTAGCAACTTCACTCGGCTGCCCGGGACGCCCCATAGGCACGCCACTGAATTGTTCCAGGGCCTCAGTGGTCATAGTCGAAGGGATCAAGGGGGTCCATACTAATCAACACGTGTGAGTAAAAATTGAGCGAATCTGGCTAAACAGTGTTATGTAGTCTTGGGACTTACTTGGGCCAGGACAAACGCAATTAACTCTGATGCCCTTGCTAATTTGCTGGTTTGATAGTGCCCTTGTGAAAGCAACAATCGCTCCCTTGGTGGATGTATAGTCAAGAAGATCGCCTCTTCCAACAAAAGGATTTACCGATGAGCAGTTAATGATTGTCGAGCCTCTTTTGAGATGCGGCATCACGTATTTTGCGAGGTAGAAGAAGGGGTGTATGTTGGTATCAAAAGTTTTCTCCCATTGTTCCCTATTTTTGTGTTAGCACGTTTATAATAAAGAGCTCCTCAAGAGGCCAAAGACGTACTCGGTTAGATTCGATATATCCGGAAGCATATTTTGGAAAGCTGCATTGTTTACCAAAATATCGACACCTCCAAGATATTGCACAGCCTTATCGACAACAGCCTTGCAATTCTCCTTCTTCCGAAGATCCGTTGGAAAAAGGTGGCATTTACAGCCATGCTCCTCGACTTTTTTCTTTGTTTCCTGGGCATCTTTCTCTTCGGTTGGAAGATAGACTATCAGGCTCGATGCTCCTTCCATTGCGTAAAGAATGGCAACAGCCCTTCCAATGCCAGAGTCTCCTCCAGTTATAATAGCGCGCTTCCCTTTCAACTTCTCTGCTGGCCTGTAGGGCTGATACCCGCCGCCCTCGTCTGTTGGAAGTTGATCCGAGACTGGCTTTGGGTCCAGCATCATATGCTGCCATCCCGGCTTCTCTTGGTGATGAACCGGGATTTGGTGTCCTTTTTTTGTTTTTTCTCAGTCATAGCGATGTTCGTGCCTTGACAGGGCTGACATACCTGGTTCAAATTGCGATTTGCTGGTCATATTGGTGCTAGCGGTTGTGCACGAGTAATAGACTCTAATAACTGGACGGTTGGTTTGAAAAGTTAAAAAAGAAGTTATATTTTCTGCTGAACATCAATGTATGTACAAATGTTTCCTTGCAAATGAGCAGTTATATTCCCCTTCGAGGCGGTTCGTCACGATGACGTCTCGGTGTTGTAGCCCTTAATGACATTAGCATGAGAACGGCAGGCGAACATTTGAACCTTGGAACGGAATGCCACCAAACATGTTTTATGCATAAACATTGAAGAACGGTGTTGCCTGCAAGAACCACTGCTAAATTGCATGCATGTGCATCTCAGCATTCCAGTAACTATGAAGAGAGCGCGGTGTCAGTCACTCCAGGCCAGGGGCAGCTGTGCCTTAAATCAACACCGAAAAGATACCGAATCTATCAGAAAAATAGTATGATTTCCATTTTACTAGAAAATCCACAATCCAGTAACAGTAATTTGGAAAGAAGAATAATTTGAATATTCAAAGATTCAAAGTCGAGAGCTACATGACAATGCATGCTGGTCTACCGCCTTCCGAATGTGAAAGTGGGGCGGCAAAAAATAAAAAAAAGGAAGGCGCATTAATTTTTCCCAAAAGACATCGGAGCTAACTTGCACGACATCCATTGGGGGTTTTTGGGCTTGTTCGTCTGCATTCGAATTCAAAATGGGGTCTACTTCTATATGCGAATCTATTTCGGCCACGCCGCACATTTTTCTGCGGCCATCACATGAATTACACATTGCCTCGCGACTTGCGGCGAAAAGCTTTCTCGATCCGCTGAGTGCCTCCAAGCAACGCCGGAATACGTCGAGAAAAGGCCAAGGAAACTTGGGCATTTCAAAGAAGAATTTACGCCATGGACAACCGCTGTACGTGGACGGGTTTTCTGTCGATCAAATATGGGAACAGGCAGTGCGAATCATCAGCCATACAAGCGATGAATTGAAAGACAACATCCTTGCATCTTCGGAGCCGTTGCACAAACCCGACAGTCGCCCTAGCCTACATTCGCGCGAGTCTAGTGTTTCTGAACAAGACATCAGTTTATCTGACAACGAAACCTCCCAGTCCGGCTCGGATGCAGAGCAGCTGTCCGAGGATGTGGATGCGGCCGAGGATCTATCCAGCAATGAAGCTTCTAGCAACATAGAGAATGAAGATATCGAAGACGGGTCTTCGGTATCCGAAAGTGCCCAATCAAATACTTATGTGGAAGACAAATTCAATTTGAATGACGGGTTCTTCTCCATCGATGAATTCAACAAACAAAGCGAGTACCTGGAGAATTTGGACGCGAAGGGTGCCCCAGAGGAGTTCAGTGACGAGGAAGAAATAGATTGGCATATCGCCCCGACCGCAGACAGCATGCAGGGTAGCAAATCAAACAAGAAGGAAGCCAAGGAAAGTCGCGACGATGAGAGTAGTTCAGAAAGCGACGATGATGGCCCAACATTTGGCAACGCCAACCTCATAGATGACGATAGCGATGAAGACATGGAAGGTGCTAATGACGATGCGGAGGACTGGATCGACACAACCCAAATAAAATACGATGATTTCTTTGCACCCCCTGCCCGAAAGGTATCGCGGAAAAAATCTAGACCACTACCAAAAACACAGCCGTCTCAGAGCGCAAGCAACGAAGGTGATGAGGATGATGAAGATGTCGAGCGCGCCATGGCCGACGTTCGACGCGATCTCTTTGATGACCTTTCTGAGAATTCAGATGTTGAAATGGACGATGAGCAAACTGGCGGAGCACAGGGCGCGCGCTCCACTCATGAGAAGCAAAGAGCCAAGATCGCTGATGAGATTCGTCGTCTGGAGATGGCTAATGTTGCAGAGAAGGAGTGGATGCTGGCTGGTGAAGCCAAGGCTTCGCAGCGGCCAGTCAACTCGCTGATAGAAAACGATCTTGATTTTGAGCGCATCGGCAAGCCAGTGCCGGTCGTCACGAACGAGACGTCGGAAGCAATTGAGCACTTGATCAAGCAGAGGATTCTTGCCAAGGAATTTGACGAAGTAATACGGCGTCTCCCAGATCTATTGCAGCAGAATGCTGCCAAACGAGGCCGTGTCGAAGTGGACCAGAACAAGTCCCAGCACAGTCTTGCCGAATTGTACGAGCAGGACCACCTACGACTAAACGACCCGGCATACGTGGACGAAAAGGATGAGAAGCTAAAGCGCAATCATGCTGAAATCGAACAATTGTGGAGAAATACAAGCTCCCAGCTCGACGCTTTGTCTAACTGGCATTACAAGCCCAAGATTGCTCAACCAAGCATCAACGTTGTTACCGATGTTGCAACTGTTGCGATGGAAGAGGCACGCCCTAGTGGCGCGGGATCCTTGTTCGAGCAGGGAATGCTTGCCCCTCAGGAAATTTACGCTCCGAACGAGAAGAATGGGCTTGTAGGAGAGGTCGTGCTACGAAGTGGGCTCTCGATGGCGAAGGACGAAATGAGCCGGGAAGAAAAATCAAAGAGAAGACGCAAGCAAAAGGAGAAAATGAAGAACGCCAAGTCCCTTCCGACCTCGAAGAAGAAGACAGACGAGGGACAGCAAATCGTTAGTGATTTGAAAAAGGGCGGAGTTAACATTGTTGGAGACAAGGGACAGCTACAGAATCTGGACGGACAGCATGCGTCGAAAACGGCCGAGGCCCAGGCGGGCAGGCTTAAGTTGTGATTTTTATAACCCCATCAATTGTTCGATAGACTCTGCTTAGCTTGAATCGTGTATAAAAATATATTGTCTCGGGAATAGTCCCCGTAGTCCGGGAAGTCTTGCAGTTCCACCACATTGAATATCTTCTTAATCTTCTTGATGCAACGTAGATCTGCTCGGCGACGGCGTTTGTAGCAGAAATAGCACACGGAGTCAGGACCTAGAAGCCGCTCAAGCGTAGCGATGAGCAAGGGAAACGCGGGTTCGAAATAAACGCAGTCGGCGGCTAGGACGACGGCAGGAAACTGTGGCAGATCTGCCGAGGGCGGCAGAGCCCAGTCCAGGACAGCTGCGTTCACCTTGTTCGCCAGGTTGTTGCGAGCAATGTTGGCCTGCATTAGGGGTAGCATCGGTTCCTGGTCGGTGATGTACACGGGCCTGTCAGTCTTGCATCCTTGTGCGACGGCTAGTCCAACCAATCCCCCTCCGGCACCAATTTCTACACTGTT
This sequence comes from Talaromyces islandicus, assembly GCA_000985935.1. NCBI lineage: Eukaryota > Fungi > Ascomycota > Eurotiomycetes > Eurotiales > Trichocomaceae > Talaromyces > Talaromyces islandicus. Next base: position 1,942,652 of record CVMT01000002.1, on the reverse strand, counting down.
GGTTAGAAGAAAGAAAAGAGTCAGTACACGCGAGGCAGCTGCCATATATACATATGTTTGTTTGTTTTTCTTAGTTTTTTGTTGGAAAGCGGAGAAGTGATGAGTACAGACATGGTCTTGCCAAGGAGATCCGAGGAGTGCTTTTGCAGCATGTATCGAGCCAACAAGATGCCCGCTGGCCACAGTTGTCCACCGCATCCCTCTTTCAGGTCTTCTTCTAGCTTGAGAGGCTGCTCCAAGAGCCCGTCAAGGGTGACAATCGTTGTGCCGGCATGTTTTCTCTCGCGAATAGGGACCAGGGTCTCTGGAAGGTCCAAGTGCGCATCGCCGTCGGAGTCGACCGTGACATTAGTATTTGACGGGTCGAAGAGATCGTCGGCCATGGCAGACTAATTAGTACGTAACGGCAACAACAACAACAATAATGATCGTCGCAGGCGTTGTTTAAATTGACATTCTTGTCTCAGTCTCGTGTCGATCGCTTGATCCGGAAGGAGGGGGAAGAGCCAAGAAAGCAGAAACGAAGAGAAAAAGAGCAGGGATGAGCGGCGCTAGACCGCATCTGGACGCAGGCCTTGTCAGAACCCGATTTTCCCAGACATGACCCATGAATTGGTCTTCTTGATAATTTCATTTCGTCTTGTTAGCAGTATGTACATACGTATGTAGTATCGTTGTCTTGGCTCGAGAGGGAAAAGGAATGCTGTCTGCTTGCGTCCACGGCGTGACGTCACGGCAGACTGCGAGAGTGGCAGTAGTGGCAGTAGACGCGCGGGTGCGTGCTTCTTCAAGCCGCTTTGGCGATGTGTTTCGGTCATCGAGACGTCATCGGCCTGGATGCAGCCTCGCCTTATAAGAAGAAAAATGTCTCCCTTGCCTCTGTCTGTACGAACCTGCTGAAGCTTTTGCACCTATACCAAACTTTCGAACTACCGATCAATTACATAGTAAATAATATGGCTACTCTTCACTGTGCGTCCTGCTCCTCTTACCAGACCAGACGTTCCTCAGCTAACCCGGAGCCTGGTAGACCTGCCCCCCGTGAAGCCCTCGGCTATCGCCCTGGGCACGGTTTTCAACCACACTGCTTCTCTCGGTATTCTCGCGCCTGTCTTTGGTGATGCATACCACCGTGCCCAGGCGGCAAACACCAAGGAAGAATTCGTCAAGTCCAAGGAGACCAGTAGCGCCGTTGCCGCTTGGGGGTCTTCTCTGTTCGGAAGTGCAGTCCAGACCTATGGCGTGGCTGCCTTGATCAATGCCACTGGAACCTTGAGCTACAAGGGAGCCGCTTATCTTGGATCTCTCATCTTCTTTGCCAGTTCGGCTCCAAGCGTATGTCTTCTTCTCCCCTCCCCCCCTCTTCCGGTCCGCCACCAGCTCAAACCTGACGTTCCTAGTTCATTGCGCAAGTCTTTACCGAGAAGCGACCCCTAGACACAGTCGCAATTGGTGCTGTCAGCAGGGTATTTGAAACTGTTGGCCTCAGCTTATTCTTGACCTGGTGGGGAACACGCACGAATCCGTTTGACTAGAATATGGTCTTGTCAGCTGCATATTGTGATCTTTGATAGTCAATATCAACCCAAGATGGAACCATTTTATTGTACCAATGTACCCAGATCATAAAAATATAAAGTAATGTGAAATATATTTAAACCAGTTCTTCTCCATGATGTCTGTACAGGTTTGTAAACCACAGTGACATCCTAGTCAGGGTTACAGTCATACTATCGATGAGCTCTCATATGTAAGACTTATCAATTGCAGTGTTTGGTAATGCCATTTCGAACAATTTACATCATTGTATCAAAACACCATATAACAAAGGAAGATCTAAAGCGCGAAAGAACGAGGTGCCACCGATCTGACACTAAACAAAGGTCCGGCACGGGTACCTATCAATTCATGTTAGCAACCATGTCATTTTAGAATTAAAAAAAAAACAAAAAAGAAAGACGTACTTTTCTGGGTATCCTTGACCAGAGCCAAGTTGGTAAGATGACGAGTTAAGCTTGACTGGAAGTGGCGGAAGACCATCCGGTCCCAGGACGCCTTCAATGATGCTTTTGTCCTTTGCAAAAGCTGCAGCAAGACCGCGCTCCTCTCCTTCCTGCTTCAGGCTGACCAGCTGCTTCTCGCCGGCTCCACCGGCCTGGAGGGCGTTTTCTTTCGGAGCGGCTTGGCTGCCCACAATGAGCAATCCGGTCGCGTCGCCTTGGTTGACGACGCTCTGTCTCGGGTAGTTTCTTCTGACATCGCGCTTCCAGTAAGGGTTGTCGGCAATATCGGCCGCGGGGAGGGTGACGGGGTCATCGTAAGATAGTGGTGGTAGAGCACCCGGGGTAGGAAGCCGGAATTGAGGGTTGAGAGGGACACCGGTCGACCGGTTAGGGTCAATAGAGAGGACTCGTCGCACCCTTTCCCAGATACCTGTTGACTGGAGAGTGTATTTCTGCGAAATATTTCAGTGAGACTGCCCAAGACTGCGTTGTCAAGGAGAAGACGCTACCTTGGACACAGCGATGGCGTTCGCAGCAGACGCTGCCGCCTTTCCCATTTCTCGAGACATTGCCTGGTCAATCCAATTAGTACAGACCTACTTAGCCTAGAACAGCCGCTTCTTACCACGAGGAGTGTGTTGTGCACTTCCGAACTGGTCTGGTTGTTTCAAGTGAAATGCGTCGGATGCATGAGGAGGTTCGCTGACGTGGCGAATTGTTTTTCCGCGCCGGTCATCACCCAGTATAACTTTCCATATATCTGCGCCTACAAATTATACCGAACAATTTATTCTTCTTATGGTATACATCCAAGTCGATTAACTAGCTAATATTAAGGAACTCTTGTAATTATTCAAGTTTGTTCCTCTGGATGGTCTGAAGCAAAGTACATCGATAACCGCAAATACAAAATATTAATACTGACTACGTACTGGAATAATACATAAAACCCGCTATTATTTTCCCGCAGTTACAGAGTAAAAGCCACTTATTTCTCTTCTTCTTCTTCCTTGCTTTCATCCTTGGCGTCTTTGTTGATAAGTTCCTCCACAGCTTCAACCGTAGACACGGGACTACCAGGCTGCAAGAGCAAGACTTTGCCGGCCTTATCGACAGCAAAAACGCCTCTAACTGTTCCCTTGGGGGATTTCTTCAACCCCAGACTTCCAATCAAGCTGGCAGAGGGATCGCAAAGAAGCGGGTACGGTAAGTTCTGTTTCGTCTGGAACGTTGTATTGGCTTTGGGGGAGTCGGTGGAGAGACCGTAGATGGAAAGCCCTCCCGAGGTCAAGGGCTCATATTTGTCACGGAACATACAAGCCTGCTTTGTGCCTGTGGAAAACAAGGTCAGCGCTTGTCGACGGAGGGCATGAGACATATCCGAAACATATAGCAGGGTTTCGGGCAGAACCGTAGCAATGCCGATTGTGTAGAGCATTGGCATATACTTACATCCTGGCGTAGAAGCCTTTGGGTATGTGAAAATGACGACGCCGGATTTGCTAGAAGCCACAAGAGCATCGAGGCTGGTTGTTTCACCGTCGTTGGTTTGGATCTCTCCTCCGAAGTCTTTGAGCGAAATAGACTCTCCAGCCTTTGGCACTGGGACTTTGGATGACGACTCGCTAGCCTTTGGCTTTGGCTCTGCTTTTGCTTTTGGTTTGGCCGTCTTTGCAGCTTTTGCGCGCGCTGGTTGCGCCTCAGCAGGCGGTGCCTTGCGTTTCCTCAATTCAACAACCATGCTGGAGGCTGGACAGTGGGAATCTTGCCACAGGGGTAAAAAAAAAAAAAAAAAAAAAAAAAAAAAAAAGGGGAATTTTCTTGTAGAATGCAGGGCTTAACAGTCAAGATTTAAACAACGGTGGTTTATGTGGATGGTTCGGGTTCAATGGTAAAGGCAGAACGTCGCAGGGAGTCGCGACGCGTTCCTCCCGTTCTGGGACAAGGCTGGCCTAGCCCAATCATCGAGGAGTTAATAATCTCATTTTAGCCGCAAGACCTATCAGTTAGCTTATTAGGATTACTAGCCTATCATAGTATTATTAGGCCATAACTGGCAGCGTTGATCTTAAACATGGCTGATCGTAGCGTGATTGGCTCCAGTCAGAATGGCAAATGCGCCTGGAGTCTGGACTAGACTGGTGCATGTGGAACTGGTTAATAATAATTAGTGCTGCAAGTTGGATATCTGTTACCGTTAGTATTGTACAGTTTCTCTCTCTCTCTTTTTTCTCTAAAATTTTATGGAGCAGTTAAATCTTGGTTGCCAATACTTGTGGCAATGTAAAAAAATATACTAGATGTGTGCGGGATTGGCGAATCAGCTGCATTTGGTTCCGATTATTGTAACATATACAGGAATCATCTACAGTGGCTGGACGATTTAACTGAGAGGCTTGACAGAGGCCCAATCGAGAGGGAGGCGATGATCTCATTTTGCCACATTTTCATTTGTTTCCCCAGATAAATTTTCAAGACGAACACAAGTTTGAACAAACCAGAAACGCACAGTTTGGCACCACGTGACTTTTTGCGGGACGATTCGGGAAAGACAGCAGGCTCGGCCAATGGGACGCGCCACAAAGGTCTGGACGCTTACCGGAGCCGGACCCACTCGGCCGGAGTCGTCTGACCCATTTTTTTCCCGCCGATTTTCCTGCATCTTTTCGCGATCGCCTCCTGCGAGCACACCAGAGAGAGTCGTCCTTTCCAGCAATTTCGATCCCATTTATATCCAAAATTCTCCGTCGTTTCTGTCTGCAATCTGCCCACTTCCCAGTCATCAGCACTCTCTTCTCCACCCTACAACACGCTTTTTCAATCCAGCTTGCATCAAAGAGAGAAAGAGATAAGACAACCGAAGAATATAGACCCATTTGTGGAACGCCGTGCGAATCTCATTCCCAGGCGTTTGTCTACACCAAGTCCCAAGGAGGAACGCACAGAATGAAGGTTTTCTCATCTGACTGCACCTTCGACTACTCGTGGGACGAGGTTTCCACCGCAAACTGGCGGAAATATTGCCCTTGGAATGATAAATCCACGCATGTGACAGCGGTCGACACGCTCTCGAGAACGGTGGAGCCATCCACTGGTATTGTGAGTACTATCCAAACGGATCTATTTTGAAGTCATTGTTCTGTAACGAACATCACTGACAGTTGCTTCTTGCTCAGTTACGCACCGAACGCCTTATCACCTGCCAGCAGACTGCCCCGCGCTGGGTTCTCTCGCTCCTCGGCGGAGATTCATTGTCCTATGTGTACGAAATCTCCTATGTCGACCCAGTATCGAAGAAGGTGACCATGTGCTCGACGAATCTCACCTGGTCCAACGTCCTGAACGTGAAGGAGACTGTCGTCTACCAGCCATCCAAGTCCATGCCCGCCTCCAAAACCGATTTCAAGCAGGAGGCCCTGATCACCGCGCTGTGCGGTGGCTGGCAGAACATCAAGAACAAGGTTGAAGAAGCCAGCGTTGAGAGATTCAGCCAGAACGCAAAACGGGGCCGTGAGGGCTTCGAAGCCGTCCTAGAGATGAGCCGACGCGTTTTCGGCGAACAAAAGGAACTCGAGAGACAACGCCTCCAGTCCGCTTGATTAGACTTTTATTTGTTTTCTTTCTCGACTTTTAAAAAACATTCGATATTTCACGGCTAAGCGACTGCATTCATTATTTACGACAACTGCATTGGGTTAATCAGGGACGGCGCTAATTGTTTCGGTTAATATATCACTTACACATGTGTTTTCAGCGTGTTTTACAAAAAGCCCTCCTCTTGCCTGCGGAGTTTTGAGATTTTGTTTCCTTCACAGATACTCTATTCGGTGTACTAAATGATTTCACGACTCACCTCAGATATAAACTAATGGGCGACTGTAGATATTTTTCTAAATTCAAATAAAATGACTTAGACTTGGATATTGACTGTTTTATTTACACTCTAAACCACTTGGATCTGATATCTATATGATGATTAATTAATCATAGCGCTCTGCTAGTTCACCCACGAAGGGAACGTCTCGACAAGAAATAGACAAGAAATATATTCACCTCTCGATACTATGATCTCAGCTGCCGTTTCGATCTACGAACAACCTAGTTTCCCGCCTCTTTCTCCTTTGATGCTTGTTCAACAATCCCCTTTTGCAGCTTGGCCCGTTGTCGTTCCTCATAAGCGTTGCGGCTCTTGAGTATTCGCTCGACGATCTCGCCAGCATTCACACTCCGGAACGGATGGGGCTCGACTTCTTTGAAAATCCCCATTTCTTGCGGCGCGACATAGGGGTCGTAAGTAAGCGGGATGAATGTCGTAGGTCCGTGGTAAACGACATCTGGGACGCCCCATGGCATTGCCTGTAGAAACGAGCGGGTGGGTGTGAATGGCGTCGAGAACACGACGGAATGGATATACTGCCGAATATTGATTAGTTTCGTTCACAGTACATGTAAATTCCTTTAAAACCATACCTTGCATTGTAGCACGCACAGTGCTCGTTCAAAGATGTTCATAATCGGGTAATTGAGGCCCTTCCAGTGATTGATGACAGAATCATCATGGATACCAGCAATGACATATGCAGGACTGTAATCCACCCCATGTTCAGCAATCCTCTTTTCCTTTTCAGCTGGCTCAAACCATCCCCGTTTCTGACCTTCGGCTTCTTCCTTAGCCCACACTCGACGGAGAAACTCGATATGTCCTGACGAAAAGAGATCAAAACCACCGTCTACGTAGACGATTCGCTGGCCCGGTTTTGCCGCAACACCGCTAATTAGGGTTTCGAAAGTCCCAGCCTCGTCAGAACTCTCGCCAATCTTTGCCTCATCACTACCATTCCAGATCCAAACTTCGGGGCCGGGGTTGTGGCCAGATTCATCCGTAGCATATTCTCGGATTCTTTGAAGAAGTTCGGCACTGCTCACTTTGCGATCCTCAGGGCTGCCAGATCCTTCGTTTCCTGCCAGGACTTCCTTGACTGATTTGACAAAGTGATTTTTCGTGCATAGGAGCATTCGCCCAACTAAATCGGTAGTGGAAATGCCCGGGGTGCGTTTCACGACCAAAAAGCGGCCAGCAGCCTTCACGAATCGATAACAGTCGTCTCCATTGCTGTCTGATGTGATGTCGTCTCCGTGGACGACGTACTGACAGCCGTAGTGCGATACCCATGGCAGGTAGGTGACGTACGGGGCATGGGGGATGGATTTTGTAACCCACCTACACGCCTCAACAGCTGCAACACTGGTGTTTTACTTAGCAAAATCGATAATATCCGGGTAGTACAATAGGAAACTAACCGCTCAGCGAGGGTCATGACAGTTGGTCCTTTGTTTTCGAGAATCGCTTCATCCGAGTGAATGCCAACTAACAACTCTTTTCCCAGCTTGCGTGCTTGCAGCATGGCGCCGGCATGTCCTGTAAAATGTCTATTATATTAGCAAATGCGAAACAAGGCCCCGATGTCCCTGCTTACCATGATGGCTGAAGTCGAAGCATCCATCAACCCAAATGCGGTCTTTCGAGATGGGCACTTCTTCTTGCGGATCGACCGGCCATTGGCCCGGGGCAGGGACTTCTTCTTGATCAGGAGAAGACATTGATTGATTCTCGGTGTATTTGTGCGGCTCAGCCGGCTCCGGTTTCAACTCTTGTGATGATTCGACGCGGTCTTCGAGGTATATGCGGGGTTGCGGCCGGTAAACGTCCAAACAATTCTCGAATAGACTTTTGGTTGCGGTTGTTGCAAAACAGAGAACATAAAAAGCAAATTTACCAGTCTCGGATGTATCCGAGGTCTGAGGTGTTCAGGGGTGAAGTGCTGGGCGAGAGGAGAGAGCAGTGGACTTCGTCGCAATTGCCAGGTTCCCCGCGCTAGGCATATGCAGGCCCACGGGACGCCGATGCTCGATCAACACCATCCCTGACGACCATCCCAACTGACCCCGAGGCATTCCACCACCAGAAATATCTTTCGTATAATTCAATTTAATGCAGTTTATCTTTTATTCGTGAATTGTCCTGGGCAAACCCTGCTCGGCAAACCTGGAGCCATGGTTTCCATGCTCCCTCCTAATCAAATGGTCGCCGCTGGTCCCCAAAGCGCGACTTTGATCTTCCAACATATTCAAGAAACGGCTACGAAACGAATATCCACCCTCAATTATTTACGCAAAGCGTCAGTCTGCAACCCTGCATTTAGTGAATTGTCACGGTGCCACTAATACTCTTGCGCCTACAGCCACGATGGCCAGGTTTATTGGTTCAACACGATACGCTTCACCAAAAACGACCTGATGAAGATGCCCTACTTTGACCCAAAAAAACTCTCCCGCCGCGCGATAAACTTTTTACTTCTTGGTCTTTCGCTTCCCCCGATTTTAGATATGAACTCAACACCGCTGGAATACCTTCGCTCCCTGCACGCTCTACTAGCCGAATTTGAGTCCTTCCAACAAGTTCACTCCCCAGATGGGAACTCTTCGTCAAATCTGGTTAGGGCAAGGATACCTCAAATGTTTAGGAGGACAACATATTCTGGCAGCAAAGCGAGGAGGACGAGTTCGGCCAACGAAATTGGGCTGCCAATGCACTTTGGTGATTCCTCAGACGTCAAAGCGATAACAGGCAATCTCGCTTCTTCAGCAACCGCAGCGTCGGCAATAACATCATTGTCCAACCCCGATTCGTCCGATCTTCACCCTGGAGAAGAATATACTTATCTCCTGACCCCTTCGCTTCCGTTCGACCCCGATTTCTTCGAGACATTTGCATCCCTCTGCGACGTGTTGATCGACTGCTACACCAGACTGATAAGCCTTGTTTCCAGCCCTACTGCCTGTACCTCGGCGGTGGGGGAGCTTTTCACCAAGACGGATGCCAAGCTTCGCAAGGTGATGGTCGCAGGCGTTGTGAGAGAGTTCGAGGAGGCTAGCAGGGGCAGCGCGAAAAACGAGCTTGGAGGCGTGAGCAGGGTTGTCCTCGGGGGGCTGATGGGTTAATCGAATTCACTATTGCACCTCTCGGGAGATTTCTTGGGGCTCTTGATATCATAATTTATTGTACGAAGTCACGAAGATTCTTTGGTTGTTATTTGAACGAGTCATATAAATACAGATCGTAATTCCAATCACATATGATGCTGGTATCAACGGTGGCGCGAGATTGTCACAGGTGTAGACAGCCTACTCTTCAGCGGGAACAAGAGTGCTCTTCTCCTCGAGCAGCTTGGCAAGTTCGCCGTTTTTGTGCATAGACATGAGTATATCACAGCCACCCACGAATTCTCGGTCCACGTAGAGTTGCGGTATTGTCGGCCAGTCAGAGTATTCTTTGATTCCTACACGGCAGTACAAAATCACGGTTAGGGTATGATTTTCAAAGTCGAGAATTGCACACACCTTGCCGGAGCTCTGGGTCCTCAAGGACGTTGAATGCAGTAAACTTTTGTGGATCGACTCCCTGGAGACCGAGGATCTGTATGCTCGCGCGAGAGAAGCCGCATTGTGGCGTTTCGGGGGTTCCCTTCATGAACAGGACGACCGGGGCCGAGGCGACTGCTTTATCGATGGCTGCTCTCGTTTCATCTGAGAGGAACCGTGCTTGCAGGGTGGTGGATGGGCTGGAGACAAACGACCAGGGACCTGGAATGACTCTGCCCTTCGGCACGGATCGCGCGATGCCGCGGGAGGCCTGGTTGTTGCTTCGTGTTAATAGGCTAATTAGAGTAAAAATTTAGCAGGGAAAACTAGGTACCTGGAAAGAAAACCTTGAAAACATCGCTGTAGGGGATGTGGACGGTTGTGTGCTGGGGTTGTTGAAGAATTGTCGCAGTCGGGACTGACGTATTAATAATTTGCGATGCCGAAGTATAAGCTAGGCCGAGGTGGGCCCACCTGAATTAATAGACACCAGAGGTATATACAATTTCCTAAATTATATATATATATATATGTATGTATGTATGTATGTATGCTTATACCTATTTAAACTAACAAACTAAATAATTGATTAACAAGGTTAGTAGGACTTGATAGATTGGTTTGCATCTAAGATGTTGTAATTGACTAATCTATTTTTATAGGCAATTACAAAAACGAGCACACTTTCCGATTAGCTATTCAATACTAGAAGATAACTTATTATCAACTACACTATACTATCTCACTTAGTCTGTTTCCATAGATTACAAGAGTCTCGGGGAGGAATCAGCAGCTCTCGGGCTGGCGGCGTTCATAGCAACCTCATCTTCTACCACGGCGATTCCTACTCCTCAGCATCGTCTCGACAGTCGTGCTAGCCTCCTCCACCTTCTTCAGACAGCTCATCTGCTCATGGGATATTATGGATTTTATATGATTTTCAGGTACGATATTGAAGACAAAATTCCGAGAGGAGGAGATCGCTGCGCTAAAAATATACGAGCCGCACCAATACTGGATGAAACCTGCTTGGTACCTTTTTATTGATCAAACCCGGCTGTTGTTGGAGCGAGGCTGGCTGCGAAAAATCACATTGGTCACTATTACTTCGCATGCATGATACTAGGTACTAGCAGTAGTCTAGTGATTAAATACTAACGCAATAATCCACCAAAGCTCCCACTTCGTGTATTGCTATTTTCGTACCTCCTATCGCCCAGCTTCCACGAAGAGGATGGATTTAGTTACATCCTCTTCTTGTCACCCCTCTCATCGTGCCATTGTCAAGAGATATATGGACAAACTACAACGTTGACAAGGCAGGCGTTGAAAATAAAACGCAATCTTTTTTGACACTGCCTTCTTCTCCGATCGCCGTGAGTGCTAATTTGAATGACCAAGATGGAAACAAGAAGATAAACCAGTAATTTTAACCAGTTCTCCAAATAGCATCATTAACAACGCGAGAGATGCCCTCAGACTGCCCGTCGAATACGTATACCACGCAAAATGGCTACCAATTTACCACATACTGCGGCATTGACCTGCTCGCTGCTGAAGTGGGAAGCGAGGTTGAGACAAGTATGACTGACTGCATGGAGCACTGTTCTTGGTTTCAACCCGCTTGCTATGGCATCACATATTACACCCAAAACCGAACATGCTCATACAAGGCCGCTGGCGTGAACTCAACCATGTTGAGCACATCGAAAGACGATAATACCAACGTCAACAGTGCGATTGCGAACCTGACTCAGATGGTCTCGTTGGATATCACCTGTCCGTACCAAAACAACTCAATAATTGATACCAGTGATGGCATGCCTTTTCAAATCCTCTGTGATACGGATATGACAGGCTACGGCGACTACTTCCCCTGGGGATTCTCATATACACCGCATACAGATACAATGATCGAATGCATGGAACTCTGCTCCCACGCGCACCCACTCTGTCTCGGGATATCGTGGAACCCAAGCCTAGTTGATGGATATGGAAACTGCTACCTGAAAAGCTCGCAGAACGGGGTTCCTGAACCTGTAATTGGGGGTTCAACCCATTCCGGACTAGTCAAGCTGCCAGTAATTGATGCGTGCTCATCAATATCTAAGCAACAGCAAATCTCAAGCAACGACAAAGTCTTTAACGTAACTTGCTTCGAAGGCCGAGTCGGAAGCAGCAATATCACCTCGGTTTATAGCGCGAATATCACCGGATGTGTCGACCAATGTGCAACATATACCGGACCAGATTCATGTCTTGCTGTCTTCTACGACAACTCATTTGCCGATGGGTTTGACAATTGCTACTTGTTAAATGCCACGGGCTCAGAGACCGCCCCGCTGAATGCTACCTATGCAGAGCTGGTTTCCGGCCATAACGCAACCTCTACACCTGCACCGTCGTCGTCTGAGCCGTCATCGTCTGAGCCATCATCGTCTGCACCATCATTGTCTACATCGTCATCTTCTACACCGTCATCTTCACCACCGCCATCGCCAACTTCTAGTGGCAGCGACAACCATTCTTCGTCCAGCAAAGCGTGGGTCGCTGGACCTGTGTTGAGCGTCATCGCGGCGGGGGCAATTCTTGCGTTGGGATTTTTCTGGCTGAGGAAAAGGGCCGGGCAGAAGCAAGACACAATAAAATTGGCACATGTAGAGTCAATTCCGCCCCTGGTCAAGGCTTCGGAGGTGATTGAGATGCCTCCGCACTATGTGCTGGAGATGGAGGGATCGAACCCGATATCAAGGCGTGAATTGGAAAACTGATAGAGACCCATGTATTTTGCGACCCAGACGGTCTGATTTTGCTTTGGCAGTTTAATGTCTATATCAATTAAATGTATCTATTTTAAATCAATATCTCAATCTAAATATCACCATCTTACTTTGCAAGAAGGATTCAAAGAGGTAATTAATTATTTATTATTGCCAACAGTTACTTCCTGCTTCATCCTAGCAGCCTGTGTAGTCTGTTTCCCCAAGTAGGTGTCTACTATTATTGCATATAATCGATGACTTCCCTTATTGAATGCTACAGGACAAAAGCGGCATAACAGGATCAGGATAAGGTTTTTTATGTCGTCGACTGACAGTCCTTCAGATGTATTGGAGGCTCTCCTGGATCATGGCGGTCTGGGACTATTAAACCATGCTGCTGCTGCCTGAATTACAAGCTTCACTCACAACTGGATAGAATTTAAGCATACAGTAACATCTCTATTAATAGTACAGAATGGCGTGTGTAAGTATTGATTACAAATCTGGGGAGCTCGTTTCATCCCCACGCTTGCGGTATTGGTCAATGTATTCGCCTGCCATGCCCAACGCGATGCCTCCTCCAGTGAGCCAGCAGCCATTCTTGAACCACCACCAGCAATTCCCGACATCTTTCAAGCGCACTCTCCAGATCATCAGCCCAAGCGTCGCAATGGCACTCCCACAGCTGCCAATAAAATACACTGGTCCTGCGCCAGCGGCCAAGCCTGCAACACCCAAAAGAGCCACCTGGGTGACGGCCAGACCAGACAGGACCGCTTTGGTGTTATGCTCGTGGCGTAGAGCAATAGATTTGATCCCCGCGGCTACATCGTCCTTGATGTCCATATGCGCGTAAATCATGTCGTATAAAACGGTCCAAGCCACGCAGCTGGAGTAAAGAGCCGCAGCTGCTGCAAGGGCATCAGGTCGACTCAACAAATCTACACCTAGCGCTGGGAAGCCCATCATTGCACCCCATGAGAAGGTCAAGCCGAGGACAAATTGGGGGTAATTCGTCACCCTTTTGGCCAAGGGATATGAGGCAACAAACAGTAGACTTGGGATCCCATACCACAGGCATTCAAAGGGAAATTGAAGAAGTATTCCTAGGCCACCTAACAGCTGGAAGCCGGTGAACACAAGGGCTTTCTGAGGCGTCACAGCCCCTCGTGCAATCGGTCGAAACTTAGTTCGTTCCACATGAGGGTCTAGATTCCTATCCCAAAGGTCATTTATCGCGCAGCCTGCACCTCGCATGATCAATGCCCCAGTGACAAAAAGGCCCGAGGTCGCGAGCAATTCGAGAGGAGAGGTCATTGGTACAGCAAGGGGGGCTGCAACCAAAGAAGAAAATAGACACGGGAAAAAAAGATAATATGTTCCCGTCGGTTTGTCCAGTCGCACCAATTCAGCGTAAGGGACCCAGGACTTGGGAAGGCAGGCAAGCAGGCCTTTTTGGGGTGGTGTATATACGACTGGGGCTAGTGTCGAATCTGGCAGCGCAGTGGCCAATTGAGACTGATATTTGCTGATTGTCCATGTTCGCGGTGTCGCGTTGATATATTTTCTATCGCATCTCAGACTAGAGGAAATAGCCCCTGAAAAATGTTGTGGCGTTGAATAATAGCTTGTAAGTGCCCTTGTATGTGACAAGCTGCTCCTGAAGCGTATGTTGAAGGCGCATTGCATCGCCTGTGGATGCACCAAAAAATCAGAGTACGAGAAACATAGTTTCCGCCTGAGATTCCTCGAGGACGACAACATTGGCGCACTGCAATTGAAAGCCACAACCACACGGTATTGTTGTCGTGAGCCGAGGTGTTGAAGTTCGAGCAAAGTTTTGGACGGAATAATCGAATACCATGTTTGCGTAATATTACATGTAATATTTCACCCGATGGGCTCCGCGGGCAGGCGCGTAATCAGCCTCCGCTCGATCTGTAATACGATTGGCCAACTCCTCCCTCGAACCCCACAGCAGACCTTCCCCATTGTAGTCGCTCTCACCACACCAAAGCTCTTCTGAATCACTCGGACAGTCGCCAAAGACAAGATCCTCCCGGATCGCTGAGCCTTGGACTTATGCGACAGCCCCTACTGAGCTCGCATGCTTGGATCTAAGCCCATAGTGCTGAATCCTGGTCTATGAGAGCTTAGCAGAAGGGTTTCTGGGAGGCGTGCCTAAGCCTTGGTCCTCGCGCATTTGCTATGCCCCTCGAGATGGTATCGCCCTGACACTCATATACTCGGCTCGTGAACGCGAAGGACATAGCGAGACGCGATGCCGGCTAATCGAGCGAAAGCCGTTTTCGAGCCTATCCCACCAGATATTGATGTGCCCGCTCTGGTCGAGGCCACACCCAACTTCGAGTTTGTCGTCAGGATCAACTGGGCTGCAATCGAAGAACAAGGCCTGGACAACTTTGAGAGACTTATCCGTCTCCATGTCGTGATTGGTGGCAAGCCGTTGGTGGTGGAGGGCTATGATGAGATTTTAGAGAAATGGATATTTGCTGAACGGTGGCTTCGGGATAATTATGGAACGAAAAGTATGGCCACCTTACTCCCAAAAAACACGTTCGGGACATCGTGAAAGAATCTTACAGTTTTTGTGTGTAGCGGAGAATGCTAGGAACCTTGGCGCAAAGTCCAACCTGCCTTTGACGATCGGTCATTATCTCAGTAACATGCACATGTTGACTGAACAATGGAACCCTTCCACCTTCGCCGACCCAAACCGTCAAAGAATCTATTTGAAAGATATCGACTGTCCTCCAGTCTGGCATGAGAAATTGAAAGAAATATTCCCACCGTTTCTGACCTATCTAAACGAGTCAACACACGGCCCAAGCGAACTAGATTCCAATCCCCATGGCTTCGCCTCTACACCCAGGCCGAGTATCGCCAGAGCGGGGGATCTGATGAGCTGTCTTCCACCTGAAATGAGGGCCGAAAACCTTATGTGCTATATAGGTCACGAAGGCACTTACACTCCCTGTCATCAAGAGATGTGTGGTACTATTGGCCATAATATCATGGTTGAAGCATCCACCGGTGGCTTTGAGCATGGAAAACGTACAAAACCTGGCTCTTCAATTTGGTTCATGACCGAAACTGAAGACCGCCATTTGGTGTCCGAGTATTGGTCATCTCTTCTAGGTCATGATATTGACTTGGAAGACCATTTCGCTCAAATTCGTGCGTGGAAAGCCGCCCCATTCACAACATATGTGGTTGAGCAAAAAGTGGGTGATTTTATCCTTATTCCACCTCTCGCCCCCCATCAAGTGTGGAACCGAGGAACTAGAACGATGAAGGTTGCTTGGAATCGTACCACTGTCGACACATTAGAATTGGCCTTGAACGAAGCCCTTCCCCGCGCTAAGACAGTTTGTCGAGACGAGCAGTATAAAAACAAAGCGATCATTTACTTTTCCCTTCAGAGATACTCGAAGCTTCTTTCTGCCGCCGATCAAAACCATATGGATGGACTGAAGATTCGCCAACTGCGCAAAGACTTTCGTAAACTATTTAACTTGTTTACGCAGGTACTCGTATCCGAAACCTTTGATGACAAAATTCCGCAGAAGAAAGCAGTGGAGTATTTACCTTTTGACAGCAACGTAACATGCTCTTATTGCCGATGCAACATTTTCAACCGCTTTCTAACTTGTCCTCACTGCGTCGGAAAATTTGCGAATGGAGAAGAAGATTGTTACGATGTTTGTATGGAATGCTACGCAAGAGGTCGAAGTTGCGCATGTACATCGAATCTCAAGTGGGTAGAACAGTTTCCATGGTCCGAACTGACTGAAAATCACGAGCGGTGGTGGAAACAAATTCTTGCATTTTCCAATCAGGACAAGCGTGAGGAGAAGGACCGACGAACGGCTCTTGAGACTGAATTACGTGGCCTCGGACACAGAACTCTAGCTGCGATTTGTCAGTTGGAGTTGGGACGGCGACCATGGGTTGATATAACGAAACCCCAACCTGATCGTATTGATGATGATAATGATGATGATGCTGAAAACGAGGATTATGACGAGCGAACGGCAAAGCGCAAGAAGATGCAGCGAATGGAAAAGTTGTCCAAAGACCATGGAAGATGCCATATATGCAAAACTCTTGAGCCGAATTGGAAGCTCGCGTCATGCGGACATTGCGGATCCAACTATTGCTATGGGAGTCTTTTTAGGGCATTCGAAATGATGCCTCAGTCCGTCATGGAAACCATACGCTGGAAATGCCCAAAATGTAATAAAATTTGCAGCTGTGGCGCCTGCCGACGAAAAACCACCACAAAACCTTACGAACCAAAAGGATTATTACTTGGCCACGACACGAGAAAAGTAGCAGATGTTCGAAGTGTCGAAGCATTGGTCAACTTTAGCCATTCGAACATTGGGTGGCTGAAAAAAGCCGGCGATGGATCGGATTCCACTCGGCGGCTACAAAGACACCAAGCAGAAGCAGAAAGAGCCAAGATGCGTGGTGCGATAGCTGGTGAAGAGGATGAGGTTATTGAGAACGAAAACTACCGAGGTCTTAATCCTCAGGCTAATGTTTATGATGGAATTCCCATTGATCCAGCGTTGGATGCAATGGCAGGCCAGACTCTCAATCACGTTCCTTCCGGCTCCCTGCCTCAAGTTTCCAGTCAAGCGCAGCAGTTGCAAGCTGAAAATGCCATGGCCAGATTTTTTGAAGATGCTTCTGGTATTAGATTCGAAATACCTATCGATGATCCGTCGCTATCTAATACACCACCTGAAGAAGACATGGGCGACGTTTTGACAGGACCAGGATTGCCTCTTCCAATAAACCCTGTGAATGGTAATACCTCTGGAAGTGGATTTGGAGCTGTCAATAACATACCACCACCCACTGGATCTTTCCAGAATGGCCAAAACAGACTTCTCGTCCGATTGAAGGTTGGGCGAAATCGAATGGAAATGGTGCTCAACCGAAATGGAGGCGCAACTGGGGCACATCGGGCTTTACCGGTTTCATATGCTCCGATTATCATCGAATCTGACGTCGCATTTCACGGCCAGTCAGCTCCACAGACATGGGAGCAGCAACAGCAACCTAAGGCCAAAAGGCGTCGTGGCGAGAAGGACAGAGATTATAAAATTCGGAAAGCACCAAAACCGCGTGGGTCGGATCGTCTTGAGAAACCCAAACGGGCTGGGAGAGTGAATTACTTTGAGGAGATTTCAGATCTTTCCGACTCGTGAATTTTACTATCGTGATTTCAACTTGTCCTAGCACAGGGAATGGAGCATGTTCTTGGGGTTTTAGCAGCGTTGATTTATGGCAGGATCGAATTTGAGGGATAATACCCATAATAACTATTAGTGTCTGGTACTCAGACTATAGCCTAGATCATCGTTTCCTACTCACTTCACAAATGAATTATCAAGGCATTACTAAATAATATCAAAATTTTTAACTCAAGCAATCGTCATGTCGTCAGTATACATGTTTAGCAAAGCGATCATTCTTCTTTGGACAACACCTAGGCACCTTTGTATTCATATCTGAGCTTCTGTAGCTCTCCAATGTCAACTTCAATTAATGAGCGACTAGCGATCACGACAGCACCCAGAACAACTATAGTTGATTAAGCCACGGGGGTTCCTCCTTATTGAGCTTGCGATGGCTTACCTCCGGGAAGAATGTCTAATATGAACTGTTGATGGTCGTCATGTCCCTGACCGCTCGACGTATACCATGACTTTAGGAATAGCAAGACGCACATAGCGGTGTTGATGTAGATGAGGTAGCCTCGAGGATCAAGTTTCCCTTCTTGCACAGCCAGTACGCCAGGCTCTCCTAAACGGCGCTCTTTTAGATCAAAAGGGCCGACCTTCATCATATATGCTGTCGTGGAGAGGGACAGTATGCATATTATGCATGTGAATCTAGTGCCAGTCGTCAAAGAAGACGAGAAAATTGCCGGGATATATGCGACAATGGCTACTAGTGGCACTATTGTAAAGACCAGCTGGTGGCATAATTAGAACAGTCAAAAACCTCTGCAGAGGGTTCTCATACATGATAGAACGCATTCTGAGCGTCGTTTTTTGCAGAGAGCTCTTGAATGAGCTTGTCTTGCTCTGGAGCAACAGACCTATCAGCTTCCAGATGTCCAGTTGTGCGTGATAAAGTTCAAACCTTCTTCATCTAGCTCCTGCCTATTGTCGGGATCCTGATCATGGTCATCGTCAGGATAGCGAAAAGTCTTTCGCAGAGTCGCCGCCATGTTTATTGCCAGAAGTAATTCACTAATGTGCAGTGTGTTCTTAGTATAAGGATGATCGATGCTCAAAACCGCGCTAAAGTCCCGTCTCCGCCGGCCGAGTGTTTAGCTTGTTTGTCCAACTTCCCCCGAAGCCAACCAATTCTTCCGCTTTGAACCGCTCATTCAAGCAATCGATTCCCTCGCCAACATCTCAGCGCCAATAGCAGCAAATGAAGGTCCAAAAGGAGATCCTGCTACGGCCGTTGCGGACCAATGTCCGCGCGGCGCCAGCGCGGCATGCCAACCTACTCCCAAAATCCCAACGCCGTTCACTGATTCCCGCGCCGTCTGCGAATTCAGGCCCTCTGATGGATCGACGAGCCGACAGAGAACTGCCGAAAGTCGAGTCGAGGTTTAAATGGGCTCGCACGCTGCCAATCTTCGCGGTTTTGACCGGTGCCGCTGTGCTGGGCATATTCAACTATCAGAAATCCTCGTCGAGCGTGGTGAGCAGCACGCTGTATGCATTGCGCATTTCGCCAAAGGCCCGCGAGGTCCTCGGAGACGAGATTTACTTTGCAAACCAGATTCCGTGGATTAGCGGGCAGATGGATCAGTTGCATGGCCGAATCAATATATCTTACTGGGTGAAGGGAACAAAGGCCAAGGGCAAAATGACGTTTAAAAGCGTGCGCCCTGATCGCCTGAGCTATGTTAGTTTGCCAGATTCCTTTTTTATGGCCCGGTCAATTTCATACTGACATATTTACCTTTTTTAGTTCCACACCGAAGAATGGAGTCTGGAGACCGAAGACGGACAAATTATTCAACTTCTTGCGGCAGACGAGGATCCTTTCCGTACACCTTGAACTGGCTCGGAATTGGGTTGGGTTATTATGTTTATTTCAGAAACTCTCACCAACAATATTGCATTTCTTGTGGCGTTTTTGGTATCTAGACCAAATGAATGAAAATGGCGTTGTTTAGGGACTATTGGTATCTGCAAATTTGCTCTCCATCTTCCAGGACATAATATTATAGTACATTTGTATAAATACATGGATTTTTGACTATTGAGGTGTTGCTTCCGCTTCGGATTCTGGTGCTTTGGCTTTCGGTACTGGCTCTATTTTGGGCCATGGCTTTTTGAGAGCGTCTTGGATCTTCACGATACAGCCCTTGGGTCCGCTAACAGAGCCTTGAAAAAAATAGAAAAGGTCAGTATTGAAAGGTATGTATGTTTAGCATATCAAGGGGGCCATACCGTTCACAACAACAATTCCGTTTTCACTGTCAACCTTGAGAACTTTCAGGTTCTGTAATGTGTTCCGTTGACCACCCATGTTTCCAGCCATCTTCTTTCCAGGATAAACCCTAGAACCACCACCCTGACCGGGACCTAAAGAACCGTGGGAACGATGTGTCAAACTGACACCGTGACTACGATCTTGACCGTGGAAACCATGTCTCTTCATCACACCGGCGAACCCCTTCCCCTTGGTGTTTGAGCGCGCATCGATGAACTGACCCTCCTGAAACCAGTCCGCAGTGATCTCCTCCCCGACATCCAGCAACCCTGTACTGTCCTTGACGCGAAATTCCTGAACATATCTCTTTGGCGCAACGCCGGCGGTCGAGAAGTGGCCGAGTAGAGACCTCGTGACTCGGTTCGGTTTTTTCCAGCCGGCTCCGACCTGCACGGCGTAATACCCGTGTTTCTCAATTGTCTTGTGTGCAACGACTTGGACGCGATCCAGCTGCAGCACAGTGCACGCGGTGCGTTTTCCGGTCTCGGGGTCGTAGATGGCGGTCATGCCTTGTTTGATGGCCAGCGCTCCCGTGCGCAGTGGCAGCACGTCGGCCTTTAATTTGCGTTCCAGAGCAGCCGCAGGTGTCGATTTTAGCAGTGGAAGTCCCGGCCGGGAGTCGTAGTTACTGTGCTTGGGCGGATTGAGTGATCTGATACCGAATTGACGTTTGCTGGTGAAGTTGACGAGAATCTGCGCAACCCATCCTGGCTGGCCGAGGCACAGGGCCTCTCGCGGCAGCTTTGGAGGCATTGTGTGCCTCGTATTGAGAAAAACAAACAATTAAAAAAAAATTAACAAGAAAGAAAATAGGAAACTTGGATGCGTTGGCTGGATTGAGCTGGGTCTGGACAAGGCAAATAAATCGGGCGCTGCACAAATTGTCCGTCGACGCTTTGCCAAGCCTTTTGGCCTTAACGGGATTAGTGCAATTTACCAGCTACAGCATGCAACTTATGTATAAGAATCTACGCTTAAAAACATAGTTATTAAATATTTTTATTTTCCCCCAATTTCTTAAACTGTCTCTGAACTGGTATCCTCTTGAGTGGAATCAATAGGATGAGTATTGTTATCACTCCGAACCTCAAGCCAAAGAGGATGCTTCGCCAATTCCGCATAGTCCCCAGCAAGGGCAGGCTCAGAGGAGTCGAGCTCCAGTATCTTACAGACTTCAGTCCACCCAGTAGCACGACTTTCTTGTCGATCTTCTGGCGCCAGTCCCGATTGTGTGTGTTTCTCCAGGGCTCTATGTAGTTGTTCTAGCTGCCATACCTCTTGCGCGTCGCTGGATGGTCTAGTCCGGCGTTCCAACATTTGAAACCAAGTTTCATCTGTCCGTTTAACTGGGCTTGTGAACTTTTTGATAGACAACCATTCCCAATACGAGGGAAAGTAGCCGCTGCACTCCCAATCAATGATACCACTGACATTTTTGTCGTCTGTGATTAGAATGTTGCTCCAGTCCAAATCGCAGTGAGTAAGGACGTTTGGAAGGGACCGTAACCCATCGGTTCTGGTTGTGACATATGCAGATATATGGTTGTTGTCCAAAAACCCTCTAAATCTCTCTCGATTAAACTCTAATGCATCTGAAATACCAGATCGAAGCGGTTCTCGCAGGACTTGTGTTGCTTTGATATGCGGAGAATGTAGCTTGCGGATCTCTCCTAGAAAGGCAACAACCTGATCTGCTATTTTTTGCCTTTCGTGAACTTTCAAAGTAGGCCAAGCTTCTTGTAAAGTCACACCGGGGATCTTCTCTAGTATAAGGTGTTCAAATTCTGCTGACCTATAATAGTTGTATACTCGGGGGACAGGAACCGATGTGTTTGCCCTTAGTATATCGAGTAGCTCCTTTTCAAAGCTTAAAATAGGGAAGCGAAATCTCACGGACTTTCGAATTCTGTTGTCACTCTGGAGAACTACTTGGCGATTAATAATTGAATCATCGGGGCAATACGGATGCGCGATCTGGTGAAGAACACTTTCTGAACTGTCCACAGGGGGTCGTGGTTCAGCTAACACTTTGCCTTTCCAGAAGAACTCTGCGGCTTCACGTCGAGTACGCGCGTTTGGGGCATTGGCAAAATATTGGTTCGAGGAGATGGGTTCATCGTAGAAACTGTAAGCCATTATGAAGCAGTCCTCGAAGGGAGTGGAAACATATCAATATACATTGTAATATATACAGGGAGCTGTCGGAGATATCGGGCATATAGCAGGCTAACCGGAAACGGCACGAAGTTCTTCCTTGCGGAGTTTGGAGAGTACCTTTTCAGATTTATTTATTATTTATTCGCCAACCACCCCACGCCAAAGGCAGTCCCAAAACAAAAAGCCATTCGGCGTGTTTATCTATATATTGGTCCTCATTTCCATTCCATTACCAAAACAAACCGCCGCAAAAAAAAAAAAAAAAAAGGTCGCCAACGACCATCCGAAAGATGCCGTCCTTCGCCGTATCTGCGTCGCAACTGCTGCGTCGACAGGCCGAGTCAGTCATTCACATGGCCCGATTATCAGCACGACAAAATAACACAGCATCATCAATAATCAAAGCCCCACGCGCTCGATTCAGCACGCAACGAGGCGCCGCTCGTCGCGGACCGAAAGCCTCTTCCTCCGTTTTTCAACAGCAGCGCACTTTTTTCCAGCAGAGATTCTCCTCTACAACTAACAATACCACGACAAAAACTCAGTCACAGTCACTATCGCAGCGACTGAAAACCCTGTCGCGCGAGTATGGCTGGTCCGCGCTGGGGGTTTACCTGGCGCTTTCGGCGCTTGATTTCCCGTTTTGTTTTGCAACGGTGCGACTAGTCGGCGTGGAACGCATTGGGTATATGGAGCATGCAATTTTGGACTGGATCAAGGGTGCGCTGGGACATTTTTGGCCGATGGAAATCGAGTCAGCCCACAAAGAGCCAGAACAAGGAGCCGTGGACGAGCATGGTGTTATTGAGGCGGAGAGGAGGAATGTTGAAGAGGGAGCTAGTACGTTTTCTTTTTGGTGGTACTGCAATCAAACTGGCTCGTGCTAATTATTCAATAATAGGTATATGGACTCAACTCGCCCTGGCGTATGCCATTCACAAGAGCTTCATCTTCCTCCGAGTACCCCTCACTGCTGCCGTCACGCCCAAGGTTGTGCAGACTCTTCGACGATGGGGTTGGAACATTGGCAAGAGAGCGCCCAAGGGCAATTAGCAGGGTGTAAAGCGACGTTTGGTAGGCTCGCTTGTCCTTTTTCTTGCAAGAATAGATTCGCATGTACTATACTAGAATTGTGTGCGCTTGTTTACAGCCATCACTCCACTCCTGTGGCTATCATTTGAGATTTTACATCTTTGCTATATTAGAAAGGATTGTATCATAATATATTTACATTGAGACCAACCATTCTTGTTATAGGTCTATAAGCACACAAGCAAACGCAGTTGCATTTTGGAGCAGCTCTCTTCCTCTCCCAGAAAAGAAATGGTATCTACAAAGTCCAGGCCCTAGCCATATCCTAAGAAAACAAATCTGAATAGAGAGAAAGGTGAAGCAATAGAAATAAAAATGAACAGGAAAAAAAAAATCCCAAGTAAAGAACAAGAAGCAAATTAACCACCCTCATTAACTGGCTTTAAAGCAACATCATAGATCAATGGTTTCGTGAAATCGAAGCACTCCGTTTGCCTTCATGACACCGTTGACACCGGTGGGCATCAGGTATGTTCGCTCTGCAGGGGAAATATCCATGGAATGAGCATGAGCCGCTTGTTCGCTTTCGTCGGATGTGTCGGCGACAAGCACAAGGCCTTGTTCCTTGATGGTCTC
Source organism: Talaromyces islandicus (assembly GCA_000985935.1). NCBI lineage: Eukaryota > Fungi > Ascomycota > Eurotiomycetes > Eurotiales > Trichocomaceae > Talaromyces > Talaromyces islandicus. The sequence continues at coordinate 1,919,086 of CVMT01000002.1, read as the reverse complement.
CACAAGTGAGGGCATTATGTCCTAGTGTATATTGGTTAGCATTTGGAGATAGATCATGTCTGGAAGAGTAAGTTGCTCACCAATAAATTCGACCGACATATCAAGCCCATGAAATTATTGCTCTGTGCTATCCGTGCAGCTTCTTTTATAGATATTGAGGCATGGCCGCTTGATTGAACCGCAAGGTTTGTATTATCCTCCCGTGTAAAGTCTCGGATCTGCCCCAGGTCGTTGCAAAGTAGAACAGGGACTATTCACGGTTAGTCGCAGTTTCTTTGATAATCAGAATCAATCTTGTAGGACTTACAGTTTGGTTGCTTCCAGTTCAGCGCGGTACAAATGTTCGGATTGTAGGATGAAAAGACGACCGAGCGCATAAAGTCCGGGTCTCTTTCGCGAGACGCCCTAGCATGGTCAAAAACAACGGTCAGGATTGAATCGGCGAATGTGTTGATATCTGCCAAAGATGCCATGCCGAGTGACTGCTCTTCAGCTGCCGTTGGGTACGGAATAGCGAGGTTAATGTGGATCTGGGTAGGGAGATGTAATAGCACATCTTGCAGAGACAGGAAAGAGGTTGCGAGTAGCTGATGAACATCGGCCAAGTCGTCTGGCGTTTTCGAGTGTAAGGATTCGAGGACTGCACGAGTATCGATACCTCGCGCATGAGCAATGGACGTGAATTGGTCGTAGGTTAAAGAGCAAACAGGAATCCCAAGACCATGGTGATCGATAGAGAAGAGAGGATAGAGCACAGGCCGTTTATCCTTTGTAAGCTGCACAAACAATTGCACGTAATCACCAGACAAACTCGAGCCAGTGATCAATCCATTATGATCCGCATCACTTGCATTGGTAGCTTTCCAATACGTAGCAAAGTGTGTGATCTCCAACGGATCCCCATAGTATGGCTTGATAACCTGGTAGTTGAAGCGCAATTGACCGATTGAGCGCAGTCGGGGGTCAAACAATGGCAACGAGCATGAACCTGCACTGGAATCCTCCGCTGTGAAAACGGTCGGTAAAGCGACTGTCTTTGCTATCACCTTGGACCCGAAGGTGGGGAAAATCTCGAAATCGATGGCAAAAGTGTCTAGACTGTCAATCTGGAATGTGACGTTGCGCGAGTCCTCTTGCAAAGGCAGCATAAGAGTACGTGGTATCACGTCAGTCAGTTTCGAGGACATGGTCAATCGAGCAGCAGGGTAACGTCCGGCCTGGTCGAAGACGATAGAGCCCGGACCAGATGGTTCAAAGTATATTTGGATAAAGGCCTTTTTATCCAAGAAGTTATGTCCGTATCGGCGTAGCGGGATAATCGGAGGGGGTAGCTCCAGGTCGGGGATGCCGTCAGCACCAGATGCCAGCGCACCATCAGTCTGAGTCTCACCGAAGCCAAATGAGACCTGCGAAATTGTCTGAGCAGCACCAAGTGGACGATGCGGCAAGGATGGATCCCTTTTCGACCACAGAAGAGCCATGCACTCGAGACGTCCTTCCCATGCTGCGTAATACATCGCTGTGAAACCCTTCTCGTCCACGACAGAAATGTCAACACCCAGGTCTAGGAGGGTACGGAGGCAATCCACGCATCCTTCGCTAGCTGCGTGGAAAATAGGGGTCCATTGGTACAGTTTATCTTGTTGGTTGAGATCTGCTCCATGCCTCTTGAGTAGCAATAGAAGCTCGGGCGCTGAACCAGACCGAGCAACTAGGTGCTGGGGGTATAGCCCCTCGGCGTCTGGAAGTAAAGAAGCGCCCTTTTGAAGCAGGATGGTGACAATCGGAATAGACCCATGTTGACATGCTAGGTTCAGAGGGATATGATCGGACTCAGACTTGGGATCAATTCTGGCATTGCTCTGTAGAAGTCGTTCAGTACATGCTAGTTGATCTCTCACGATACTGTGAATCAGAGGGGTGAAGTTATCATGGTCGGCACAATTGATCGTCTCGGTTTCGGTTGCGAGGAGGGCTTCCACCATATCAACCCGGCCATGCATACACGCGTAATGAAGAGGCAATCGGCCGTAAACGTCTGTTCTCGAGATGTCGACACCGCCAGACAGGCCAGCCTTGAAGACGAGGGCCTGACCAGAAATTGTGGCTTCGTGAAGGCAATTTCTGCCATTAATATCGTCTTCGGCGTGCAAATCAACCAAGCCACTGTCGAGCAAAGCTCCGAGGATCTCATCCGAGAATTCACTAATCGCAGCCAAGAATACGCGGGTAATCCGCTCGGCAGCATCTGGAGACTCTCCCAACTTCTCTATCCACTCCTTTAACACGGAAATATTGCCGAAAGCTATGGAATGGAGGACTTGAAGGTCGTTCTCCCCATCTTCAGCGCCGAATGGACCTGCATCGCCACGTTCAGCCGGACGAGCGACATCGAATCGAATGTTCTCGCCCTCGGCCCAGGCTTCTAATTCAAATCGTGCCGTAGACGCCTGATCTGACAAGTCACGAAGGACTTCTCTGTTAAAACATGGTTGAACTTCGACGGCTCGTTGGAGATACAACTCCTTCATCCGAGACTAAAGAACAAGATACGTTAGCCGATCGGAATATAGTCCTAGGAAAGTGACTTTTCGAACCTTGGATGTCTTATCCCACTATAAACATAACAAAATGGTCAGTTATATTGTAACTCTAGCACCAATGTCAAATAGCCGACGAACCTTTTTCAAGATTTTCGATACCGCAGTCTCATTTATTGCAACAAATTGCTGATTCCCATGTTAGCGTCGCAACAAGCGCATTTGAAAAGTTAGGCTGCGGTACCTGTAGCTTGCTCAAATCCCCATCAAACTGCTGAAACCCTTCAAAGAGCGAAACAAAATACCCGGGGGCTTTTGAATTGGTAGCGGTGCGCGATTGGACGACATGTTTCTTGTCCAACAACGTGCGTAGTCGAAGAGAAAACTAGGATATGGTCAGGGACTCGAAAGATATGGGGGCAGGGTAAGCTCCTCAGCCATACCTCCTCCTCCTTTTGCAGATAGAACACATTGACTTTCTCAATTTCACGTTCCTATTCCATGGGTAAGCGTCTTTTTTGACCACTCTTCCTCACGAAAGAAAACGTACCAGGCGAAAGAAGAAAACCTCTTTGTTCGCTCGGAGGGCTGACTGAGTATCGGTGTTTTCCTGAGGGGCACCGCGAGCCGGGATGGTCGGGGTCGCGCTCAGCTGCTTGATCAACTAGAAGGCAAAAAAAAAAAGTGTCAGTGGCGGATATCCAAAAACAGAGGTTGTACAAGTCAACTCCCACCCACCTTCTTCAAAGCTTTGTAGTTGACAAAGACTGCCGCATATTCGGGGAGATCAAGCTGTCTGCGCTGGATCTGCTTTCCGAATTTCCTGCCCTTGTCAGTATGGCGGCTAGTGTAACGACGGGAAGCTCTGACGGCGAGCGTCGAGGATGGGAACGAACATGTTGTTGAAGGGCTTTGCGAACAAGCCACGCTAGGTAGATGACTTGAACTGGGAGCGGGGGAGGCAGTCTAGACAGTAGAAACAGTAAGGGTTAGCAACTTTGGACACGATGCATCGAGCTCCAAGGATCCAGCATACCGTAGGAATGGATCACCCAAGCGAGTACAAGGCCTGATGGTATACACGAGTTTTAGACAGGCATTGCGCCACTGTTGTGTGTCCGAGCCTAGAGCGTACAATGTAACGAGTGTGTGTGTAACTTTCGAAGTATAGAGATGGCAACAACGAGAGAAGGTCAATGGTTGTTCTTTCGTGCAGAGACAGGCTTGTTCACAGTGATCAAGCAGGTCAGTCGATGCGGGCAAGAGAGCAGTAAGGAAATAATGACGTATCAGAGGGCGACAGTGAGTTGGGAGCGAGCAGGCATCACACTTTGGGGAGGGCCGGTGGAGGAGGAGGAGGAGTAGGAGGAGGGGAGGAGCAGTGAGTAGAGAGAGAGAGGGGAGAAAGACAGCCCGCAGCGCAGCGCAACGACAGGCAAGGCAGCGCAGCACAGCGCAGAGTTCCCCGACGCAGATGGAATTGGATAGGAAAGAGCGTGTGCGGGGCAGCGACGACAAGGGCAGGAGCGAACGAGGAAGCTTCAACAGTCGCTGCGATCGGCCGCAATCGCTTGCTGTCGAAGCTCCCCTTGGCCCAATGGCAGCGCTCGCCTGCACCACGTTCTCGGACTGCGCGCCAAGCCCGGGCGGGAGCTTGCCGCGTGCGGAAGTGAGCGTTGGATTACTACATGTACCTGTGCGTATATTACATTATGATTTAGTGTTCCAGGAACAGTGGTATACATAATAAATAAATAAATAAATATAGTAGAGTATAAAGTGTAATATACTGTCATGGATTCCCATGTGCCATTATCAATGCTCTACACAAATGATACAATGGAAAAATCACAGGTCAAACAAGAAACAGAGACAGAAAAGAAAAAGAGAAAAGAGAAACAAACCAAGTGTGTATGTATGTATGTCAGGTACAAAAACAAGGAAAAAAAAAAAAAATAAAAAATAAAAAACAGATGAGCGTATCCGGGTAAAAACAGAGAGAAAAATAAAAGTATGATGTACCTATACAGATGGCGCTTTTGCAAGATTAACAACTCGAGTCTCCCGCCCACAGGCGGGACCCAAAGATATTTTCAATCCCAGACAGCAATAGTGACAATAGAATGTGATGAGATAAAAAGAAAGGTCAAGTTTCTGCAAGCGAAAACAAAAAAAAAAAAAAAAAAAAAAAAAAAAAA
>CVMT01000002.1:1852284-1914266 GCA_000985935.1 Talaromyces islandicus | reverse complement strand
AAAAAAAAAAAAAAAAAAAAAAAAAAAAAAAAATTATATCACCAATTATACCGCAATTCCAAGTAGCATTACGGCAAAGAAATTCGTTACTCGAAGCGAATATGTCGGGAAAAGAAGCGAAATATAGGCAAACGAGGGTGTGTTTGTGTATCTGTGCTTGCAGTTGCATTTGCATGTATGCCTGTTGGCGACAGAAGAAGACTAGAAGTTCTGGGCAATTCCGGCATTGCCCTGTTGTGGGTATACTGCTGCGTTCTCGATGCGCGTGTTGCGGCGAGCTTGAACGTCGCGGATCACCGGTGCCGCCGATCCAAAGCCAGGATCGCCGTACGGCGTCTGCGACGAGTGGTAGTATGCGGGGTTTTCATCGTAGTAGTGGCCAGCTCCGGCATTCACCATGTGAGCATCTTCCGACCCTTCAGAGTGCAACCCAGCCGAGTATGCGGACGATGCGTTCGACGTTCCCCGGCGAATATCACTGTCGTTGGCTCCAGCAGCAACTTCAGCAGAATCTGGTCTCACTGCACCCGGTGCATCATTTGGCGAGGCGGTGTTGCGCCCGTAGCCAGCGGCACTGCCAGTATCAGACATCGGAATGCTCATTCCTGCGCCGCTCGACAGGTTCGTGGACGGTTTGCGAGGGTGTGAGGTAGTTCCCCAACCTCGGTACCCAGAGCCACCATCCTGGGGGTCGTATCGTTCACTGTACGCGTTGGATACAGAAGCTGTTGCTGCACCGGGACCAGAGGGATCATTGTTCGGGTTGAATCCATATTCTTCAACCTCTTTACGCCGTTCTTCCTCGGCCAGTTTGTTGGCCTTGCGTCTTCTCCACCACCATATCAGAACGCAAATAATCAAGCCGACCGAGACGACAGGGACTACAACCGCAACGGCAATGGTGCCTCCAGCCGACAGTCCAGAAGAACCAGATGAGGCGGCTGCGCTCGTCGCAAGAGATGTCCCGGACGGCGAAGAAGTAGTCGAAGATGCACTTGCCGTCTGAGTTTGAGAAGATTGTGTGCCAGATGATGTCGATGTGATAACAACGGTAGTCGGTGGAATAGACGTGGAGGTAGAAGATGTCGAGGACGAGGTCGAGGTTGACGTTGACGATGTGGTTGTCGAAGTAGAAGATGTCGTAGTGGTTGTAGATGACGACGTTGTCGAGGTTGAAGTCGAAGTCGACGAACTACTGGTTGTGCTGCTTGTGGTCGTACTTGAGGTTGTAGGAGGAAGAGTCGAAGTCGACGAGGTGGAGGAGGAAGTAGTACTAGAGTTGGGATTTGGCGACACAGCAGCTAATATAAAATGAGCATGTACATTTTAGGTGGTTGAGAGAGTGGTTCAAGTTGAATCCTTACATGTTGAGGGCGCGGGTGCTGCCGCCATCTTGACAAGATCGACCATTGGTAACTGTCGTCTAGAAGGTTGAAGACGGCTGCTTCTTCTTCTTCTTCTTCTTCTTCTTCTTCTTCTTTTTCTTTGTTTTTTGACGTGGATCAGGTGGTGGGGGACTAGATTTAGTCCCAAAAGGCCCTTTCCCCCTATATTTCAGCAAGCCTTGGTTGGTATTCTTGCATAGGCAACTGGTTCAATCTCGCCAAGTCGAGAATATGTGACAGGCAGGCGTCAACGGCAAAGACGCATCCGGACGAGATTTGGCCAAGTCTGATATCGGGACGCTATTACGACCTGAGCATCAGCGAGCGCCACGCACGGTGTGAGAGACGATTCCACCACCGTTGGTGACTTTGGCCGCAGTGTCGCAGTTCTCTGTCTGAAGCCGGATACTGCACAGCTGAGTAGATAGGGGGCCGGGGCTCCCCGAATACACAAAAAAACGAGAAAATCAGGCAGTCAAAGGCAGTCGAGATAGTATCGAAAAGTATAGAATGTGGAATGCAGCACAGTCAGTCGCTCGTCGGGGGAATGGCGGACGGAAGACTGGCGAGCAGCATACCGTTTGACAGGGCAGAGTCAGTCAGATCACTCGCTGACGAGCGAGGACAGCACCGTGATTGACTTTTGAGCCGGGTGGAAACCTGCAACGGCCTGCGACTTGGTTCCTACTGCGGTACGGCGGGGACACCGGGGTTTGGCCGCCTGCAATTGGACGAACCGCTGGCCACGCTGGAGGAATTTTACCGGCCTAAACCGCATACGGCGGACTACTGACCGCCGGAGGCCAACCACGGCCGGTTTTGGCCCCTAGAGTGGGGACTCCGACTAGCTAGCCGCTGCGTGGATGGGGTAATCGCAATACGCCTACGTGTATTATTACGCATTATTGGACTATGTCGTTACGCATGGCCGGGACCTCCTGGCAGCAGGTTAAATTGCCAATTTATCGTTGGCATTACTATGTTGCTGTTTTTGTTATTGTTGTTTGAGTGCTTGCTGCATGCAAATATATGCATGCATATACCAATCGCTGCATGAAAAGAGTACCAACTTGCATGCTGGTGCATCTATGTACCGTTGACCTGAGCATGCGACAAAAATAGCCTCGCCACTGCTACTTAGAATAGCTCCTAGTCCGTATATGGTAAGTACTAGCACAGCCGCGCCAGATGCTGCGCCATGGCTGGAAGCGGCTAGCGCCACAGTACCACGCTGCGGATGGCTAACCACGTTGTACAACAATAGAAAGTCTCAGCCCTTCGACGTCACCACTTATAACGTTACAATGTCTCACCAGGAATAATCCACTGCCATCGTTTGTCTCCAGAAAATGAAACACAAAAATAGTATATACGAGTACCCAGCAGAACTCCTCTAGCATACATGAAGAAATTTAGGTACAGATCCGTCCATCCAAATAGACTTCCCCGAACATAGGTGCCGCGAGAAATGACAAGGATTGCGTACCCAATAATTCAGGTTCCCTCGTCAAATTCCAGAGTAGATAAGATGTATGTGAAGACAAAATACGCTGGCACCCTTCAATCGACAGGAATCGATTTACTGATAAAATGAAACACGAAACAAAACAAAAATTGAAATACTCCTGTGCAGGCTCTAATATTAGTCAAATAGCACAACTGGTTGGCGGAAGTCATGACTGCGACCATAGGTCGAGGTGGAAAAAAAAGGCATCATTAGAGGCAAAAATGGATGACATAACTCGGGGTTTGCTTCTATCGAATATCCCACTTGGGCCGCAGACTTGTATTGATGTCGTCTCGCGTACCCACTGTTTCAGCTGGAAGACGACTGACCCGATACGCGCCTGCGCGAATGTTGTGCATGTGGGTAGCTGAGATGCCACTTCGGTTGCTGCGAATACTGCCAGCATCGCTGCTTGCCCCATCATTCTTGAAACGAGGCGGAGGGGCAAAACCCAGGGGCATGAACACTCCGGATTTCCGCAACGCATGGCTAGAAAAAATTCATGTCAGCTGATTACCACAAAAAAAAAGGACTCAAATTAGAGTTCCGTGAAAGGATTTCACTTACGGGCTAGGAATCGCGGCAAGATCATCAAATGACGAGACAAGCGGGCTACGAGATGGCATCGCGGGTGTGTAAGGACGCAAGCCACCTCGAGGAGACTCAGGTCGACCTGCTTGCTGATCTTTGAAGTTCTTGCCGGGGGCATAATCAATCGGTAGGATCGACATATCATCCGACATCATGGATGGCGAAGGCAGCACATGGAGTGGTTCAGGAGGAGGCAGTGGTTTGGGGGGACCTCGTCCCGGTAGTCGGCCAGAAGCAGATGAGAATGCACGAGGCCCAGGGCTTCGGAATCCAGCCGATGAATGCATTGTTCTGGGAGGACCTTGGAATCGAGGAGGGGGGGTCATAGCCCGACGACCCATCGGCTGAGCAAACGGCTTGGGTGGTCCCGCCATGTATTCGCCTGAGTATGAGTATGGATCATACGAGCCAGGGTCATCATAGAATTCTGGACCGAAATCCTCGTAGTAATATTCTTCATGGCCACCAGGGGCACCACCACCAGCACCACCCTTGGTATCCTCAAAGTATTCCTTGTAGAAAGAACGAATTCGGTTGGCTCGTTGCTCAGCATTGTCGGCGGGGTCCTCTGGCGGAAGAGGACGAATGCCGACTGTAAGCCTGTGGGGGTCGAAGCCCTCATCAAATCTGGTGAACCTTTGAGTCATTCGGTTTGTATTCGGTGGGACGTCTTCTGCTTCATGAGGCTTCTCATCCGTGTGCGACACGTTGACCGTTGGGAATTGGTCTAATTTAAGATCATCACCATAATCGCTTGCTGCATCACTGAGAGGAAGGGATATTCTCGGAGCCGAGGGCGCCACATGCGAATCAGGTGGCGACTCTCTGATTGTTGGAAGGTCATCGTGCTGTTGGGGTGTTTCATGGGTTTTAGGGGCTTCATGGGCTTCAGTGCCAAAGTTAAACCCTCCGAAGCCAGTACCGGCGATCGATAACCTCTTTGAGCCAGCGTCGGGTTCCTCGTGAGATAAGTGAGGAGGTTTATCATCTTTAGGCATATCCAAATGCGCGTCAACCACCGATGCATCACTCAGGCTAGTGGTCTTTGATAGATTGGGGTTTCCGGCGTGTTGGGCAAGGTCGGGAGTTGGAGATCCCTTCGGAGGAGACGACCTGGACATTCTTGAGGCATTTTGCAGGAGACCATGATGCATATCATCCACGGGCAAATGCTTTGTGGACCCTCCAACACTAGACGTGTCATCGTAGCCCCATTTGGGATGAGACGGATAAGAGCGTATGGAAGCATTGTCGCCGTGAGCAGCCAGCCGGTATTTGTCGTCATCTGAGCTGATCACCTTTGAGAGTGAGCGAAGGGATTCCTTGGAGTGTTGCAGTCCTGGAGGTAGCAGATACGGACTGTTTCCAATATCCAGGGACATTCCTCCTCGTTTATGGGGTTTTTCTCCCATTTCGGGATTGCCGCCTTTGCCCCCTGACCTCACAACTTCCATGCCGAAGTCCAAGGATTTATGCTTGTCGTTTGCATCCTCGGCTCGCAGCTTGCGTACATGGCGTCGATGTAAGAAAATAAGAACAACAATGGCACAGACGATGGGGATACTATCAACACATGTTAGAACCAGAATTGTGGGTAATTTGGCAAGCTATACGTACACTGCTCCAAGAACGACGGGCAAGGTAGTGGTCATGGCAGAACTCTTGGACGTGCCACAATTCGAGTCGGATGACGAGCATGTCGAACTACTGCTCTCCGCACGTCGTACGACAGATGGGGGCTCGATGACGGTAGGATATGGCTGGTCATTTTGCGGGATTCCGGCTGGCTCCAGGTGGCCATGGCGCTTGACATTGTGATGATGGTGCGCATGGCGCACCCCGTGTGTATAGGGCATCTTTCCCTACGGATCAACCTCAAGCAAGTCTTGAACCAGATCCTTCAGGGCAAACCCCTATTCACCAAAACATGCACAGGTACGAACGAACGGGTTATATGCACGTCGACATTAGGAGCGAATAAATCAATCGAATTAGAAGGCGAGATTAGGAGTTTGTTTCGAGTCCCGTAGTCAAGAGTCTCCCCAAAAGGACGGGCAAGATGGTCAAACGAAGGCAACCGAAGACCGGGGGGAGGTCTTCGTTAGTTGGACGGACGATGCCAAAAGAGTGTTGGTTGATAAAGGAATGGCTAGAGGATGGAAGGCCTCTCAAGAGTTGGGGGTGGTCAGAGAAGAACGAACGACGCACTCACAATGGGGTGAAAGAAAGAGTGAGCGAGAGTGAGAGTGAGAGTGTGAGTGAGAGTGAGAGCGAGACTAAGGGGAGGCTGCCACTGCCAGGGCCAGGCGAGCGGACTGGGCCTGGGGCAGCGGGGCCACTGCGACGCTAAGCTCTAGAGTGGCCGCCAAGTGGGCCCGTAGTGGAGTCGCCGTCACGCGGTAACGATCGTAACGATACCGTCCCGAGGCCTTTCCTTATCGATTGCACCTGCAGAAGCTCTCCTATGACCACGTAGGGTGCCCAGCCGACTGGCCGGGAGGGATGCTTCGCACATATCCAAGCAATGCACAACGGCCAAGTGCAACCAATTTCCTGGCTTATCGGCTCATTTCCATCGCGTTCCTGTCGGTCATGTACCAAATGATGCTGACAGCGCCGGCGGGAAGGCAATCGCGGTTCCGGACTAAGCGGCAGAGTCCCACCAATAAGCCCAATAAGGAAGCCTTCAGTGGGTCACCTCCTGCACTAGCGTCAGGAACGCAATTTGCAGACGCCAATCATAGTGCGTAGGAGGCGGTCCACTAGCCAGGATTCGGGCCCGCTCAGGCGTGTGGCTTGAGTGTGGCTTGACGCCTGCCGTGCGCCGTTGAGATCACGATTGCTGTTTCATTCTAAGTAATTATTGTTCCTGTTGTTGTTACCATCATCCTCCTCATTAATATTGTTTGCTAGAGATTAGTCTTTGATCCTGGGACACCTCGGATCATCTCGACAATCGCGTATTCCTTCCAATGCCATGCAATTGCATTGGAACTGCCAAAACAATACGGAGCTCTCTATCCCCCTGTTCCTATGGACTCTTCTTCGCCATCACTTAGGCCCGTTTATCTTTTCCTCATAAGGCAATATTAACAGACAAAAACAGTGCCACTTCCAATAGTCCCACTGCGTGCAAGGAGCTGTGAAACCCTCTCCGAATCGAAAACCCGATAGTATTACAAGGTCAGCAAGGGATTGCCGATGGGCCTCTCGCGCATGAAAGGGCAGACATGCTGCAGATCTGAAACAACGAACAGAAAAAATGCACGCGGTCTTCACCGTTCATATTTGATTGAGTGCATGGCTAGATAGTAGACAGGATGGCACCTAGCTAGGCTCCCAGGTTTGGGTGCGTGCTACTGTGTGTTGGTTTCGTTGATTTCTCCAGCAAATAGGCAGAATTATTGTAAAACTATGTCGTGTAAACCGACACGACAAACCCATAAACCACCCGGACCATGTGGCCGACTAGGCAGGGAGGCAAATCAGCCACCGATTTCCGCTGGTGAAGTCATCAAGGGAATCTTTTCCGCGCCGCCTCATCCATCGCCGACAGCATCTCGCCATCTCTGACGACGCTGAACATGGCCTTCGAGGGCTTTGTCATTCAGAATGGTAAACATGATCATGAAAACCAATTCCTCTGCTGGGTACCTTCTCCATATCACAGGGGCCCCCCGAGATTTCATTGCTATATATATACCCTGTGACAGGCGACACTCATGGACAAGACCCCTGGCAACCTCGAAAAAGATGGGCTCGATGCCGGTCAGCCTGTTCAAGGAGACGATGCCCGTGAGGCGCCTTTCTTAGACTGCTCACAGTCGTCATTTTCGTCTATATCCTCCTCCAGTTGGGCCCCAGAGCAGACCCCGACAATGGAACAGGTCCAAACTTACCATGAATTGGAGAGACATCCAACTGCTTTAAGCCGCATCGCAACACAACGAACTCAACATAGTGGAACAGTAGGAGCTGCGCTGAAACAGAGGGTCTCGAAAAAGCCATTACCGCCATTTGGTGCTGGAAAACCCTACCCTCCGCCTCTCGCGCCTCGAGAGGAGTATGTAGTGGAATTTGACGGGCCTGGTGACCCTTTGCATCCCCAGAATTGGCCGAGTAAGAAAAAGTAATTCTAAATACTCAATTATATACATGTCCTCTTGTGCGGCTAACACATGACAATGGAGGTTCTTGATCAGCGCCATGCTCGCATACACTACCCTCGTCTCAACCTTTACGAGCAGCGTGTTTTCGACCGTCACAACAAATATAGCAGCTCAGTACCATGTCTCTACTGAGGTCGGTCTGCTTGGGCTTTCTCTGTATGTGCTCGGCTTCGCAACGGGTCCGGTATTTTGGGCACCGCTATCGGAGCTCCGTGGTCGAAAGTTACCTATTCTTTTCGGCATGGCTGGCTTCGTTATGTTTCAGTTTGCAGTGGCTACTGCCAAAGATTTACAGACTATATTTATCTGTCGATTCTTTGGTGGCTTTTTTGGTGCTTGTCCCATCGCAGTGGTGGCGGCTGTCTTCTCCGACATCTATGACAACCGGTACCGTGGTGTGGCCATCACCGTTTTCTCCATCACAGTCTTCATGGGCCCTCTTGTAGCGCCTTTCATTGGCGGTTTTATCGCTGATAGTTATCTAGGGTGGCGCTGGACCGCCTATGTGACAGGCATCATGGGCGCAGCAGCACTGGTTGGCGATATCTTCGTTCTCGATGAGACATATCCACCTATCGTTCTCATTGACAAGGCCGCAGAATTACGCCGTCGGACCAAAAACTGGGGCATACACGCAAAGCAAGAGGAAATCGAGATTGATCTGAGCGAGTTGATTCAAAAGAACTTTAGTCGGCCTATAAGAATCCTGGTCACCGAGCCCATCGTATTGCTGCTCAGTATCTACATGGCTTTCATCTACGGTCTTCTCTATTTATTTATGACTGCGTATCCCCTTGTATTCCAAAAGATCCACGGCTTCAGTAAAGGAATCGGTGGGCTTCCATATCTTGGAATGGCCGTCGGCGAGCTCATTGCCGGCGTATACATAATCTTCCAGCAACCATCATATCAAAGAAAGCTCAGAGCCAACAACGACATGCCGATACCAGAATGGCGTTTGCCACCTGCCATAATTGGCGGTGTTGCGTTTTCCGGTGGTCTTTTCTGGTTTGGATGGGCAGGATACAAGTCAACTATTCACTGGATTGTTCCTACACTTTCAGGGCTCTTGACAGGATTCGGCCTTTTGGCAATTTTCCTACAGTCTCTGAATTATCTTGTGGATGCCTATCTCCTTTTGTATGCTAAAATGTCCCTCTACTGATCCTTTCGCCCTCTTAATATTTTTTGATGTGTTACCGTCCAAACAGTGCAGCCTCTGCCATTGCCGCCAACACTTTTCTTCGCTCTCTCGCCGGAGCAGTGTTCCCCCTTTTCGCAACCTACATGGTTCGTATATACCACTCTAAACCCAGCAATATTTCCCCTTTTCTCATGGAGAGGCTGATGTAAGTGTTATTACTGTAGTTTGACGGCATGGGAATCAACTGGGCTGGGACGTTGCTCGGCTGTGTCGCCGGTGTTCTTGTGCCGATTCCAGTGTTTTTCTATCGCTTTGGTCACAGAATTCGTGCGAAGAGCAGGTTTGCGCCGACGTTTGATTTTGATTGATAAATAAATATATCAATATCCTCTAGGTATTTGCTGTGACGTTTATTGATCAATTGGTATATATGTGAGTAACTCTTGAGCACTTGAAGTATATATATCGGTGAATATCACTCCTGCTTTCCCAGACACAAGAAAGAGAAGGAGAAGATTTCTCGCCCTACTTACATGTCAATTGGTAGATCACATCAATTCATGTATATAGCAACATTGAAGCTACTTACATATAATTCCAGGGATGGTATCAACATTCGTACTTGACCAGTCATGTTGTTGTCGTTACGCGGTGCCCGAGATTCGTCTACATTGATAATGTATGCTACAACCCCAATATGAAACAATACTTTCAACGTTTCATCTATAAATCCAACAAGGTAAATGATAGATGTATGTATCCATTGGTATACTACAAACTACATATGTACGAAGAACACGTGCATGCACCAGTAAAACGTTAACCCTTTCGTTTATCCCTATTCACTATATCATATACGTCAAAGAATTTATCATGCAAAACAGTCCCCAAAAAAAAGGTAGTACAGAATAATGGGCGCTTTTTTGGACAGCCCCAAGCTTTTGTCTTTCATCGTTCAGTACATTAAAAAGGTGTCATAATCTCTTCATTCGAAAAAATGAAGAATGCCGTGTCCACGACTGGCCAAGAGAAGGTGAAGGAAACAAAGGATGGCGGGAGATAATAGAGGAAGGTCATGATGGCTTGGAGGTTGAGAGCGCAGTTAGCACTCGCAGGAGAGAGAATTGAAAGACAAAGAATGAGACAGAAATAAGAGATAAAAGAAACAGAGGATAGTCAATCAGAAGTAGGCCAGCAGAGTCATTATGCTGGGCTCTTCATTTTATCCAAGGTTGTTGACTTCAGATCGCGTGGAGCGAGTCAAGCCTAAGATATGTACAGCGTATTAGGACTGATATACAGTAGTGGCCATTCGACCGGCGCGCACAGCGGCTGCGAGATAGTCAGTAGTCTCGGGCCCTGCTGGCATGAAGAGGTGAAGAGACTGTGAAAAGAAGTCATCGATTCATCAATTCGTGATCAAGGTGAGTGAGAGAATATTCGGCTAAATGGGGGGTCGGACGGTGTGTGAGATTCAGGAGATGTGGCAACACCTTCAGCTCGACGTATAACGTCTTTCAACGAACGTGTCACCATTCCGGCTCGATTGACAAGATCCTTTAGAGACTGCGTGTCGAATGGTAGCTTTTGAATAGAGTTATTCGTAGCCTCAAGAGCTTGATGACTCGTATGTTCGCGTTGCTGGTAAATCGTCTCTAGTACTGATTTAACCTTTGACGATGGGTCTTTCTGACTAGGACTCGAATTGGTTCCAGGATTGGGCCAGACCGCGAGAGGCGGTCGTTTGATTTCACCATCACCACGCTTCATGGCCTTTTGCGGTGGAGACTCAAACTCATCAAAGCTCCCGCATGAAGAAGGCGACGCAGGAGCCAGGACTCCATTTTCGTCTTCCTCCAATGTTGCCAGATTGATGATACCCTCTGCTTCCTTCCAAAGGTCGGCTGACGGACCGTGAATCAGATCCAGCATGTTACCCTGAATTCGCAGCCGTTTGAGTTCTTCAACTAATAGGGTCAATTCCTGGACATGCCCATACTGTCCATGGACACTGGCTTGGCTCTCCATGATGGCCTGTGGCACCTTCATGATAAATGAACCCCGATTTCCAGCGGCCATTTCGTCGCCGTCTGCCGAGTTATCGTCCGCATCGCCAAAATCAAAATCGCCATCCCAGTCTTCACTTACGCCCTTTTGACCTAGACCCCAAGTGCCAAATTTGAGTGAAGGTTGTCGGCTTTCATTTGATGGAGGGCCGTCTCGGGAGACCGGGACACTCTGGCTTCGGAGATGGACAGCGCTCGGTGCCTTCCGGCCTGTGCCCCGGCTACCTCTGCCCACAGTGTT
Organism: Talaromyces islandicus; assembly: GCA_000985935.1. NCBI lineage: Eukaryota > Fungi > Ascomycota > Eurotiomycetes > Eurotiales > Trichocomaceae > Talaromyces > Talaromyces islandicus. The sequence continues at coordinate 1,903,163 of CVMT01000002.1, read as the reverse complement.
TTGTTTCCCGTGAACAGTGCTTGGCCGGTATTCAGGATCTTGGGTATCGCGATCGTTCCTTGTCTGTTCAGACCAATCAAACACACTTGCTCTAATACCAATTCCAGAGCCAATTCTTCTCAAAGATGGGGTGTGGACGTCAGAGGGTTGACCACCATTTATGAATTCAGGCGACTCGTCCCAGCTACCGAAATCGTCATCTTCCACAAAGTCAAGTAGATTAGGCCGCGGTGGATGCAAAGTAAGCTTCTCGTTCTCATGATATTCAGCTTCAAAATCTGCATCTACCTCGCACATATGCGTATCAAGCGACGACTTCAATGGTGATGGGGAAACAGTATGGTTGAGTGAGGGTTTTGCCCGTGATGTCGGCGTGGTATCCCCATCTTTCATTTGGGTCGAGGCTAGGGGGGTACTTGTTGAATTGAGATCACTGATAGAGGAATCTGGCGTACACGACGATAGATGCAGGCCTTCAAAAGCCAGGTCATCGACATCGGCAAGGTTGCCTTTCTTGGGAGCATCGCGGAATATTGTCTCGATGTTTGGTCCACGACGGCCTGAATTGCTGCTAGATGAGATCCGTGTACGAAATGAATCAAAGACGGAGTCACTCTGGTCGTCCTCGTCAGCCGAAGTGAAGACACGGGTATCATCGGAACCGATGACGGTCGACGCTCGATCGGATGCAGTTCCTGAGAGTCGTTTAACCTTAGAGTAGCGGACCACGGGAGGAGAGGAGCCTCGTCCTGGGGGATATGATGGAGACGGAATTGTATCCAGGTCTGCAGCCTCATTGGATACTGAACGCTCCGGAGATGTAAGGAATTGATTCTGATAGCTATGGCTTTTAGAGGAAGTTTCATGGCGATTGGACAGCTTGGTACTAGGAGGCTTTCCCTGGGGTGCAGTTTGCGGTCGAAGAAAAGAGTCGGACCACGTGAAGTTCCTTTTGCGACGAAGGGGAGGACTTTCTGACTGATCTGCTAACAAACGGTCGAAAGCCTGTGGCAAGGGATTTGATATATTCCTCTCCATTGCACGTTGCCTCGTGGTGACTAAAGAATTTTTGGGGTTGTTTCGAACTGAGTTACTGCGTGATATCGAGTTATCCCCAGAAATATTAGAAAAGGAAGACGACCGTACAGGCCTGCGTTTCTCTCTTTTGATAGGACCAGGAGAATTAGCCTTTTTCACGTCACCATGCCTCGTCGAAGGGCTGCTCATTGCCGCATTCGAAGGCTGCGAAAGGCTTTGCTTCCGGGACACTAATTTCTTTTCGTCAGGAATGTCAATTGAGGAAGAAAGTAATAATGTAGGATGATCAAGGAAGTATCGGTGGTCTGATGAGTTGCGGGGGTTGATTGTGACAACAGTGCCTGCGGAGTGTTTGCGCCGCGAAATCGCTTTGGAAAAATAAGGTCTCCACTTGCTGCTACCGACGCTGGCTGCGTTACCAGATTCAGACCATAGGTTATCGAAAAAGCCTGGTGAACTTAGAAGACCGTTTTCTTTGTTGAAGCTCGTCCGATGTGCGATATCAGCTGATCGTTGATGACTCGTTACAGGCCGACGTAGGGCTAGTGTTGCAGACATGGGACGGCGACCTCGGTCGCCAGCGGGTCGGATCGAATGTTGCGAAGTAGACCGCTTGACTAGTTTGTTCGGGAATTTGGGTACAGAATCAGTTCTACTGTGAGTGGTTGCGGTGGACCCATTCAACGATGAGACGGTCGATGGGCTAGGCAGAGGGCTTCCGCTGTTAGAAGAAGATATAACGGAAAGTCGTCGCGGCCGCGGGGGTGGCGGCCGCCCGCTTGCCGTAGCGCTGTCTTGTGTCGTGGACTCACTCGACGGGTTCGAAGGGGGATTCGTGTATGTCTGCCTCCGTCGGCGTTCTCTCCTCCTATACGGCAATGTCCAGTTTGGACTGGCGTCCGCCACGCTATCTTTGCTTTCTCGTAATCCGTAAATGGGAACATCCAGTGGCCTCGCAGTAACCGGATCTGTGCGTGTAGAGCTTCCTGGGGCGATGTCTTTCGAATGCGTAAAGGGGTGCGACCAAAGGTGATGCTGTGGTTCTCGACGCGCTAGGGCAAAGCCTGTGGCAGCAATGCCTACGGTGCTAACAGCACAGAGCTGCATTAAAGTTAGTTTCCGGTACGACCGTAAGACGGCGGAGCGGCTGAAAAGAGGAATTACAGGGACGGAGTTCCACGGATCAAGCGAGCATGTCCCGGAGCGGAGGGGTCGAGGGGGGTTGGCTGAAACACCAGCCTAGTACAACATGTGCTCGCATAAAGGAAGATATACTAACCGTTGAAACATGCTCCATCCTGTAGATGAAGAAGAGCGCTTCACTGAGGGGGCCTGCACTCAGTTGAGCATCGAAGGCCGAGGAGCACGGAATGCCTTGCGCATGGTGAGTGACAGTGACGGCGAGTGTTCGAGCTGAGGAAAAGACCGGGGGCCAGTGGAAGAGTAGCTAGCCACACAATTGAAGACACGCTTCGGAGGGGAATCGATGACAGAGGCCTGTTAACAGTCGTACACAGCGGTGGTGGTGGTAGCAGCCTCGCCGAGGAAGAGATGAAGTGAGTGGGAGCGAGGGAGCGAGACGAAGCGAGAGAGAGAGAGAGAGAGAGTTACTACTAGTAGTAGTAGTAGTAGTAGTAGTATGAGTATGTTTATATGAGCGAACGAGAATAAAAGAGAGAAGGTGAAGCAAGAGATTGATGGGCTGGAGAAAGGAGGGCGGGGGGTCGCTAGGAGACGACGGGCGGCATGGTCGAGGATTGTTATGATTATTATTCCTTGTTGTTGACAGACGAGGGTTGAGCCAGGCCGGGCTGGGGAAGTTCGCGCTAGGGACGGCAACAACACACACAGTCGCACTGGGCCCAGCCGGGAAGGCAGCCCGGCTATCACTTGCTCTTTATTCTTATTACTCTTACAGTATTACTGAGTGATACCAGCCCTGTTCACCCTTATGTTGCAGTTTATCCTCTTAACTAGTCCGCACAATTCCTTTTTCTCTTGAATTCTCCGGTTCCCTGCTTCAGATGGTCATAGCCATTCATAGTAATAAATAATGGTTCAAGTATTTAACGCCAGGAACACGGTAAAATTGCGCCGCCAAGGAGGGAGTGGGTAACACACGTTGCAAGTAATTAATGATAGCAAGGGAAAAAAGAAAAAAATAAATAAAAAATAAAAATCTAAAAATCTAAAAATCTAAAATAAAAACCTTCCATTCGACCAGCCGATCGGAAATCGATAATCGCGCGAGTCATCCAATCACAGATCTGGAGCGCCGGTTCAGCAAGCCCTCCCTTGCAGCGAGCCGGGCTTTTGCTCAGAATAGTATAAATAGCGCGACGCCTCGAGGTTCCAGCCTTACAGCTGGCCGGCCTTAGCACCGCGGAATAAGCGTAATAATTTAAGATCGCAATTTGCCGGCCACGACGCCGAGGATTCTGCTTTAATTTCCTACCCGCCCCGTGATTGGGCCGCGCGGCAGTTCATCAGCCCGCAGCGATGAGGTCGTATCGGCTTAACCCTGACCGAGCTCTAACTAAGTCCTAGTAAGTAGCAGGGGGATGCGGCTGAGACCGTAGTCGAGCGATTTCCTGTGCGTATACGTTTGGAGTACGGAGTATACTGTACGTACATATACAACGGAGTACTCCGCCTCTGTAATTAATGCTGTAATACTCTGTACACAGAATAATACAGGGATGCATGCACGAATGCGGCTAGTCGCGATCCCTCTCTCGTGGCCAAACTCTCCGAGTTGTTGCGCCTGTCCAATCAGAAGCCGGGACTGGCCTTTCGGTGGGCCATCTGTTTCCAGCAGAGCCAATAAATGGCGAGCGATCTGTGGTACTGGAGCAAGGAGCAGCCAATAATCAGCCATATTATAGATACGTACCAGGATACTTTATTCTTATACATAGTTGAACATAGTAGACTTGCTTCAGCCGTTATTATTAGGATTATGAGGATGATGGACTATCGACATGTGAGACAGTCGGGTTGGCAATTCTACCACATCGAGGCTTGTGCGCTCGTAATATTACGCAGATCTCTGTCACTTTCGATTACTCCTCCTGTACTAGCGTTTTGATCTTAATTGCGTCACGTTGGTGGGCCTCGCGACCAAGAAGCTGAGTGAAAAGATCGCCTAGCGTGCGCGTGTAATAATCATAGCTCGTTTCACCTTCCAGATGGAGTACGAACTACGAATAGACCGATATGGTGACCGGGTACGCACCTATTATCATTGCTAATATGATTAAGGTTTTGTTTTCTTCCGACCGAGTAAACGGATAACTGTTTGCACTCCTTTACGAGCTATTACACATTGTCTAACAGAGAATAATATCGTATATAATAAGTTGTATATAGCATTGAGTAGGAGCATGGACAATATTAAAAACTCGAAGCGGCCCCCTCATTGGCTGCCGAGACCCACAGTCTAACCCCACCACCACAATTGACGTTCACGAGAGCTTCACGCAAGTCGTTGAATGATAACTGTGTCTTGAAAGCACAGCCTGACCACAGCTTGCCCATAATGGAGGCAGAACTTCAAGCTCAGATCCCCGGCCTGGACCATGTCGTCTCCGAATATTCTGTGGTAAGTCCACCATTTTCACAACCGCCACCGTCGAAAAAAAAAAAAAAAAAGGAAAAGAAAATAGAACCGAACCAACTCAAAACTAGGGCTACCTTACCCATGCCTCGCATGCATACGTCGAGGACGCCGATGCCAATTCTCCCTCGCCGCTCTCCGAAGCCGCCGAAGCCGTTGTAGAAATTCTCATCTCCGCGTCTGGTGATTTCTCGCCAGAGAATGAAAAGGCTATCCGCAATCTGGTCGAGAAATTTATATCCTCGCTTAACGCCGCCGATGGAGTCGACGCCGAGCGGAGACAGATGCCCTTTGCGGCTAAGAAGCTGGACCAGACCATCAACGTGGGCTTGCAGAAGAATGTATCCTCTACGCTGGGCTTGGTAGGCGGAACAACCGACTTGGAGTCTGCCTCGACGCGCAAAGTCGAATCCCGTGTCGACCGGAAGAAGCTTGAAAAGGCGGAACGCAAGATTAGGGCCAAACAAGACAAGAAGATCTTGAAGAATGTCGAATATGAAGCATCTCGATTACTCGACCAGCCTGACAGCACCCAGTCCTATGAGGAGTTCTTCATGGCCGTCAATCCTCTGCAGTTGGGAGCTGATGCTCAGTCCAAGAGCAAGGATATCAAGGTCGACGGTATAGATATCGGTATAGGTGGCCAGCGCATCCTTACCGATGCCTCCTTATCGCTGTCATATAGCCGAAGATATGGTCTGGTTGGTCAGAACGGTATCGGAAAGTCTACTTTGCTACGTGCTTTGAGTCGCAGAGAAGTCGCTATTCCTACCCATATATCCATTCTACACGTTGAACAAGAAGTGTGTTTTCCAAGCATGTGTGTTCATTAAATTGCCTCACTAATATCCGGTTTTAGATTACTGGTGACGATACACCCGCCCTTCAAGCCGTCTTGGATGCCGACGTCTGGCGAAAACACCTTCTTCAAGAGCAAGATGTCAGTTCCACTACGCTTTCATTCAATGAACACTCATATCTAATTGGAATAACTTGCAGAATATCACCAAGAAACTCGCTAATATAGACGCCGAGAGATCCTCTTTGGCAGATACATCAAAAGATGCTGCAAGACTTGACCATGAGAGGGACGGCTTCGATATTACTCTCGCCGATATCCATACAAAACTCGCTGAGATGGAATCTGACAAGGCCGAGTCTCGTGCCGCTAGTATATTGGCTGGTCTTGGGTTTTCCACAGAACGACAGCAATTTGCCACAAAGACCTTCTCTGGTGGTTGGAGGATGAGATTAGCTCTTGCTCGTGCGCTATTCTGCGAACCTGATCTTCTCTTGCTTGACGGTATGCATTATCTTTGACTTTGTTATATCCATTAAAAATATGCTAACTCCCAATAGAGCCGTCAAACATGTTGGATGTTCCATCCATCACTTTCTTGTCAAACTATCTTCAATCATACCCTAGCACTGTTTTGGTTGTCTCCCACGATCGTTCTTTCTTGAACGAGGTGGCCACCGATATCATCCACCAGCACTCGGAGAGACTTGATTATTACAAGGGATCTAATTTCGGTAAGATTGTGGTTTTCACGCCCTCAGCCTTTAAGCATCTAACATTGACTGTATAGATTCCTTTTACGCAACCAAGGAAGAACGGAGGAAGAATGCCAAGCGTGAATACGAAAACCAAATGGCTCAAAGAGCACATTTGCAAGGTCAGTCAACCCGATACTTGCTCGTTTCTGCATCGTATTATCGTAGAAATCTCAACTAACACATCAACAGCTTTCATCGACAAGTTCCGCTATAACGCTGCCAAATCCTCGGAAGCCCAGTCGAGAATCAAGAAGTTGGAGCGTATGCCTGTTCTGCAACCTCCGGAGAGCGAATATGTCGTGCACTTCAAATTCCCAGAGGTCGAAAAGCTTTCTCCTCCAATCATTCAAATGACAGGTGTTGCCTTTGGCTACACAAAGGATAAACCTTTACTTCGAAATGTTGATTTAGACGTACAACTCGATTCTCGGATTGGTATTGTCGGTCCAAACGGTGCTGGTAAGACTACGGTGTTGAAACTTCTTATTGGACAGCTTCAGCCTACCAGCGGGTTGATCTCTCAGAATCCTCGACTGCGAGTTGGTTATTTTGCTCAGCACCATGTCGATGCTCTGGATCTTAATGATAGCGCCGTTGGGTTTATGTCCAAGAACTACCATGGCAAAACTGACGAAGAATATCGTCGACACCTTGGCGCGTAAGTTGCCTGCACACTCGGATTGGTATTACTAGAATTTGAACAAGGACTAATATGCATGGTATAGGTTCGGTATTACTGGCATGACCGGTCTTCAGAAACTGGGCCTGCTCTCTGGAGGTCAAAAATCCCGTGTAGCATTCGCCTGCCTGTCTCTCACGAACCCGCACATTCTTGTTTTGGACGAGCCTTCCAATCACTTGGATATCGAAGCCATGGATGCCCTGTCCGACGCCCTGAGGAACTTTGAAGGAGGCGTTCTCATGGTCTCTCACGACGTGACCATGCTGCAGAATGTCTGCACCAGCCTCTGGGTTTGTGACGATGGCCGTGTGACCAAGTTTGACGGAGACGTCAATGCCTACAAGAAGAAGATTTCTGCGCAGGCCGATGCGGCAGGTGTAGCCAGAGCCCAGTAGATATTTATTGCTAGGAAATAGCAACTTAAAATAAAGGATATATTTTTATGATCTCAATATTCATGCTTGCCCCGGATTATTTATGGTAACATAGTATACATAGCCAATGACGGTCGGCTTGTGGGGCGGGCGCCGATCACGGGTCTTCTCTCCGTATCAGACTGGACCACGAACAGTAGCAACGACACTCCTTTCACTCGTTGTTAGCAATTTTGGAATTGCTGCACGGTATTGCCAGTGATGACTTGAGTCAGTTTGCTGCGTAAATTATACATTATCTGCGCTTGACGGACAAACGGCTGTGGCCTATTGTTTTATTGTTTTGCTGCTGATACGCAGATGGAGGACCGGAACGCTGTGGATGAGCCGCTCTTGGCCAACAGTGCTGATGCTGCTGAAGAGTCTCTCCATGAGGTCCCAGAAACAGCTTCAAATGATCTAGGAGGTTTATTCATCTGGGCACTGACCCTTTCCGCAGGGATCAGTGGTCTCCTCTTTGGCTATGAGTATGAAAATAGAAAGAGAGCCTATATATAAGTCTTGCGAATGCTGACTTATTTTTTTTTTTTTTAGCACTGGCGTCATATCGGCAACCCTTGTCTCTATAAAGACGGATCTATCGGGGCAGGTATTGACTACCATGCAAAAGAGCGTTATAACCTCTTCCACGAGCTTATTTGCCCTCTTTGCAAGCCCTCTCGCTGGCGTATTTGCGGACCGACTCGGCCGCAAAAACGTTATTCTTGTCGCTGACGTGCTATTTACTGTGGGAGCACTGATTCAAGCTCTGACATCGACAGTCTTCGGTATGGTCGTAGGGCGAAGTGTAGTTGGTTTAGCGGTGGGAGCTGCCAGTATGGTGGCGCCTTTGTGAGACGACCCATCTGCTTGATAGAGTTTTATGATTGTGTGCTGACTCGGTTATCAGGTATATATCAGAGCTTGCTCCCTCGGAGCTACGCGGGAGACTGGTGACAATATTGAGTCTCTTTATCACCGGTGGCCAAGTCGTTGCATACGTCATCGGCTGGCTCTTTTCGTACATGCCCGGTGGCTGGCGTTGGATTGTTGGACTTGGTGTTGTTCCTGCCCTGGGGCAACTTGTTCTTTTGGCTTTTCTTCCCGAATCTCCTAGGTGGCTTGTACAGGCGGGCCGCAACGTTCAAGCAAAGGCAGTCTTGATAAGGGTCTTCGGTTCAGATCCGCATGCTGAGCGCAAGGCGGCCAAAGTGCTGAGAGCAATTGAAGACGATGTGTCAGAGGAGACAGCTGAGCTTGGTTCGACCAAGACCAGTGGGCTCAACAAAGCCAAACGAACGTTGATTGAGCTCTGTGGAGTTGGCGGCAACCGACGAGCTTTGATCATCGCGATGATGCTTCAAGCCCTTCAACAACTTTGTGGCTTTAACAGCCTGATGTACTTCTCGGCCACAATATTTCAGTCTCTTTCGTTTTCCTCGCCAACACTCACTTCTTTGGCCGTTGCCGGAACAAACTTTCTCTTCACGTTGCTTGCATTTTCTCTGATTGACCGCATCGGCCGACGTCGCATTCTCCTTCTGTCCATCCCATTTATGATAATCGCATTACTTTGCTGTGCACTTTCATTTTATGGACTTGATTCAACACATTCGCTATCGTTATCTGATGGAGACCAAGCGGAGGCACCGGAGGCATCGTCGATTCCATTACTCATCTTGCTTTTCATCACCTTGTACACAGCTGCATATGCAGTAGGCCTGGGAAACGTACCGTGGCAACAATCAGAATTGTTTCCTCTATCTGTACGCTCACTCGGGTCTGCTCTTGCCACAGCAACAAACTGGGGCTCTAATTTCATTGTCGGCCTTACATTTCTTTCCATGATGGAAACACTCTCGCCTGGGTGGACATTTGTTGTCTATGCATTAGTCTGCACTATTGGATTGGGTTGCATATGGTTTATCTATCCAGAGATGAGCGGTATGAGTCTGGAGGAAGTAAAAGACCTCTTGAGTGATGGATGGGGTGTTGAAGAAAGTTTGAAAAGACGTAGTTCGAGGGGTTGAAAAATCAAACCTGTCACTTTTACATTTAAATATTTTGGGGGTGGTCCCCTGTCACTAATTCTAGATATAAATATAGACTTGATCAATTTACCTTTATAATATTTCTCTTCTATCACCACCTGTTCAGAAGCCAATAAGAAACAAGCAACCGAGGATTTTGACTCTCCCCTTCACAAATGACGGCCAAGTGCTGCCTTACTTTTCCATCACATGGCAACCATGGCCAACCAAAGCCAAATATTTCGTCTGCCCACTGAGGTAAGTCTCACCCTACCCTCAGTACATCAAACTAATAATAAATGCACTTCTAGCTTGTCCAGCACATTGCAAGCTTCCTTTCCGATGACGACTTGTGTTCCTTTTCTCGTACCTGCGTCTCTTTTGCAGCACAGGTGCTGCCTTCCAATTCATCAGTTTGGAGGAGCAAATTCGAGGACCAGTATGACTCGGTACAACATCACGCAAGTGAGGAATTAAAGATCGAATACCAGACAAGATCCTTTGTCCTTTCGCAGGCGATTTCGTTTCGGCACGGAGAGACAGAACAAGGATACCTATGGCTCGAGGTCTTACAGACTATGATACTAGAAGCACTTCTCTACACCGGCCGTGAGGATCCGTTTCAGCCCTCGTCGAAAAATCTGGAGAGGATCGCTGAGACGATCCAACATACTGACTTTCTGTCGAGACCGATGACTGGATATGGCGATGAAACGGTGTCGCAGCCGAGCAGGCTCTTCTGTGCCATTCAGTTGGTAAGCTTCAATATAGGCTGCCATTGATTTATTATCAAGGAGTATTTTCTTTTGCTAATTCCTCATGCCCAGTGCCTCACTCACTTATCCTTCAGCACGAACTATTCTCGACCATGCTCACGAGACGATTACAACATTGAGTATGTCTACTCTTACGCCTCCCTCTTTCACGTACCGCTTGTCGTTCAGGGCAAGGTAGACTTAAAGACGCTGTTGCACATACGCAATTTTTGGCAGCGTCATTTTACCAGTTCCCGTGAAGATACCTTTTTGAAATCGTACCAGGGTATTAGCGAGAGACCGGACACTTGGACTTGCCCTTTTGAGCCTCGAAACACACTCAAGACGTTCTGGCTGGGGTATTATTGTAGGTGCAACCTCTGTTATTGTTATTTTCTGCATTTAACTTTTTGCTGACTTTCCCTAGCATGTATTCATCCCTACCCAGGAACAGCAAAAGATCTCGAAATCAGTCAAACATGTGCTGATGTAGGGGCACACACAGCCGAACTCTGTGCAAATGTACGTGCGCTTCTTCAAACGGATATTACTCACTTTAGAGTATGTACTAATATCGTCCTTCAGTCTATAAGCTTGGAAATTGACGGCAACGCTCAAAACTGGCCGCAGTTGCTCAATGAGATCATTCCCACGTGTGCAGATTGTCCGACACGACACTTCTTCCATGGCACACAGAAGTTCTATAGCACCATAGACAGTCCTGCGTGCTACCTTGTTCGGGGTTTCTTCGAGCCTATTGGCGAACCGCAAGGAGGCATCCCCGGCTGGGCTCGTATCTGCTTCATCACTTATGACCCGAACCGAGACATTCTCGGTGCATTTTCCCAAGAAGGTGACGGCCAGACTATCGAGCAGCGTGGATCTACGAATTCTTCCTTTCCTGACGAAGACTGGCCACCTTCTGATTTGGAGTGGAGTTTCCACTATATTCACGGATTCGAAGGTGTGATCTTACCAGGGGGAAGGATCATGTTGGGGCAGTGGTTGGACATCAAGGAAGAGGGGGCTCTAGATTGTGACCGTGGGCCGGTTATATGCTGGGATGCGTGACAAAGATTGTCTTTGCCTATATACAGTGATTTCCGGTTATTTTGGGCTCAATTTAGCCCAGAGCAGCATCTACAAATTATCATTTCTATTTCGTTTTAGCTTTTTGCTTATAGGATATGGTTCTTATTCCAATATTGATTCTCCCTCAACCGGTTGACTATTATAGCAGATGCTGCAATACTGATATGTGAACTGGTAATCACTTTTAACATTCCAGGTAGGAACGAGGTAAGAAGACGACTTGAAAAGTTTGTATAAAGTGCTATGGAAAACCTGACCAAATAATTAAACGTGCATCTATTCTTCAATATCCTTGACTTTTTCCCACTGGCCCTTGAGGTTCTCCTTCCAGAGTGTGACTTTATTGTCGCCACCGCTGACGGCCAGGATGTTACCGCTCAAGCTCCAGCTGACACGCCACAACACGGTGTCGAATTCGAGAACGGTACTCGACCACTGACCGGGAGCCGATGCGTCCGAGGTCCAGATGCGAACAGTCTTGTCTTGGGAGGCTGAGGCGATGTATGACTTGGAGAGAATGCTCGGTGACCAGGCAACATCTCGCACCCAATCCGAATGTCCTTCCAAAGTCTGTACCGGGTTGTAGGTTTTGGATTCATGGCTGCCATAGAGAAAGAGTCACTTGTCAGCCTTCAAATTCTCTGCCTAGCGGAATTGTAAATTTCGTACCTATACTCCCAAATCTTGACCGAATTGTCACTGCCGCCAGTGACAAATCTCCGTTGTTGACCGGGTCCTGGGTTTGCGCTGATCAAGCTACCAGGGGATGCAGCTGGCGCCCAGCTCACAGAGTTGACGCCCATGCCATGGGCATGGAACATCTGATGGGTCCAGCTGTTGTCGCGGAATTCGAGTACACTGACCTGACCATCTGACGAGGCGCAAGCAAGAAGACATCCGCTTTCATGGGGAGCCCACGAAATAATATTGACCGACGCAGTATGGAGAGAAAATTCAAAGACCTTGGCCCAGGGGCTTCCGTTGGTTGCTGCGCTAGAAGGCTGCTCGCGCCAGATCAACACCTTGCCATCGTAGGATGAGGACGCCAGGATTGTGCCGAATTTCGGGTGCGCCTAGAAATTGAAGACATATTATTAGCATGCCATGTGCTGGGACCCAAACCGACAAGAGTCAACATACCCAAGCCACACACCATACTGCACCTTCATGCCTGCGATTCACAGATCAATAGTGTTCTGGAAGACGTGCAAGAAAACATCTCGAGCTTACCCTTTCAAGGTATCGACGAGTCTGTGAGACTCGCTCTCGACTTCAAAAATCTTGATCGTCTTGTCGGACGAGCATGTGGCTAGTCGTCGGCCGTAGTAGTCGAGAGTGGCATCGTGCTATAATTCGCAATCAGTTTCACATGCTGGTTGAAAGCAGCGCCTCCCAAAATATCCGATCGTTTTCCTTCGATAAGAAGAACTTCGACAAGAGAAGCAGACAGACATACAATCATATCATCGTGGCCAGAGTTAGGAATGGTTTGTGCCTGTAGTACTCTCGCATCTCGTTAGCTAGGTTTAGACCAGGTAGACCGAATCGGTGGAGGGAACACGGGAGCTTCGCACGCACCATAGCTGACGATGGGCGCGAACGAAATCGCAGATCGTTTCGCAATTAAATTGGGGAGCTCCTTGCAGGGTTGGAAGAGCGAAGTGACCAGAGGGAATGGCGTTGCTGGGGAGCGAAGAGCATCAATACGCCCCGTAATCGAAATGCGGGCGACTTGGCCGCACTTTCCAAACACAACGTCGGGATGCTTGGCTGCCTCACGGATCAGGCACCCACCAGAGTCGTTATCTTATCGGCGCCTCCGGGCCCCCGCGAGCGCTTGCGGTCTTGGACCTCGGTCTGGCGCCCGGTTAACTCGACGTGACATTTCTCTCTCGGTCCTGCTCCCTTTTTCCCTTCTACATCCACCCCTTCTTGCCTGTAGACGACCTGAGTTTGACAAACAACACTGCTCCGATATTTCAACTTGCATTCGAATTTGACCTCGACTGGACGACAGCGGCATACTTGGACTTTGGCATACTTGGGACATATTGCGCCGGAGAACGCTCACGGCATCATGGCGGACGCTCTGTGTGGGCCTTCAAACGCCCTTCAAAACTTCCAGAAACATACAGCGGTTGATAGGACCCTGCAGCAGGATAGGCTGATCAACCGCCAATCCCCCGGGCAACAGGTATGGTGTACTATGGTCAAAAAATGACTGCGTGTCGCCACGGTATTGACATGTGCTTTTTTTTAGGGCTTCCGCTCGCAAAATCTTAATGCCAATGTCTTGGATAGTGAATTTCAAGCTTTCGAAAACAACTTTGCCGGAAATGCGCCTATGCTAGAACAACCCGGTGCATTCAACGCCCCAGTGCATGCCCCATCACATCCTGCTTTCGCAGCCGATGCTAGCGACTGGGCCTCTGATTTTCAAAATCTGAGGTTATCAGGGCCTTCCCAGAATATACACCAGCAACAACTCAGACAAGGACCAGCGCCAAATGCTGTGCACTCGAATGGTTGGCAGCATGAGTTCTCCAGGCATCAGCAGCAAAACAGCCAGAATCCTATGGCACAATCGACACCAATGGCGAATTTCCAAACTCCTTTTCAGCCTTCTTATCACATGAACACGGGAATTATGGGACAATTTCCAACAAACCAGGGACCCGTTCAAGCAAATTTGAACCATGCAAAGGAACCTGCCGCATTTGACGAAAGTGCGTTCGAAGCTGCGTTCGAGCATGTGCAGGCTGAAATGGACCAACAACAGACGACAGCGGAGCAAGCTCAAAGCACGGGGCTAGATGAAACGCAGATAGACTCCGAGTGTACGGACCTAGAGGTTGACGACCAAATCCGAATCGGGTCTGATCTGATCACAAACAACACGGATACCAATGACCAAGAACAAAAACAAGATCCAGACGAACTGGCAAGAACTGCTGGGAACTTACTCGAAAGTCTTAGCCATGAAAATAGCAAGAAGTTCCAAGAGAGCAATTTTCTCGCCCTGATGCGCCGAATTCGGGATCGCGAGGTTCACATTGAGGGTGATGAGTTTCGCGAAGTCAGTACCCACCCGTGATCTTCGATGTTGTTTCGGAGTGGCGTGGTCGCCGGTACAAAATTTGTCAGCTACTTGATACATGGCCTTGCTAACTTATCTTGCAGTCGTCGCAGCCGTTGCATCCGGGGGGGAGAAGCTATCCCGGGACATTCGATGCTAGGAAAACGCGTGTCGACGAAGACAGGCCCACTGCAGGTGAGTTAAAAAAAAGTAATTATTTTTTACACCAATCCCTTCTAACAAAGTTCAGATCCACAACATCGTCAATAATCCCAGCCACTGCGTTTCTATTTTCCACTGATATCTTGCTGTCGTAGGAATAGGACTCGGTGAACAGAAGGACGCAAAGAACCGAGAAGGACCTATTACGCTCCCGTTTGTCAGGCCAAGTGTGGGTAAACCTTGCTACAAAGGGGCTGCAATAGCACCGAAACATGGAACTGTGTCACCTCTGAATTGCACATACGACTTTTGGACGATACCCGTCTGATCCGCTGTTTCATTCTGCATATCAAGCCATGTTATTTATTGCATTTTGTTTTGGACATGTATATTATATACCCTTTTTCACATATTTACTAGCAGAAACGCATCTAGTATCGTTTGGGGTTTCCATGATCAGAATAATTTTCTATTTGGCAACTGTTCCTCAAGAAGCTAAATATGCTTTACTATCAAACATATCCCCGTTCTTTGCAAAAGAATATTGAAACAAACAGCAAAAAGAGAACACAAACATCACAATTGGCCGATTGTACAACGTTTGTAGAAGAAACAGTCAAGGGCTCGGAAATTGAATTAGCCATGGCTCGCGAGAATCCAGTGCTGACGTGTTGTACATGGCTTCATCTCGGCAGGGAAAGAGATGAAAAAGGGGCCATTGTAAAGAATTTGATAAATCAATTAGAAGAGCAGGAAAAAAAAAAAAAAATCAAACCATTTTGTTTGTAAACGCCATAGCCATATTATACGTTAAACCAAAATTTGACCCAGCCATACACAATCCTTCAAAGAACAACTCCAGATTGAAGGAGAAAAGGAGAAGAAAAGTCAACAGAAGAAAGTGATTGATCTGCACTGTACAGATTCAAGGAGGAGAAGAGGGGAAAAAAAGGGGGGATTCAGATAAAGACTGCCTTGTCCAGGAAAATCCTGTGAGAAGGAAGTGAATATGTAAAGTTTAAAAGTGTCGTTGGAGAGGTATATCGTGCCTATGTAGGCCACGGGTCCATTCGGGCAAGATCTTGTCGCGTTCATATAGGAGTCCGCAATTATGACACAAAGTCTAAGAATTCAGTTAGCTAGACAATTCCAGAAAAATGAAAAAAGAACAAAAATAGACTTTACCCTTGAACCCGTAGGACCATCTCGGACCGTCCAGACTGCATGGCCGAAAATTCCACAGTTGTAACATCTCCAATGAGCACGTTCACTATTACAAGTCAGCACAAAAGAAGATATGTGATGAAGATATGGGGAATATTTACGTCTCCATTAGTGTACCACCACCGCCACCATACCCTACCCCAGAGCCTATATCAGGTGTGCCACGGCCCCCGGGAGTACCAGATCGGGCTAATGGACTAAGACTGCGAAAGCGACGCTTTCGCTTACTCCTTTCACCTCTGCCAAGTGGCGTCTCGCTATCGACGTCAAAGTAGTTTGATGTTCTCGAGGCTTCCGGGGTAATGCCAGCCGTGGATGAGAATCGAGCTGTTTCTCTTCGGAGACGTCTGATTTGGCGTTCTCGGTCTCCCTCACGTTTTTCTATCTCTTCCTTTGACAAGGTCTCGACCTTTGGTTCCCATTCATCGCCCAAGCCTTCAGGGTCATATCGCCATCCAGCTTCCGCGCCATCGGCCGCTTGGTTATCGATTTCGTTTCCATAACCCCCAAGCCCGCTGACCATTCCACCGCTTTCACACACCTCTTTCTTGAGCTTGAGAACAGCTTCATAAATGCCATGAGAAATTGCGCCCACCCATTCACCTGCCAAACCAAGGTCTGCGCAGGTGACTTTGGCGAATTCTTCTGCCATACCTGGAGGGTGAAGGAGAGACCACTCGAACTTGTCGGTGTAGAGCTTATTCTGCAAATTGATGTTCAAGCTTACCACACAACGATATGCATCGTCAGGGTTTAGCAAGCTGTCATTGACAAGAGGCTCTTTGGTCGCGGTGACAATGTTGTTCCGGCTGTCCGGTGTCATGGCATTAAGAGGAGCGGGGGTGGAGGAAACATCTCGTGAGACTCCGGTGTTCGTATCTATGAAGCTGGGGCCCGGAGCGAGTTGGTTTTGTTGGAATAGCGGGTGTAATGCCACACCGGCGTATTCTTCGAGTTGCTGCCGAATTTGGGTGGAAATGGCCACCGCGATCCTATTGGCGTCTGGCAAGTCTAAATCACGAACAAAAGAGACAGCAAACTCGTCTGGAGTCGCCAAGGCTTCGTGAAGATTCCACAAAAATGTATCCTTGATACGGTACCCTGGAACAGGTTCTGGCCGTTTATAGCCCGGAAGAGCTGGGGTCAAAGCTTGGTCGGGAGCACCACGAGGAAGAGGGAAGGGCTCCGGCGGTTGATGAGCTGGAACTTCGAGATCGATTCTGATAGGGATGAGCGTCAAAGGTAAATGCGTTTGTACCTGCAATTGGTCCGAACAGCTGAACAGAGCGAATTAGTCAACGGTAAACCAGGATTGTATGTTTGAAATAAGCCTGCAGGACTTACTCTGCACGGAGGAGTCGCCTTATCATCCAATCCCTGAAAATCCCTTGGACTTCGACTGGCGCATAAATCTCCTTTCCTACCTTCTCGGACAACGGAACTTTGTCCACGCTAGAGTCTTCTCTCCGAAGGCTCCGCAGGCCGGTAGGGCGGCGTGGGCCTTCGCTATCATCAAAATCCTCATCATCGAATCCATCCTCGGCGTAGTTAATTGCGGTTGTACCGCGTTTCGTGGTTCGCGACGGACCGACTTGCGAGGGAGGGATCACGGGGGCGAGCAACGCATTGCTGTATTGGCGCAGTCGCGGGGCATAAGAGGTGATGTAGCCTCTGACTGGGGACATGGTGGCGATCCGGGTCGCTCAAAGCATGGCCCTGGGCCGGTGACAGCTATGAACAAAATAGCTGGGCGATAATAATATGATTGCGCAAGACCGCTTTGTCCTTATATGGGAGAAAGTGCTCCCGCGCAAGGAAAACCACCGGACCCCGACTAGTTTCTAGCGACAGTTACAGCAAGCGCACAAAGGAGCGCTTTTCGACGATGTTGCAGCAGAGGCTTTTGACGTAAAAAAGCCGATCGAGAGCAGGAAATCAGTGCAAACGATGGGGGATTGGGTGCACGACGCTGGACATTCTCGTTCCTGGCCAGCGGCGCGCGTTTTGCAGGAGCAGAGACGCACCCAAGTGGGTCTGCCCGCTAACCCAATCGGGAGCTCACCCAATGACAGCTCACGTGATATAGGTTTGCGTTTGTAAGTTATTTGTAAATAATCAAGAACAATAATACTGATTTCTTTCGAGTAATACCTATATTGCTGTTATATACACTAAATAGCTTCATAGAGTCCTTTTGGTTGCAAAGGACAAGTAAGTACAGTTGACACTGGACTAGTATCCATGTACAATCAAAAGCTGTGGTGATTTCGAAACAATGCAAGACATGGGCGATTTCTCATCCAAATTCAGACCTCCCCAATTCAATTTCAAAGAATAAAATCGAAAAAATCGAGTTGACAACGTATAACGAACGGACAAACTTGTGTATGGATGCTCATAAGACGCCTTCCCTGCTAGATAATCAAGAGATGTTAAAACCACGGAAAAAAGAAAGAAAAATGGGAATGTGACAAAAGGAAGGGGATATCGTGGGATACAGAAGCTGATGGAAAAGACAGAAGACACGACACAAAATGATATTTTGAGAACCCAAGGGGCACCAATTTGGGCAATTCTTTTTCAATGTGAAATTTCACAGAAAAATATCTTTATCATCTCAATCCAATAACGCTCTGTTGACCAAATTAGCTATGATTTCGGCATAGTATAAATAAGGTACGTACCATTTCCAAGGTCCACACCCGACGGATCCAGACCTTCAACTTGCCCTCTACACCTTCGACGTTATCAAGCTCAATGCCCTCCCACCAGCAACGTCTGGCAGGCTTTCTCCAGAAGAGCAGGAGCTTCTGGGCCATCCCTGCAGAGGGATTATTGTTCATTTCTCCTCTTATATCGGTGCGAAGTTTTGCTAGTGCCAGACTGCAAATTACTGCCTTGTTGGGCTCTGGAGCACGGTGCCCCCAAGAATCCTCGTGGTTGAAGCCGCTGTGTTTGTCAGCTGTGCGCACGGAACATGAAATATCTTTTCAACTGTGCACTCACCCTGCGGTCAGCATTTCGATGAGGTGCTGCTCGGTGCTGCCCACTTCGTCGCTTTTCCGAAGACCGGAAAAGATACTATCTTGCCTCAACAATACCTGAGCGGCAGCACGTTTGACCTGGACCATTTCGTGGTATTCGATTTCCTGTCGTGGTGGAATAACATAGAAGTCCAGGTCCTCTCGCAGCACAATAATCCCGGCCCGATCCTGCAACATGTCGCGCGTTGAGCTATGCATCGAATCACTGGCATCCATGTCTGGTGAATTGGACGGTGAAGGAGATGCGGATGGGATGGATTGCGCCACAGTGCGGAAAAAATCCAACATGTACTGAAGAGAGTTGGGGTCATACTAGAAGTTAAGCTTGTTAGGTATTGTCGTCTGGAAGAAGATGCAGCATTGGCGGTGCTTACGTCTACTGGGTAAATATCACCCTCATGGAAGCCGCCCATGTGCCCGTCCGGCAGTAGTCCATTGGGAAACAAGGACAACAGTACGAATTCCGGTAACGTTAGGAGCTCGTCTCGGGAGAGGGTGAATCGCGTGCCCCTGCAAGCGAAAACCTCGTGTTAGTCCCGAAATCCTGGCCGTGCCAATATATTTTAAAAGAGTCTTACCTGAGGTCAAGGGTAATGTGTTCATCTCCATTTACGTCTGTCATGAGCTGTCAGCAACCTTTCCGTAGTTTTGTTCATTTTCCCACATACCCCCTAATGTGTTTATTGGAGGGCCGCCCGATTGTTGAACCTGGGTAATAATACTGGCAGCACCGCCTGCAGCTGCCATTACGTATGAAAAGGATTCAAGCGGACTGAAACCTTCGGTATAGGGTGGCGGAGGCTCTTGGTCGTCCGGGGTTTTTCCCGATGGTTCACCCTTCTGATCTCTGCTCTCAAGAGCTGCTTTGGTATCGGAAACGACTGAAGATTCCGGCTGTGGTTCCGGGAGATCGTCAAGAGGCGGCGGAGAAGCAAAGACCGGCACAGAGGCACCTAGGGCCGCAGTTACCGTTGCTTCGGAATGACCGATTTCTTCCTCTTCCGAGTTGGGCGCGAAGTAGATTGACGAGAAAGGCGGAGGGAATGGAGACGAGGCGCGCGACGAGGAGGAGGAGGCCTCGCAAAGGGGAGTATGGGTTGGAGGGGATGTGTAACAGTAGTCGTCCTCCACGGTGGCTAAGGATTCCAGCGAAGGCAGCGCCGTAGGAGGCGCGCACCACTATGAATATCGTGTGAGGGTTTCAAAAGTAGAGACTCCTCCGCCAGGCCCAAAACAAGTCCAGGGGGGCCGTCGTCAAACAACTTTTGGCTTGGATCGCACGATAAGGGGGTTGGTGTCGCGGCGCTAGTGGAGCTCTTCAGGAAGCATGAGCAGGACGAGGCGTGTTAATCGGGGTGGGATAGCTGGTACAGAGATCAGTTTATGTGTGTCGGCGTTCAATCCCGTAGCAATGAGCGGTTTGTTTCAGAATTTGGGCGAGAGCGACTTGGAAGGAAAGCTGAAGCTGTGACGACGTGACAGACGGCAGATGTGATGGCCGCGGCGCTTGTTAGCCTCAGGCTCCACTTGGCGGGACATGACATGCTGCTCAGCTGTTTGTTGATGTTCTCTGCAAGTATGATATTCTTTCTATTTTTTTTAAAAATATATATATGGCACGTGCATACTATGTTAAACGCAATTTATACGAGAATTGTATTTTTGGCTTAAATATCAGGCTTTTGTCCAGAAATGCTTGCTCGTACATGCGGTGATGGCGTATACAAGTTGAAACAATGAATACACGCGATCATTACCATAATACACATTGCAAATTCTTGCAAATCTCAGTTAGTAGCAAGCGCAACCAATGAGGACTGCTCTATCTGGTTATAAATTTTTCAAGCAGTATTTGCAGAACGACACGACTCGGCTAGCGCCTGCCCCGGAGAAGACCCCGAACACCACCAGCAGGGAAGGCAGGAGGAAGAAGATCTGTGGGGAAAGACTAAGCTAACTACAACTCTCGCATTCCTTGCTTCGACGCCCTCCCTGCAAGCAGCTATGAAGCACCAAGTGACTCCTGGCTATTCCACGCGCTTATAGTCAATGACCGTCCCAGCGTGCGACCGTTGTCACCGCCGCAAGTCCAGATGCGACAAGGCATTCCCAGTATGCGGGCAGTGCAAGAAAGCGGGGATCGCCTGCAGATACGTGGACCGGAAAAAGGAAGGCCGCGAGGTCATTGAGAAGCTACAGCATCGCCTTAAGCAGGCTGAGGCGACAAACCGTGCATTGGCAGCCAGATTGGCAGCCCAATCATCCCCATCCCGTCCTGAAGGACAAGCTGCCGACGCACCCACAGCAAATGATAGCAGCGAACGGCGCACTGGACACGGGGCTGATGGTAACGAGGTGATTGAGGAAGTCTCATTCCTGTCCTTTCAAGCCGGCGGCGAAAGACATTTTCTTGGTTCGACTAGCGGCGTGCTGTTTGCAGATCTAGTCAACGGAGCAGTAGAAGCCACCGCCAATCAAGGTAACAGAGTATGGCCGCAGAGAGAAAACACTACACGTGTATCTAACGCTGGCCTTACGCCTTCAACGTCTACACAGACTATTGAAGCATTGCCTCTGCCCCCGGAGAGAGTCGCTCGCGAGTTACACCGAGAATACTTTGAACATGACCATCTCTCGTACCCGTTTCTCCATCGAGCGTCGACCCTGTCTGCTCTGGATCAGGCCTATATCGAGCCATCTTCTCTCCAGCAAGATCCCTTTGGATCAGTTGTCTTTGATATGATTCTCGCCATCGCTACTGCCAGTGTCCACAAGGTCAACTTGGAACGGCTCCCAGATGCCGAAGGATACCGAATGCGAGCTGCACCAAGATTGCACGAAGTTCTCCAAAGCGGTGGAATTCAATCTTTGCAAGTAATACTTCTGTTATGTCAATATCGAATGACCAGCTCGATTCAAGAAAGTTCAACTAGTGTGTGATATTTGCTGCACATATAACTATAGATGTGACTTACGGGGTATAGGTCTTTGGCATATCGTCGGTATTGCCGCACGAATGTGTTTTGAAATGGGGCTACATCGAGAAGAAATGTATCGAAAATCCCGTCCGGGTGAATCCAGTTCATCGCCTGATGTTGTTGACAACGAGATACGCCGCAGATGCTTTTGGTGCGTTGTCGCTATGGATCGGTGAGACAAATGCCACCCTCCAAAATATAGATTCATTCTAATTTTAGTTTAGAATCCTCAGTATCACCCTCGGCCGACCTCTCGCTATTCGCGTTGAGGACGTGGATACGGCCCTTCCTGACCCGGCATTTGACAATGTTGTCAATCGTCACGAATCAGATGACCAAGAGACACTTAATTTTTGTCGGACAGACTTGTTCAACCATATAATCCGTTACCGGATTATTTGCGGAGATATATTGTCTTTACTGCACAGTAAGACCGGCCGAATGCAGACGGATAAAAGTTCAGCTCTTGCAGCACGCGACAAAATAGCAAGTGACCTAGTAGAATGGCATCACAACACTTCCCTCCTTTCACTACCTAACGTTGACCTTACGAGCGCTTTACCTGGAGATTTGTCTAGTTATCGAGCGCAGGAATGGTACGAAATGTTATACTATAACGCCCGCTTAATCCTTTATAGACCATCTCCGGTTTTGTCGTCCGTGTCTTCCAAAGACCCTATAGTTCTACAGGCCATATTCGAGGCTGCAAAACAATCAATAAGGTTGTACGCCCATATCCACCGCTCGCAAAGAATAAACTACACCTGGATCACGCTGCATTCAGTTTTCATGAGTGGACTGTCTTATGTGTATGCTATCGGTCAACATTTTCGGTCTTGTAAAAACCAATCCGCTGGGTCCGTCAATGAACCACTTCTAGAGACTGATCCTACAATCTTAGAGATTGTCAATGACTCTCGTGCGTGCTCGAATGTCTTGGTTGCCGTCTCAGACCGCTGGACCTCGTCCAAGCATTGCCATGATGTATTCGATCGTTTGAGCAATGCAGTGTTATCTGATGCCATCGAGTACCACACTAACAAGGGCCATCAAGGCATCCCCCAACCGCGGGGATACTCGATTAACCAGCCTCAGCAGCACGATTTCATGGTTCCTGAGTCAATGGCGGTAGGAGGGGATTGGAGTATTGACCCCAGTCCACTGGCTGTAGACTCTGCCTTGCACGAGTGTTTTGACGAACTTCAGCAGTTCCCAATATACAGTGCTGATGACCCAATCAGGCAATTCTCACATGACTGGCTTGGAGAGATCGGAGGCATGTCCCTGAATTTGCCCTCTGCATGGGGAGCATGATCTCACGATCAAATCAGACAGAATTCAAAACTGTAACTTTTTTTTAGAAGGCAGATTTACCTTGACATTTGCAGTAGCCCAATTTGTTTCTAATAGTTTTCAAGATAATATAAACTTAGACACATATGTATACCATATATTCTATGATGTCAAACAGAGAAAACGCTAGGTCAATCAGATCCAACCCCTCTCCAAAAACTTGACTGGGACATCGACCTCGCGGCTTCGCAGGTACTCGGCAATCCCCTTCCCCAACCCATCAATGCGGCTTGAACTCGCAATACCACCGTCGAGAAAGTCCAAAACCCTAAAATGCACTGCCAATATGTGTGGGAATTCACATCTCTCCACTGGCGGTTCATTCTTCTCTGGCCAGTCGTCTGCAAACAGCTCTTTCAAGCGAGCAATGGTGAGGAATGACTGCAGCCATGGGTATTCATCCTCGTGTCGGACGAAAAATCCTACGTTGGAATTGTCCGCCTTGTCACCAGAACGGGCATGCACAATGCTTCCTAGAGGAGCCTGTGTTACTGGTCCAAATGTGGATAGTACAATGGGCGATTTAGTCTCGTAGGATGGCCGTTTTGTAGGATATATGCGGGTTTCAGGCGGGGATGACGCTTCAATGATTCTCTGTTCTTCACTGAGAACAACACGGTGGTGTATTGAATCCTGAGGAATTATGACAGGGAAGATCTCCATAAAAGGCTTGGGTTCCATGGTTCGAAAATCAAGATTCATATGATACCCTATAGTGAAACGTGAGCTTTTGTTTTACACACAATGCTGGGTTTTGACGAACCCCTGTCTCATTCGCACATACCTGGGTAGCTCTGCATACGCAGCGCATATATCGGGATCTGGAACTTGTCTGCACCAAGGTCTTCTTTTTCTCGTGCTTGGGCAAAAACTCGCATACACACGGTGGCTGATTTTTGGCTCCGAGGATTTGTTGCCGCAGCGCCGTATAGATCGACCGAGAACTTGCTGAAGTTGTGATCCTTGAGCATGTGGTTCAATTGATTTTTGAGCATGGTGGCTTTCTCGTCAATGTCGAGCCCGTTCAGGTAGAACGTTGCCTCTGCTTGGTAACCTCCAGGGGCAGCAATCATAGCTTTGGTTGTTGGCGGTGGAGGAAGACCAGTTATCCCTCGCACCTCAACTTGATCTTTTTCAACTTGCTCGATGGAGACGTCACGAAGATCAGCGACTACATCTGGGTTCAAGTACAGTTCTCCTTGCAACTCATACAGCAGCTGTGCAATGGTATTGTCTCTTGTCACTGCACCAGCATAGGCATCACATTTTGTAATGATACAGGTACCGTCTCCTTTGACTTCAGCGATTGGAAAGGAAATATCGACCAGATCAGACAAGTTCGACTTGAAACCCGAGAAATTGGCTCCTGTCACGTAGGGGCCGCATTCGATGAGATCTGGTAGGAGACAACGATCAGAGAAATGTCGCGCATGAAATATCTCACTCAGAGTAAAACATACGTCCCGCTACCAGTGCACCTGCAAGCCGATCCCAATCATTCTTTTGCCAGCTGTGCCACCAAGCTGCAGAGCCAATGACAGGCGAAGCATCCGTGACGCGGCCACAAATGACGATACTAGCCCCTGCATTGAGTGCTTCAACGATTCCCCATGCCCCGATATAGGCAACACCACATAAGGGTTTCAATGGCCAATCTGTTAACTTCCATTCTTCATGATCGAGATGGTGCAAGCGCTCTAATGCAGTCTCTGTGTTCTGGATCATCTCTGAGATATCATCGCCAAGGACCGAAGCAACAACAACATCCTTGTAACCTCTCTCGTGGCACAATTCTTCCACTTTCCGCGCCAGCCCTACGGTGTTCAATGCTCCTGCGTTGGTTACTACCTTGATGCCTTTGGCAACAATCATGTCGAGGCTGTCGGCAAGCTGGTTGAGAAACCCTACTTCATAGCCTAGATCACGGTTCTGGCCCTTGGTAATGGCGTTCCAAGCGATGTTCATTTCCGATAACCAGTCGCCAACAATAACATCTACATTTCCATCTCGCGCCATACGAGACATCGCCTTGGGGTGGTCACCCGTGGCACCGGAGACATTGCCAATTCGGAGTGGACGAGTGCCATTGATGCCGTTCATCCTGTCTAGGTATCTTCTTTCCCCCAGTCTTTTCCCTGCAATTTCAAAAAAAGAGAATGGAGTACGTCTAAGATCATTTCAATTCTTCTCTCTTTTATTTTATTTTTCATGCCACGGTGACGCCCATGCTTTTTTCCATAATGGGGGGAACCGATCGGCGTCGACAGCCGAGGCGTGACTCAGAAAACTAGGGTTTATTTTCTCTTATTTCATAGACTATTCCGTTCACTCGGTAATTTTCTTAATTTTCTCCACGGCAGTTTCAATCTATTGTCGACTAACTAGTTCTGTTCGCTGACCTTCATCTCCGTACATATCAACACTTCGGCCGTCGGCGCCGAAGGCCGTTAACATTCACTCCCCGGAGTAGTACGGGGTCTCCGCAAATCGCACTCGTAAGAAGCAGTTGTGGAGTAGGCGCTATCGGTGAGCATTGGAGCAATGAGCATGTGTTCCTGCAGGAATTCGTGGCTTTGTCCACTGCCGATCCGGAGACAAGCCCGGAATGGTGCAGGAACTCGAGATCATTTAGTTGAATGAGTTGCCACTCCTTACAGAAATCTAGATCATACTCTTTTTATTGGCTTTCAATTATGGAGCTTCTCATTCTTGCTCAGATATTCTTTGCTTGGGCTCTCGCCAGCCCTACTAAGCCCACGAAACCTGACTGTGCAGCCTTAACTAAAGCCGGGTCTAACTCCGCCGTTGAGGTCTCTCAGGCTGTCGAAGTACCACCATCTAGCCTTAATATCTCGTCTATCGTGAACGAGATTTCTCTCTGTTGGGTGCAAGGAACCATCAAATACAGCGCGGAAAGTGACAAACTTGACGCCTCGGGAAACAATACACTCACTTGGGAACTGTTCCTCCCAGATCCAGCTAAATACAATGGAAGATACCTGATGACAGGTAAAGAGAACTCCTATTTCTAGAAGAAATATACATATCATAAATATGATGTATTCAACGCTGACATATCCCCAGGCGATGGCGGATTTGCCGGGACGATTGACAATACTACTATGTTGCCCTATCTGAACCTGGGATACGCGGTGGCTAGTACAGATGCAGGACATTCAGGGGCAGCCAATGGAGATGGCGCAAATGTGCCATTTCTTCGCAATCCAGCAACGCTACAGGCTTGGATACACAATTCCGTTGCCATGGCCACCCCTGTTACTCGTTCCCTTGTTACGAAGTACTATTCAAAGCATCCGGATTTTAGTTACTACTGGGGTTGCTCGACCGGTGGCGCCCAAGGATACGCTTTGGCTCAATTCCATCCAGAATTGTTTGACGGTATATATGCTGGAAGTCCTGGGAATTGGTACAGCCACCTTATTCTAAGCTTCCTCTGGAACGGTTTACACACCAGGGGAAATGCATACATGAGTCAACAAGTTTTGTCGTTTGTTACAGACAATGTTGTTGCAGCATGCGACGAGCTAGATGGAGTCAGGGACGGACTTGTGGAGGACCCATTGCGCTGCGCCTTTAATATCACGTCGCTTCAGTGTAAACCGGGGCAGACATCAGACCAGAATGAACCAACCTGCCTGACAGCAGATCAGACCAACGCGCTGCAGAAAATTTATGCGGGGCCCAAGGACATTCGTACTGGGAAAGAGATCTATCCCGGGTTTAGCCTGGGGTCGGAGAATGGTCTAGTCGATCAAGAAGTGGCCCTTTACTTGAATTATTCAGGCCCTATTCTGAGAGAAGTAGTCTTTAAAGACTCAAGCTTCAATGTATCCCAATTTAACTGGGGATCCGATGTCGATGCCGTGAATCAAAAGGCATCCCCATTCATAGACGCTCTGTCATCTAACCTCTCGCGCTTTCAACAACGAGGCAGTAAGATAATCACCACGCAAGGCTGGTCTGACCAATACAACGCCGCTTTGTGGCCGCTCCAGCACCTGCAGGAAATTCAACGGACCATGAAAAGCCAGTCTGATTTTATTGAAGTATTCATGGTTCCCGGCGGCGGACATTGTGGTTCTAACCCCTATTACCCGCATGTGCCAGCCGTGTATCATGTTTTGGACGCGCTTGTCCCTTGGGTAGAAAAGGGCATAAAGCCATCCAAAATGCTCAGTTCGGGTCCTCCAGATGGTACCAATACTACAAGGAAGCTTTGCCCGTGGCCAGCGACTGCCAAGTTTGTCGCTGGAGATATTGACGATTGGAAGTCATACGATTGTGTCTAGTTTAAGGAATATGATTTATTTAGTTTACTTGTTGATACTTCGGTCTGACAATAGACGTTAGTTGCCCTTACCCTAGTCCTAATAATCCTAACCCCTAATTTTTACTCTTCCTTTAGCAATGAAAGAAAACCACTCACTTTAGTATAGCCCAAGTTCTGTAGATATCTAAATACATTTTCGGGTACTAATAAAACTCAAGAAATTGTCCGACGTTCCACTTCTTAATTTTCAAGCTCGACTGTAGCCTGCTTGGTACCATCCTGCTTAGCCTGCAATTCCTGGTCCTTCTCTACCAATGCAATTCCTTGTTTGACAATATGCTTCCGAGGGAGATTATTACCAACATTAACCGTATCGAAAATACCTGTTGTGCTCTCAAATATCTCGTCAACCTCCTCAAGGCTTCTTCCGCTTGTCTCTGGGAAGAAAAAGTACACAGCTATGCAAAGAAATATCAATAAACATTTCCCCAGGAGTGTTGAGGGGGTAATTAAAACTCACAGGGGAAAATCATGAACAAGTTTAGTACGGCCCATACAACATAGTATCTCCACGAAATGGTGGAAAACCCGACTGGGGTCACTTCGGCTACTACAAAGTTGAATAGCCATGCAACTCCTGTTGAGATACTTGTGATTGGTACTCGGACTGAAAGTGGTGCAATTTCGCTTGCATACAAGAAGGTGAGACCCAAGAACCTGAGGACGATTAGTTTCACGACACTCTATAACCAATAAAGAAAAAATCTCACCCTATAGGGAAAAATCCAGAGAAAATGAATATGAAAGCGCCAGCCACAATAATAGCAGCTCGATTATCTGGCTGAGACACAGTTCCAGCCAGTATAGCCATTGAGATACCCATCCCCAGACAAGAAGTCAACATGAGTTTTCGTCGACCGATGCGGTCCACCGTCAAAACTCCAATAGGGGATGCAATCATCTGCCATGTAAACACCGCAGCGCCCAGTATCCGACTCTGGACGCCGCTGAGACCCAGGTCTTGCTGGAAAATTGTCGAGACGTAGAATGCTATCGTATCGATACCGCAGGTTTGTTGGAAAAGCTGACCTGCCGCAGCCAGGCAAGTACGGTGGAACAGACGTTGTTTGCCATTGGTAAAGATGTCGAAAAAATGCCCTTCTCCAGTGGCAGCGAGTGATAGCTGGATGTCTTGAATGGCTCTTGTTTCGTCATTCTCATCGGTGGTATCGTATAAAGCAGATAGCACCTCCTTGGCCTCATCCAAACGTCCCTTTTTGACAAGCCATCGTGGCGATTCGGGCAATGGGCTGATCACGGAAAGAACTATAAGTGACCAGACTGCAGAAAGAGCCATTGGAAGGCGCCAGCTTAAAGAACTACTCGCATATGAGGCTCCGTATGTGACCCATTCCACCAGAGCTGGGTTTTTTGTTCAGCCTTGTATCACAGAGCTAAAGGTAAATGACAACTCACCTAGCCCGAAACTAATAAATACACTCTCGAGGATCACAGCCGACCCCCTATGCTCTGGCTTGCTGCACTCCGACTGCCAGTTTGGAGCAGTGGCTGATAGTGCCCCAAATCCCAAGCCACTCACAATGCGGCCCACAATGAGTTGTGGCAGCGAAAATGATGATGCCTGGAGAATAGATCCGATGACATTGAGAACCGCCCCAAGCATTATAGTCCTGATACGTCCGAGTCGATCGCCAATCCAAATGCAACTCAGTGATCCGAAAAAGCACCCTAGGGTATACATGGAAACTACGTGAATTTGTCAATAACATGCAGCAGGATATGTATCGTTCAATCTGTCTTCCACTCACCAACAGTTCCTATGACATTAAAGTCAGTTGATTTAGTTTAAGTATTTAAAACAGTAAATTCTTACCTTGTACTCTCGAATTATCGGCATTTTGCTCACCAGTCGTGGTAAGAGTGTCGATTCGTGGAAATGTACGAATCCAAGATTCCAGATCCAGCAAACCCCCAGCAAGCGCATTGTTCCAACCGAACAGTATATAGGCAGGACAAATAACAGCCCAGACAATGAATGTGTTCAAAGATTTGCCTCGTAAGCCATAGAATGTAGCTCGCGCCATGATTGAGCAGAGACCGGTTTTCAGGAAATGTGAACAGGTCAAAATCAAGTCAAAGGGGCAAACCAGACTTTATTGCTAGGTTCTATAAAAACTCTACCTAGGAGACCTGAGCTATTAAAGAGTGTCACTAGCATAAATCCGGGGAAGAGGTTCCACTCGATGGTAGAGAAACGTTTCATACTGTCGCTTCAAGAGCCCGATGGTTTTCGGCGTAGACGGCCGACAACCGCAGATCGGCTTGATACTGATGAGTGGACCAAGTCAAGATGTGTCTAGGATTCCATATGGTGTAATTCTGGAGAAGCCAATTCAATTAATAATAATTAATAATAAGGCAAAGGAGCGTACGGCACCAACCAGCGTGAATTTCCTGTTTAGGCAATTGGTGTTTAGGGTTGAGCACTGTCGGCGCGGCGGCCGACGTCGACGTATACAGAGTCGGCAGGGCCACCGACAGCCTAGAATTTCCCATAGAAATGACAGAAGCAGATCCCAAGGGGGTATTTGCGGGGTTTCAAGGTGGCATTTGCTACTCGCATCTTCTAAACTATGGTTGTCTCCGGTTCGCTTTTTGCGCTACGAGAATGACGACGTTTATGCAGGTATACTGTTTAAAGAAGAAAAAGGCTTTGCCTATATTTGATTTTGGCACCTATGTATACCACGGATCTTTAGTCTTTTCGTGTAATGTACATGCTATATTCTGTCTGGGTTTCATAATATTGTCATACAACTTTTATGCTACAAGTACATTATATTCACATATTTCATTTTTGTCTTTTTCAATCTTCATTTCTAGAATACGCACTTGATAAAATGAGGTGGATAGAAGACAAATATGTTTTTAGGTTATTGCAATTATTTTAGAGGTCACGCTCGGCATAACTTTGAATCAGTCCTTCCAGAGTTGGTTCATACTCCTTCAAGACCACACTGTCGCCTTGCAATTGCGTGTTGGCCTGGACAAATACCTTTCTGGGGACCTTTTTGTCCAGCACAACAGGTCGCACTTTGGTTCCATACCATTCGTCGACCGAAGTAATATCATCGTAGAGCTTAGTGCCAGCGACAACATCAGCAGTGGATTTGTAGACATGCAGTTTCTGCAAGTATTTCTCCACAGCAGGTCGTCCGTGAGTGAGAATCTTGGACCGATCAAGGTGGATTTCAAGGTCCGATAGGTCCTCCTTGGTGTAGGCTAGCTTCACAAAATCATCGCCAGCACTGAGGAATGTTTGCAAAATACTGAATCTCGCTTGCATATGAGCCTGTCCCCATTTGTGGCTCTTCGGGTCCCAGAATTCGAGAGCAGCGACACCAGCCCGAGCCATTTGCAGATAACCTACATACAGCACATCTCCACCTTCGCCGGCGAGATCCTTGGTGCCATCGCCGTATCCAAAGAGCTTCAAAATATCGAAATCACAAGACAAAGCCATGGCCACACACTCGGCACGGCACTCTTCGTATGAGGAGGCAATGGCTCCAAAGACTGAACCCCATGTCTGACCGGGTTTGTACCAGGTAGAAATAGGCTTGTTATCAATCGGGCTGATTGGTGGGTTCGACACGTCAAAGTTGTATTCACCGGGAGCGGTCTCTTGGAGAAGTTTGCCGGTTCCGTGTCCCAGCAGCTCATGAAGACCGACCTGTACTTCAAAAGCGCCGTCCCGGTACTTTTGGTACAAGTCAAGATCCTTGGCAGCAATGAAGGGTACTTGTTCGTTTGGAGCTTTAGCACTCAAGACATTCCCCAATGACACATTCTTGAAGCCGAGGTTCTGTCGAATGTCATCATAGTTGGGAATGTTGATCCCCGCTGGAATACCTGACCCAGCAAAAGTCATGACTTCAAGGGAGGTGAAGTCTGGGCTAAGGAATTTGTCCTTTTCGAATTCCTTGCTCCATGGCAGACGAACAATATATTCAGTGGCACCATTGACGAGTTCGCTGAAAGTCCTGGTACGGGGCAAGTTGACCTGTATATCATGAGTATGTATTCAACAGAGCTTTATCATTCTTAACTCACCATGCTCACAAAGCCCTCCCATTCTCCTCGCACTCCATGTGGATCTCTGTAGGTTTCGACGAAGCCAATATCAGTTTCGACTTCTGGCTTCTGATCCTTCACCCATAGACGCTGGCTTTCCTTGTAAGCTTCGATGGATCCGGTTCCAAAGGACTTGGCATATTGCTGTAGCATGCTTTTCTGCGTATCATTTGCCGCATTCAGTTCAGCTTGCTTGATGTTGTGAGCAATTTTCGACATCTCATTCTGGTAATCTCCAAAGACCAAGCTCAACCTCTTCCCAGCGAGTGGGCCATCCAGATCCCAGGAACTTTCATTTCCAAGATCTCTGTCGTGAACTGGGGGTGAGGACAAGCCCGAAGCAATGAGAAGCTCGAAATCTCCAGCAGAATTCTTCCTCAGCCTTGTATTCTCCAACGGAAGGCCTTTCTTCTCGAGGAAATCTCCGACCGCTTGGATCTCGTCTTTCTTGATATCGAGCGAGTCGGGGTAGTAGGTGGTCAAGTGGCCGTGGTCTGGGTAGCCCAGATGCATCAAACCGACCTCACTTGTCTCGTAAATTCCTCCTCCGGTGCTGCTGGCCTTTTCGAAAAGAGCCTGCGTCTCGGGAGTCACAGATGCGAGAGCCTTGAACTTATCGGCGTCGAGTCTAGGGATGAACTTCGTGTCGCCGAATCCCTTGTAATTTCCGCAGTTTCCGAGGAACTGAGCCGCATACTCGAGGAAGTACTGTAGATCCTGTCCATTGACTCCGGTTTTCTGGGCGAGGCTATTCCAGTCGCCGTTGACGGTTTTGTAGAGGGTGATGATCAGGTCGAAGATAGACTCGGATTCGGGGGAAGTCTGACGCAAGGTGATACGTGTGCCTTGGAATGCGGCTCTAACAACAATTGCGACTGCATCAGCAGAGAGTCCTTCTATCACGTCGAGTTGGAGGCGATGGTGACGTCAAAGACGGTGCGAACGTTACCTGCTCATAAAGTGGGCATAGCGCTTGATCTTGTCATCTTTCAAAGCTTCAAAGTGAGGCTTGATCTCGAGCCTCACGACAGAAGGCGGCGAGTCGGCCAAGTAGTGCTTTCTGACGTTGGGATCCATGGCTGGTGGTGTAGTAGCAGCGATGGGTTGTGTCGTGTGATGGCGCAGTTGAGACAGTCGCTGGAGAGCAGGGAAGCCTGGACGTGGTCGCGAGAGAGGAAGCCGACTGGTCCAGTCAGGAATGAAGCGACAGCGCCGGAGAGGGGTCATCGAGGGGTAACACGACGTCAAGTGTTGTGATTGCTGAACCAGCAACCGACCGCCAGTCGGAAGCGGAAGGTCACACGCGGGAGCTTATTCCCGCTTAGCTTCGGTAACTACGAACGTAACGTTACGTAGTTGGTTATTTATTATAAGTAGGACTGAGTTTAAAGGGCTATTAAATGGTCTATTTCTGGAGTATCAAATAATCATATACAGGTAATTGCAATGGCATGCACTGCATTCTATAACAAGCTCGCGTATTTGTCAAGACCTTGCTTCTGCTGCCCGGCTGGTTGGGCTTGAGTTTGGGAAGAGCTTGGAGGAGCTGACGCCCATATATTCGGCTGTTGTGCTGGTTGCTGCTGCCATTGCAGAGGAGGTTGGCTCACAGAAGAGGCAGGCGGCGGAGGAATGGAAAAGGCCGAGTAATTGGGCGTTGGTTGAGCAGGCTGTCCAAAAGTACTGGGCGTCGAGCCCGTCAAGCCGCCGGAGGACGAAGTGCTGCCCCATTGCGAAAGGGATGGGCGGTTCGCTGCTTGTGGCTGAGGCTGGCTCCAAGATGGAGTTGATGGAGCTGATGGTTGCAAGGTAGGGAACGCTGCTCCCATACCCATGGAAGGAGCCGGCCGGCTGGCCTCTAGTGATGGAAAGGCACTGATGCTGGAATCCGGAGTTATAGACCGAGATGTATGCCCTGTTGATGAAAAGGCGCTCGACATGGCAACGGCGCTTGTCGCCTTGTTAGTGGACTGCGGTTGATTCGATGACCACGAGAAACTTGGCGAAGCGACTTGGCTTGCCGGTTTTGCTGCTGCTGCAGTGTCGGAGCCCCAGTTGTCCCAACCACCATTGCCATTTGTGTTGCCCGCACCGCTACGTCCAAGGACTAGCTGTTCAAAGTCATTTGTTGTCTCGGTCAAGCCGGGAGTCTCGTTGCCTCCAAAGGCGCCACCCATAGACTGGCGAGGAGTGGTGGAATCGCTTCTGGAAGAAAGTTCCCGGAGTTTCCTAACCTGCTCGCGTTCAACTTTGGTTGAAAGAGACTTGATGAGCGACATGAACTGCTCAAATTGCTGCAAGTTCAGTAATGGTCCCAGACTGAACGCCCACAATATAGGAAGCACTTCCAGGGCAATGAACTCGGTGTCGACGAGCCCTCCAACCTGTCGGAATACATTCAACGCTGCCATCATGACACCAGGTTCCTTGGTCTTGATGGCTTTCAAGAGCGGAACTAGTTTTTCCTGCACCGTGTACTTGTCAAGTATCGACGTTGGAGTCGCCCTGGTCGTCTTTTTGTCTTCTATTACACCTGACAGGTCGTCTTTCTGCCCATTGTCTTTGTCCAGGGTGCCTCCACAGAGGACAACAAATGCTTCTAGTCCGCGAATCTTAATAGCAAGACTGTTTGTCTTGCTGAATGTCGCTGCAATTGGTGGGAATATCTCATTTTTGACGGTGCTGAAATCGAGAACTGGAAGCATGACTGGCAAGCATTTCATAGCTGCATCATTTAATGAATGCGTGGAAGATTCCATTCCTAGTTGGACAATAGGGAGAATATCTGATGGGGCACGATTAGCAAAGTTGTTCTGCAATCCAGGGCAGAGCCATCGACGAACCTTCTTTAAACTCTCTGCCCGAACAGTTGTCTGCTATAGTTTGCATGTTTTCAAGAACAACCATAAGTCCAGCGTCTCGATTGCTGTCTCTTTCTTGCGCGGGACCTTTGTTTCCACTGATAAGAAATATCTCCTTTAGTTTTGGAATGATCATTTCCGGGCATACGCGGCGCCCATTTGGAAGCTTTTTCAATATGTGAAAAACATTCTGCAGGATTGACGCCAGCAAATCACGATCTTTGGTCTCCTCCAAGAGCGCCCCGAGAAGCTTCTTCTCCAGCACAGACGCCGGGAACTCGGGAATGACGCGCTGTAAGCCCCGCATAAACTGAGATTTCTCGCTTTGAGTCTTTGCAGGCAAAGATTCCAGGAATCGAATCGTCGACACCAGAATGTTGTCAAAGTATGGAGACTGCTGAAACTCACGCGCATTTAAGCGCTGGGCAGGTCGTCTCGTGATCAGTCTGGGAAGGACATGGCCTAAGAGATCCTTTGGAATGGGTTGCTTGCAAAGAAAGCTGTTACTTTGAGAAGGAGTGGTTGAAGGAGCGCTGAGGAGTTTTTTATACGTGCTGATGTTGGCGTGAGATTGGATGGGGGAAACATGTGGAGAATTATAGATAGCAACAATAATCAGTCCCAAAGAGAAAAGATCGGCAGATGTGGTCACATTCGAGTCCATGATAAAATCGGGCGAAGTGTAATCCAAATTCAACTGGACCGATGCAGGAAGCCGAGCATCCTGGTAGAGCACTTCTGAAAGAGCTAATGGTGGCAGCGAAGACTGCGCAGCTGAGCCGTCGGGAGGCCCAGCAAACGATAGACCGGCAATCTTCCAGTCTGATTTGGCATTGATAAAAATTGCTTCCGGGTTCAGGTTACCATGCACCAGACTGGCGGACTCGTGCAAGAACTCTAGTCCTTTTGCAATCTGGAGCAGACCTTTCTGGATCTCGAGCTCATCGATCTCGACTTCCCGTCGTCTCCTAGTTCCATCTGCGGACTCTACCATGAAGCGGCTCGATCTTGAGCCCCCTTCTTGGGCGTCCTTTTCGCGCAGGAGGCCAGCCAGAGAGGCGGTGATAGGCTCCGTGGCAAACATGAGCCCGCCATTTCGAGTGTCTTCGACTGGCTCTAGCACCTGCAGAACAGAAGGGTGGCGTAAGCGGGTGAGGCTGCTCACCTCGCGCTTGAGCCTCTCGACCACCTCATCATGGATTTTCTTGAGAGATGAGGACGCCGAGCGGCCGCTAAAGCCACCCGCCTTTGGGTCCAGGAGTTTCCTGTCAAAAATAAAGATCGATGCGGCAGTGTCGGTTGATTTCTTCTTGCCGTCATGAACTCTCCACGGGCCTGAAATAAAAGCAGGATCCGGTGAGATCTGATAATGAGATGATATGTTGGAGCTGAAGGATTTGAGCGCGGACGAAAACATGATGGCCAGTCAAATACAATACAGTTTTGTGGCAGTTGGAATGAGACAAAATAACCAAAAGGCGAAAAAGGATTGTCAGTTTTATGGCGATCTCAGATCGAACATGGCGATTTGGGTTCACACAAGAAAAGGCGCCAACGAATTATCGAGTGTATGTTGCAGCCACGGGCTAAACGTACACAGCGTCACAAAGTGTAGGTTGCCATCTAAGCAGCTTGGCGGGATGCAGGGCCAATGGCTGGAGAATCGATTGTCTCTGAATGATTGGGCTGAAGCTTGACACAGTTGCCTTGGATAAACATTAAGCAGCGGAAGCGCCGAGGCGGGGCCGTTGTCACGTGTCGCCAGCTGCGTGATTCGTCAATGAATCGACCAACGGTGCCGAGCAGAAACGAATATACGTATAAAAAAACACTAATATGTCAATTTGTATCGGACTTTATTTGCGTTATTTAGCGAATATCTCCTTTTTTTCTGACTTCGTTACTTGCGCGGGTTGGTCACGTGGTGGGCCCACTTTTGAGCTCATAAGCAATTGTTTACGCAGGGAGGCCGGGCTCTCCTTGGATATCTACATCTCGGTCTTTTATGTATTAATTCATTCCTGTCGACTATATCACTTGGTATCTGGCCTACTCCAACATTGAGCGCAGACTACCAATCAATGTCTCCTCCCGAGACATGCATCTCGAGCCCTTCTTTGGAGACCTTGTTATATGACACTCTGATTTGTTATAGCAATTAATACTAAAATCCTAACGTCCATGTGTTGTTTTATGATACCCCTCCGCGAGATCTTCTTTCTTTCGTTTCCAGGCCTTCTCCATACATCGAGATGCCCGTCTTGAATATACGAATGAAACGGTTTCTCGTCAGAGTCTCCTTGCTAACTGTGGCATTTTTCATTTTTGATTTGTTCTGGTCTCACTCTCGAAGCGCCCCTCCGGGGCCTCCTGTGCCAGACAGCACTCAAAACTATATATTCAAAACAAGAACAGCGGCTTCAGATGAGCGGATCTTCATAGCCAGCACCCACTGGAACAACGAGATCGTGCTGCGGTCTCACTGGAACACGGCCATTCTCAATCTGGCCCACTCCCTGGGACCGGAGAATGTGTATGTGTCGATTGTAGAGAGTGGTAGCTACGACAATACCAAGGGAGCCCTGATCGAATTAGATTACTACCTCGGAGAACTGGGCATAAACCGCACCATCAGTTTGAGTGACGCATCACACGCAGATGCGATTTCGCGCGAGCCCGAGGAAGGAGAAGAAGGCTGGATCGATACGCCGCGCGGCCGGCGCGAGCTGCGGAGGATTCCTTTCTTGTCGCGAGAAAGGAATGAGAGTCTGAAACCGCTGGCCTGGTTGGAGAAGGAGTTTGGGCTAAAGTTTGACAAGATTTTGTTTTTGAATGATGTTGTTTTCACAGTGCGTGTTTTCCCTGTCTCTTCCATATATATCAGAAACTAAAAGTATACAACAGAACGACGATTTCTACACGTTGCTCGACACCAACTTTGGCTCGTACGCGGCAGCGTGCGCCTTGGACTTTGCAAAACCGCCAGCCTTTTACGACACATTTGCCCTGCGCGACAGCGATGGCAACGAGGCCATGATGCAGACATGGCCGTATTTCCGCGGCCGAAAGTCGCGGCGCGCCATGGAGCGCAACGAGATAGTTCCTGTCAAGAGCTGCTGGAACAGCATGGGTGAGTCGTAGCAACTTTCTCTCACCCCCAGTCTTTTTGCTTTAAGCCACCGGGTCACTAATTTAGTAGTCATAATGGACGCAACCCCGTTCTACGACAGAGTCTCCCCGCTGCAGTTTCGCGGTATACCGGACAGTCTGGCCACACACCACTTGGAAGGATCCGAATGCTGTCTGATACACGCTGACAACCCGCTGACTGCCCAAAAGGGGGTCTGGCTCAATCCACATGTGCGTGTAGCCTATAGCGGCGAGGCTTACGAAGCTGTACATCCTGCTGCTACTGCTTCTACTACTACTTCTTCTGATGCCGTTGCTGCTGCATGGACGACAGGTTGGCAGAGACTGACCGGGAGATGGGAGAACCGCATGCGCCGATGGTTTACCTCTGCTGGGCTCAAGTCACGGAGGGTGTTTCATCGCCTACGGAGCTGGCAAAAGAGCAGCAACACAGATAGAGGTGGGGAGAAGAAAAAGAAGAATCAAAAAAGGGTTGAGCCGGGAGGGTTCTGTCTGGTTGACGAATCACACGTCATTGTCGAACTTGGGTGGGCGCATGTATAACATGTATAACATACACATATATGTAAAAGTTTATATGATTGATCATCTAATATTCCCATTGATATCTGGACAATTCGTCAATTTTTACATACCCAGCCGCACAGCCGATTTATACTACATCCCTTATTAGCTTCTTGGATTATATAGCAGAAAGACAAGAAAAACTCACCGGGATAATCTGCGCATTATCCAAATCCCACACGCCACTCTCAACATAGACATCCTTGCTCAGAATCTCAAGCGCTTCTTTGGATGATGTTGCCTGGATGATAACTGCGCTGCCTCGGAACTGCGGCGTTTCGCCGGGAGCCGGGTGTGCGTCGACGAACATGGCCCCTAGCAAAAGTCAATAAAAAGGACCGAGTTGAAAACACAAATTCTTGAGGGGGTGGTAGAAACGAACCGCCAGCGACAAGGGCTTTGGATTCAATAAGCGGGGTCAGGTTCTGGATGTGAGTTCTATTTGCAATCAACACTTAGCTCCCATCTCTTAATAGCTTTGCAATCGGCAGCAATTTTGGCCCATTGTAGTGTAACACGTACGGCCGAACCTCGATTCTCCGCGCATTCATGCCCGGCTTGTCGGGCACAATGCACAGGAATTCGACTCTGTTATCTGCTTCTGCCGACGACGACATATTGGCACGCAAAAACGGAGCGAGGAGAGAAGAGCGAGGATGCTGAGCGAGTCGAGTCGCGGGACGGCGCGCGGCGGTAGAGAAGAGAGGTCTGAAAACTCGTGGAGTAGCCAGGGTGGACAGAGGAGAGGGAAGAATATAGAGGGAGAAAGTAAGCTAGAGTAAGCAGAGAGGAGTAACTTCGTAAGCAAAGACCGAGAGAGAGCAAGAGTGGAGTGGGGTGAGATCGAGGTGATGAGGGATGGATAGTTGTTGACAGGTGGGGTCACTAGTTGGATCCAACGATATGCCTATTCAATGATCCAGCAGTCAGTATAAAAGTATAAATTTAGCAGTACAGACTATACAGTAGTGTAAATGCCAGTCATTGAGTTCATTGAAATGAATATATACAAATATGAAGACACTCCATTACCAAATCCCCTGCTTGCCCGGATGAACCCGTCGTTCCCACGGCGCGTGTCTTTCACAACCAAGTCATCCTCATCCACCACCGACTTGTCGAGGTGCATAAAGCTGCAATGTGAACTCGAAGCTGCAAAATCCATGCCCGCAGAAACCCTAGCAAACAAATAAACACCAAAAGACACAAAGAGATAGTCAAACAATCAACAATATGAGAAAAAATCCGGATCTATACACAACCACAGATACGAAAAATGAAACAAAAAAAATGCCATGCCTTCGAATGCGCCAAAAGAAGACTATAAACCCCGCACACCTCAACAAATCCTAGTTTCAACGACTTCATTAACGCAAGATTCTGTAGCTTGCGAAATCCGCATCAAATATGCAAATAGCAACGGCCGATTGTTCCCACACTGAATTATAATCGGAAGCCAGAGCGATTCGAATTGAAAGGGAAACGTGCAGAAGAGAAAAAAAGCATGTACCATAAATATAACAAAGTACAATCAGTATGCCTTGCGACCTCCGAGGTTACCGGGTTTCTCTTCCGTATCGATGTGCCAGACAACGTAGTTGGGAAGACCAACCACTTCGTAGCCTGCCCGTTTGGCCATTTTGGCGAATCCTTCGGTCTCTGCTTGGTTCTCAAAAGCATACGAGGGGAAGTTGATACCTAGTCACGTTAGTATAAGAAACATTAGAATTCTTCATAAGTTGGCATGGCATACCAGCTCGGTGAACATCAGCTTTGACCAGAATATTTACGCCACCAACCCCATCCAGATTCACCTCCTCATCTTTATTCTTCCGCCAGTCGCCGAGTTTCACCAGGTATGTCCGACCGGTATCGTACTGCTTGTAGCCCTCGGCGAGGACGGTGTCCTTTGGGAGAGAGTCGGCCAGCCGGCGGCCCTTGTCTGACTCGATCCAGGAGTTGTAGTCGACTAGTATTCGATTAGCCATGGTTTATAAAAACGGGTTGTGCAACGTACATTTTCCCTCGATGTCTCTGCCATTCTCGTAACGGTGGAACCAGATGTCTGTGCCAATATTAGTTTTTATGTTCAAGGAAAAAAGAAGAAGAAAGGGTAACATACTAGGCACGAGAATATCCTTGTCGTGAGCCATAAAATCCTCCAAGATCTTCTTCGGGCTGTCGACGATATCCACATCTCTCCAATAAACCCACGAGTGGTCTGGCCGGAGAGCCGAGTAGAGCAAAAAGTTGCGGGCTCGCGCAATGGCCTTGCGACGGGGTCCCTGGGCCTCGAACGAATGCTTCTCCTTGATCTCCATGTCGACAGCCGAACCAAAGTCCTTTTGAACGATGACGGCGCTGCGAAACGCAATTTTCTCGTCAACCTGGTCCTGAATGCGCTGCAGCTCGGAGCTGAGCACGGCTAGGGTGTCGTCAGTCGAGTCGCCGACCAAAAAGGCCAGATCGATGAGGTCGTGCGGGTAGGTCAGCTCGGACAAGAGGTCAAAGTACTTGGGCAGGTACGGGGCAGCGTCGCGCAGCGGGGTGAGGATTAAGACGCGCTCACCGTTGGCAGCGGCCTTAGGGGTCGATTTGATCGGGTTCAGGTCGACGGACGAGATCGAGGTCGAGTTCACATCGTAGGGCTCGTGGCGGTTGAAGGTGACTGGGGTCTGGAGGTGTGCGTTCCACTCGTTCATTTCGTTAAGGGTCATGTGCATGGGGGACTTGGATGGTCCATAGCAGTAGAAGCTAATATTCCTGTCAGATTTTTTTCTTTCTTTCTTGCTGTTTACCTCAAACCAACCTCTGCATTTCGACAGCGGAGCTGCCGATGCCACGCCATAAAAGCACAATCAAACCGGTCGCCGCCAGCGACACCAGGAAGCGAGTCCTAGTCAGCAATACCACGACTGCTCGCCATGGCGGTAACCTGGCGCGAGCCGATTTCCATGTGACGCCACCCTTGGGGAGCAACATTGTAGGACGATTATAGACGATCGCCGGAATGTCGGGGAAGGAGAAAAGGAAAAGGAAAGGAAACAGAGAACCCCTTTCTTATTTCCTCCTTTTTTGGTGTTGTATGTGTATATAAATCCTCCCTCCTCTTGGTTCTGTTTGTGTATCGGTGTTTTGGATGTAGTGGACCTGTCCCCCTAATTAGATCCGCGATCCACGAGCCTCGCGCTTGAGCGAGAAGAACAACAACGCACCAACCACGACACGACACGACACGATAAGGATCCAAGCGAGCGACAGTGGGATCAGACCCAGACAGAGGCGGTTCTGATCGACCGGATGACTGGGATGGATGGTCGGAT
Source organism: Talaromyces islandicus (assembly GCA_000985935.1). Lineage (NCBI taxonomy): Eukaryota > Fungi > Ascomycota > Eurotiomycetes > Eurotiales > Trichocomaceae > Talaromyces > Talaromyces islandicus. The sequence continues at coordinate 1,861,799 of CVMT01000002.1, read as the reverse complement.
GGAGAGACTCGAGAGGGAGAGAAAAAGATGGGGCAGGAGCGTCGTTGGTTGTCTCAGCCGGGGAGCGAAGAGGTCTAGGCTTAGTAGCGCTCAGTTGGCACGAGCCGGCGCGTTGCGGCCCTTTCATTGGCCACGGCGGGGCCAGCCAGTATGTATATAGTGGCATACTATCAGCAACCGCAGTATGTAGGATAAGAAGCTCACTATGTTCTGTCAATAATGTCCGTTCATGTCGGACCCATGTGTGGCGCTTTGTTGAGCAGCCAGGCTGCCACAATAGCCTTGTATCACCAGCATCGCTTTGTCGCGTGTTGTGGCTGTGTGATTGGCGCATGTTATTATCGCATTGATTGACTACTAAACGAATCATTTGCAGTGTGTACCATGATAGTATCCTTATCAGTTAACCAGAATGCTGATGCGGACTCGGACTCGGATTCGGACGCAAATAATAGCACGTACATACTTCGTATATACCACGCGCCAAGGACTAGCAGGAACGCAGTGCAGGCAACAGACGAACAAATGACCTGTCGGTAATGCAATCTTCTCTCAAGGTTATGAATAATAAGTCTATAATTATCCTCTGGTTTTTTCCACAGTGTGGAAAATAAACACCGCTATAAATATCAATCAGTAGACAGGTGGAAGGACTGAAATCGCTTCCATAAATGTTCTAATGATGCATGTGTACCTCCGGCGTATACTCAACACATTCAACCACCAAACAGAATTGAAACGATAATACGTAAAATAAAATAAGTCTTGATTTCTCACTCGCACAAGCAGATTTTGCCACACAATCTCGCTCGCCTGCAACTCTCAGCTCTCTCCTCACTCCACTACGTAATTCCTACCACCCGGATGTATCCCGACGCAAGGGGAGTATTCTCTATCCATGCACAACCCAGCACTACGTACGTACTACAAACCACGACCAAAAATCAGGGGCAGATTCGACCAAAAAAAAAAAAGGGGGGGGGGTTTCTTGCACGATTTGCCGTAGTGGAGAATCGCATTGCCCCTGCAGCACAGCACAGAGCACTTCATGGCCAGGAACCAGCCACTAGCACCACGTCTCTCCCAAGGGATACCCTACAGAAGTAACTACGTACATATGTACTTACTCTATACTGTTAGTTGAGCTCAAAACAGGTAATATCTCCGCGAGCCCATGAGCATGTGGCTACGAGCTATGAAATCTAACATGTAAGGAACAAAGTAAATGCAAGGCGGACCTTCGAATCGGAAATTTTTTCATGTGCTAGGTACGTACGTACATCCTGAATCTAAGACATAGCTGATCGTAATTTGGGTGTTGTTATTCAAATCCAATAAACATATCCACATTGAGAAAATAAAAAAAAATTAAAAAACATGAACAGGAAAAGAAATAGAAAAGAAGAAATGTAACAGCGAAAGATGTCCGAGATGAAATTTTAGATACAAATGAAACAGTGAATAGATCCAAGGAAAGATAAAACGTATTATCTAGGAGAAACGATCAAAAACGACGCTCTTGTAGAAAAAAGAAAAGAAAGATAAATCGTAGCCTAAAAGTACATGGCGAGTACATGGCGAGCTGGATAAACAGCCCACCTAAAAAGCGTAGCGCACAAATATGTGAAGCAGAAGGCGGCGTCAGTCATGATATAAATAAAAGGGGTTTTGTTTTCGTTTGGACCTTCTTTGTCGCCGGTTCATGCTTCGTTTCTAGTTCTGTATAGTGATCAAAATCGTAACCTCGTTATGTGCCATGTATATAGCGATGATATAGCCGGCTCATGCGACGACGTTGTGTGTGTGTTTCTGATTCTCACGTGGATTGGTGCGAAGTTCTTCGCTGAAAGGTTGGAGATGCCTGCTGCGAAAACGATGAGGTGAAACAGAGCGGCGACGGTGGATTGGTGGCTGGCGGAGTGCTGCGCAGTAGAGTGCCCAGGCTGTTGTTGTGTGATGTGGACACAATCGGGGTATTCTCCACCTCCGGGCTGAGTGCGGCGACCTCGTCGCAAAACACTCGCAGTCCCGGAAGCCTCTTCTTCTGGGGAGGCTCGGGCAGGGCCGCCAGGGGTGGAGGAGTGATGATTTCCGTCTTGGGAGACTGAAACATTTGGTCGTATGACTTCAGCTTGAACTCGAGCGCCCGATGACGGTCGAGCAGGTCGTCATACTCTTGTTTGAGCGAGCGCACCTGCTGTTGCGTCGCCTGGTTCTGCGACTGCAGACTGGACACCAGTTGCTGCAGCTGCATGCAACGGAGCTGGCCCTGCAGGTTCTCCGACAGCTGTGGCGGGATGTTCTTTTCCTGGCGCAGGAGGTGGACAATGATCGACAGCATAAAGTCAATCAGAAAGATGGCCCCCTGAACAATGTGTTCTTTAGACTGGGGAAGGCTCTTGCTCGGATTCCAGCCAGCCCGTTCCAGGAAAAAGTCGTGCACACGGCCATCCAGCTCACGGTGCAGCTGACTGAGGTTCTTGCGTCGGTTGCCCTCGGCAATGCGGTGCTTCTCGCGCTGGTCATCTTGATCGCTCGAGGCCATCTCGTTCTTGCGCTTGCGGCCACAGAGCTGCTGCAGGGGAGGTTTCCGGTTAATGTTACGCGGCGCCACCAAGGACATAATCTCGGTGTATGACATATCATTGGGCCATCCAAAGGCCTTTTGCGTCGAGAAGGTCTCCTTGAAGCTCATGTCAATCGAGCTTGCCGGGGACGGAGGTGACACGATCTGGTCACTAGTGGAGCATGTAGAAGACTTGGCCGGGAAGGAGTCCTGAGAACTCGGAGGACTCGGAGCATATGCATTAGCCGTGAAGGGGTTAAATGGGCCCGGAGGCAATGGCTCAATGCGAGGCAATGGTGGCAGACGCCGCTGCGTGGGCTCTTCTTGTCCCTCCGTCTGCGAGCGAAAGGTGAATGAATTCAGGGCACTGTTCGGAACGAGTCAGCCTTCTGTCCGGACCGACATGGAATAAAAGAAAAGAAATATGCTTACGGCAGTGAGCAGCGCCGAGCTCCATCCGCCTCATAAATGTCTTCAAACATGTTTCAAGGAGATGGGAGTGATGGGGAAAAAATAAAAAAAAATGAGGGCAGGTCGAGGGTTTATGGTATATGCAGAAGAATGCCCGAAATTATAACGAGTAGTGAAGTGCAATGTATATACGGGATAATTTTATGGACAGTGCACATAAAAAGCACGGCAAAGAACGACTTTGCAAAAGCAAACGTGGCACAATAGGAAAAATAAAATAAAAACAGAACCAAGGAACGAAACAGGCTGGCGGAGCATGCATACGGGTTATATATCCCTGAGGAGAGCATCTTTTCCTAACGGCCATGCCATGCTATTTTCTCATCCCCTTTTACCCCTCGCTTTGGCCTCCCCGATAAGAATACCGGTTGGCTTCGTGCTGTTTGATCAAATGCAATCTGTAACAAAAACCAAAATATGAGCTGCTTGATGTATCATTAGCGCGATCAGCGTGCGTCCTAGAGCGGAAAATGCTGCTCAAGGAGCACGTAATGCAATCGATGTGAGGTACGGTTGCGCTTCTGCAACTATTGCAGCTTCGTGCAGCTCTATCGTCGACGGGGAAGGTCGACGCAAAGCCGCGAGAGAGAACAGCTAATTGCATGTTCCGACTGAGCCAGTGGATACTAGTCATCTATCAAGACCGGCTGAAAAGAGGGGGAAACTACGAATAGAAATTTTGAGTGTAGCACGATCTGCTCAGTGACTTTGAGATGGAATCGACTGCAGCTCGTGATTCGTGCCCGGCTGGACGGGGTCGCTGCAGATTATTATAGTCTCTCCTTGCATAGATACTTTCCGAGGCCAATCAGAACGAGCTTGTGGTGAGGATTCACAGCCACCCATTTCACGTCCTGAAACTAGCGATCTTCCGCCGTGATCTCTCTCTAGCATGTTCACTGCAGTGGATCTATGCTTTTTTTTTTTCCCTTTTTTGTCTCTCTCTCTTTTCTCCAGAGCTCGAGGCCAGGGTGCCCGCCAGGTGAGAGGCAAAACATACATCCAACAACTGCGCTCGTCCAGCTGCTGTAGCAAGAAGCCAGATCAACTATAGCCTTCAAATCGCGCACGACAGCGCGGGACATCGTGGCCACTCGGACCTGTGCGGTGCCTGGAACTGGAAGAGTCTTGTTCCGTCATCGGCCCTCGTCAACTGACACCCACATGAATACAGCCGCTGTACGTGTATCATGCCGTCCGCAGGCTACCAGTCTAGCCGCCCACAAGGGAGTTCCCTGTGAGAACGAAGGGGTCCCACATGAGAACTGGCCACTATGCATATAATCAGGATAGAGCGTCCTAACGTAGGCACTAGATTGATTAGTTCGTCCCAACATCTTGTTCCCACCCCCTCGGTCCTATTGTTTCTTATCCTGCGAGGGGCAGCAGCGAAGAAAGATGGTGTCCTCTGTATGTAAGGTACGTACTACGTATTAACCGTTTGAGAATAAGCAAGAATACCATGAACTTCTTTTCTTTTCTTTCTTTTCTTTTCTTTTCTTTTTTTTTTTTTTTCTTTTTCTCCCTCGTGGAGATGGGAGGAAGATGCTCACGTCTATCGTATTCAGTAGGGGTCGGATTCCTTGTTTCGGGCTCGCTAGACGCAGGCCGACTCTGAACACCGAAAGATTCAAAATTTAGACACGATGGATCGAACCAGTGCTGCGGCACATCTGCAAGTCAGTGCCGGGTACATCGTGGATCTGAAGGGCGGGGCGATGCCTACGGGAACCTGAGCCTGCACAGGTTTGGAGAGCGGCTTGATCTCAAGATCGGCTTTCGATAGATAAACAGCCCATGACAGCGTAGACACCAGAGTGCCAGGGCCCAGGGCCCTAAAAAGTGGACCAGAGTTTGGAGAAGGGAGGGGGAAAGAGTTACTGGAACTTGGCGCAGGAAAATTATGATAGTACGTGTCTTGATGGGTCATCGCTAAGCAGCGTAGGATTGAGAGCTGTCATATTCTCTCGTTTTTGGAGTCGGCCTCGAAGCTCCAAAAAAAAGGTCGTGGCATGTCGCTAGTGTCTGAGCGTCTGCCGCTAGGGCTTTGCCGCGACACCACGATCATGGCACGATGTCGATAGTATTACTGCAGATTGCTGGGGCTGATGTGGATAGATGGAGAACAGAGTTTGGTGTCAGTGAGCGAGCCAGATGAAGAGCTGGGTCCAGCTGAAGGCGAGGCGTAAAGTATATTGAAAGTTAACGAGGACGGACGACAGCACCACGACGCAGGACAGTAATGAATCATCGACCTGATATGAGGCCGATCGATCACGCAGAACCGGCTGTCTGGATCAGGATCAGACTTAACCAGCCACTCTTTGTCCATCAGGAAACCAAACCAGACCCCCCTCGCGATCTACCCATCGTGCCATCTTTCCCTTCCTCAAGAAGAAACTTGGACCGAACCGGTGTCGAACCACGCAGACCGGAAGAACGCCGCATGCATGAATATGCCCGACTTGCTCCAATAGGAACAAAATCGACCGCCCACGATGGCGTCGGCGGACTTTTAAAATGTTCCGGACCTATCGGGTGCATGAGCTGCATGAACCGATTCCAAAATGGCGCAAAGGGACATGTCCAGGATCAGGCATGCAGTAGCAGCAGAGTAGAGTTCAAAGCAAAGGTCCGGAGAACTGGGTCGAGTGGTTTTTGGCGGGATGGAAGGCGAGCAAAGAGGGAGGTGGGGGGGAAGAGGCAGGAGCCTAGATCACGAGGGTAGCGCTGTTGCGGAACAGTATTCTCATGATTTTACTACTCTATTATTATCCTCATTATTATTATTGCTATTGTTATCACTCCTCAATGTACATGTATTCTTGCATCCTCTTAATAGCTATCAACCACCACAGCGATAAACCCCCCGCTCCTCTCCCCCACGTAGCTAGTTACTAGTTAGTAACTTGGTTAACTCATTCTCCAAGAGTTGATTCGCATGCAAGGCGAATAGTAATACCACAAACAGGTTGTACTAAAACATCACAAGGCCCCGCCGTGCAAGACCAAGTAACATCGCCTCGCCGCGGGCATGCCTCGGTAAAGTCTTGCGGACAGATACACCATACTACTACTACTACTTAGTACTAGGGAAGTATCTAGTAACAAGTGCTTTACTCTACAGAGGTGACACGTCGTAGGCCAGCTGGGCATGGTTTCGTTTAGTTATGACTGCTAGTAGCTGGGCATTGTCTTTGGGAAGTCTCTCTCCAACAGGTTGAAATTACCAAGTCAGCAGCCTCGTTGTGATAAGAAAAAGGTAATCAAAAATAAGCGTGGACAAACATAAGCTCATAGTATTAAATATTAATCCTAAACAATCAAGGTAAAGAACGTCTATTATTCGCATGGAATGTACTGCAAATCACAACTGCAAAGCGCTCCCACAACAGCGAAAATCTTGTGTACAGACAACGATTACACCAACTGCTTCTCAGCCCACCCTTGTTACGCGCGTGGTCGCACAAGCTACGTAACTAAGCGCGCGAAACAGTCCCTACTCCGGGCAGTCATCTAAAATAAAATGCTTAGATAGACACGGGAATTCTTTTTAAAGTACAAAGAGAGGATGACTGGAACGACAGGCGCTTAACTAAAAGGGGACGAATTATTATCATGAACAGTCGCGACCAAAAGGAAAATTTTGCGCGAAATATAAAAGCAGCATAGTAAAATCAAGTAAAGAAGAAAACTCAAGTCGTTTGCCACAGGACTTTACAAGACCTCAATAAAAAGGAATGACCTGCCAAGTACAGAAAGAGAAAACAACATCACGAACCCATTCAAGATTCAGCTTCCTTACATCAGGAGAGAGAGAAGACCACCGAGAACGGCGGTGAGGCCCATCGAGGGAACGACAAAGCCAGCAACGGCGGCGCCGCTGGAGGTAGCTGAGCCAGAGGATCCGCTGGAGGTGCCAGAACCGCCGGAAGTGTCGTTGCTGCCGGAGCTTCCATCAATGGTGGTGGGGGTGGCAGTCGATGTGCAGTTGAAGGAACCGTGGATAGCCTCCTTCTCGGCCTCGATGTCATCGCAGGAGAAGTTGGCGGTACTCTGAGCGTTGAAACCACCGTGGACGTACTTGAGAGCGGGGAAAGAGACGCTGAAATATCGATTAGTACATGTTCGAGCACAGTGTTTTGTTCCCATCAGATGAAAAATGCTTACTTAGTGAAAGAACCAGTCAGGTCAATGGCACCGTCAACGTGAGACAGCTTGGGCAGGTCAATGCTCTCGAGCTTGCCGTTGTTGGAGATGGCAAGACCGCCAGACAAGGTGGTCAGCTGGGGCAGGGAGAGCGTCTCCAGGTGGCCATTACTGTCTAAGCCGACGTCGGTGCAGGAAGTCAGGTTAGGAGCAGAGAAGTTGGAGATGAAGTTTCCGTAAAGACCGAGCGCACCAGTCAGGTTGGCAAGCGAGGGAACCGAGATGGAGCTAGTGTTGCGGAAGGTCATGTCCTTGGCAGTGACCAGGTTGGGGAAGTCGATGGTCAACTTGTTGTTGTTGTTCGAGATGGTCAAAGGACCAGAGATATTCTTCATGTTGTTGACATTGACCTCGGTCAGGTAGTCGTTAGCAGTCAAGTCGAGCTGACCAACCGAGTTGAGCTCAATTCCCTGCAGGGAGGTCAAACCGGTGTTGGTGATGGAGACAGAGCCGGCGGTGTTGACACCCTTGGTAAAGTCCAGACCCTGGAGGTTGGCGAGAGCCTTGAAGGTGATGTCGCCGACGGAGATCAGAGTAGGCATGCTGAGCGAGGTAAGAGCGTTGATGCTGATCAGCGAGAAATGGCCGCCAATCTCGCTCAAGAGTGGGGCAGAGATGGAGGTGATGTTGACGGCACCGTTGGCAGTGAAGTCGCCAGTAACCTTCTTAATTCCATTGAAGGTCAGGGGAGTCTGGACTTGGTTGCTGATGGTGATGTCTCCAGTGTAGGTCGAGCAGCTACCAAGGGCATCGGCGTCGGATTGAGAAGAGATCTTAGCACCACCGGAGCAGGTGTCGTCTGTAGTGATTCCCAGTTAGCCAGACAGCCACGTCACACCCAATTGTCGGCACATGGAATTCTCGACGATGTGCTTACCAGCAGCGACCATGGCGAGGCCAGAGGCCATCAAGGCGGAAATGAAAAGCTTGGAGGCAGACATCGTGACTTGATGTGACTTGAGTTTGTATTCTCACGGGATATCTGTAGGACAAAGGCGAAGAGCATGTTAGCCGAGGTGACTCGAAAAACTGCGAGATTCCTTTTCTCTTTTTTTTTTCTCTCCATTCGACGCGGTCAGCACTCCAGAGCCAGTGTTGACACGGTTGTCGAGTCATCACGCGGCATCCTTTCCTTGCCATTCCGCGTCGTGTCACAGAGCTGTACAACAATGACTGCAGGGAGACGATTGCAGGCGGACGTAAGCATACGTACTATGAAAAGGGATATAATGCTGTGGCGGTATTACGGCAGAGGTATAGTAATCGAGCCGGACCAGGTCGCAGCGAGGGAGCAATAAAGGGAGATGAACGAGTGAAGAGAAGAAGAAGGACCTTCAACGAGAGAAAAGGCGGGCGCCGGATTGGGGCAGGAGCGGGATTGGTCGCGAAGATGAATCAGGGAAGAGGAGGAAAGAGCGAGAGAGAAAAGGGAGAGAGAGGAAAAGAGACAGGAGGGAAGGAGCGAGCGCGCCACGCCAGGGAAAGGAGAAACGGGAAAGAGTTGGAAGTGAAACCAGAGGCGGGTGCGACCAATGGCGGCGCCGCAAGCAGGTCCCAGTGGGGCGGCGGATGCTCCACTTGCTAGTGCGCCAGGGGCAGAGAAAACAGGGAAGCGCGTGCCTTATTGGTCAATTTACAAGAGCGTGCCCCATCATAGCCAGTCACGGATGGCTTCGGGGTACTAGTGCGCCACTAGCCCGCCGCACCGTTTCATTCGTCGCGCGTCGAAGCTCTTTAGGCCCGACGCTACGGGATCATCACAATAACGCATTTAAACATCATGATGGCATTGATGACTCTTACTTCATATTACCCTTGCATGTGCTGGTGCCGGGGACAAATACAGTACAGACTAATTACCTCTGGTGTGATATGATGACAGACTATGCGGTTGGTTGTTTCATGCTTTGTCTGCGCTCGGAAATGAAACAGCAGCGGGAACAACAACAACAACAACAACAACAACAATAACAAAAACAAGCAAGTGATAAGCCATTTTGCCACCGAGCTATGATGATCCGGCTACCTCCCCTTAACGCAACTGCCTCTGCGGCCGGCGATCGGCCGGTTTGGGGAAATTATTACCTGCCAGATCCGCCCGATGAGGCAATCGGGCCAGGCTATGGCTGGTGGCATTCGCTGATCGTTGGGAATGCAATACATAGCTATCGCTGACATTGTGGCACACTCGATAATGATCCAACCTGGAATTCAACGCAACAACAACAACAACAACAACAAACCCAAAAAAACAAAAAAAAAAAAAAAA
>CVMT01000002.1:1809605-1852255 GCA_000985935.1 Talaromyces islandicus | reverse complement strand
AAAAAAAAAAAAAAAAAAAAAAAAAAAAAAAAAAAAGTCAATGATATCGTCCGAGAACGCCCACTCTGGTTTCGGCCTAGCTAAGCCTAGCTTTGTCCTGTGAAGTATGCGTGTTTTGCAGGTTTGCATGTTTGCTTGTGGGGCCCACGTTCCCAGTCGCTTGTCGTTGGCTCAGGTACTCGCCTATTCTCGCCTAGCGCCGTCTTGGCTCTGCATTCTGGAATGACAAGCCTCTGCGTATTATGTTGATATGTATAATTTTGTTTTCTGGTTAACTTTTGCCGTCTACGTAGGACTTGCATAGACACGGAGACGGCGCATTCAAGTGTCGCACAGCATTGCCATTTCATCCCATTTCGACCTCTGCCGTCTCGCATGATGCCCCGTGGCTGGGACGCGTGTGTGCATCGCATCCATGACGCGGCCACTTGCGATAGCCCAGCCATTGATGTCACGTGGGCTATTACCAGGCCGAGCTTTATCAGTAAATACGTATTAATTATTATCGATAATGATTTTAATGCAGATAGACTCGATGGTAATAGTAGTACTATCGAAATGCTTATTTGCGATAATATATTTGAATATATCCTTCTTGGTCTTAGCCTCGTCCTGGCTAGTGTAGGTGGGAAAAAAATTATTAATAAAAAGAAAAATAGACCGCAAAAACACAACCAATATGATAATTAATTTTACAAAGTCCAGATCACATGGTAACGCGGCAATAAAATGACCAATCATATTTACCATCTTTCCGTCTTAAGAAAGATGAATGTTGAAGAAGCAAGCCACGGTCAATGACCAAAATGGCACCCCATACATATTCATTCATTGCCAGTGAAAAAATACCCTATTAGATTTAGATTTTTAATTGGTCGGGAAAACAAATCCAGCATGTATCAGCATAAAGAGTAGTAAACTCTCCTTGATCGTCTGCTTCATTTCCTTTTCAAAAGCCGGTTGGTCCCCGTGCTGCCATTATCCATATCCAAGGTGTGTGTAGTTAACTTGGAGGGAAGATATCTTTGGTAAAAACCATTTTTTAGTGGCTGCGAACAAGACACATATATTGAGTTGTCCTGATATATCACACTTACCAGGGGCAATCGCATGGATTCGGATGGTCGTATTCTCCATCCCCGTCAAATTTATTGACGGCAGTTTTACTGCACTGTTTCACGTTGATACTGCAAAAAATTTATGTTCCATATCACATGTCGATTTTCTTCCGGGACTTGGTTTCAACTTACGTTGTACGAGTACTGCCCGTTCTGCGACTTAAGAACCAAAATTCGAGTTAGTACATGGTAACCTATCTGAATAACGTATCATCTTACCATTTGGTTATACCGCTAATCGATGGGATGTTAGCAACATTTCCAGAAAACCAGGGCACGCTCGATTCTGCCTGCGCGAGAAGCGGGCAAAAGGTCAATGTGACAAAGCATATCGACGTACAATTTGTCAAATACTCTGTGACACAGAGGAAGTGATATTAGTCTGTCGTACCTTGCATTCTTAATTTCAGAAACAGTCTTACATGCACTCCAATCATCTTCAATCCTCATTCCACATGGCGTCGCCATAAGTATCCGCGCAGTCGGCTACCTTTGCCTGCGCTCTTCCTGTTCCAATACCAGCCGAGTTGACGATCAACCCCGCAAGGGATTGGGATTATACTTAGGATTTCGTGACTCATGACGTAACTCCCTCGTGAGTATAGTTGTGGATATCGGAGAAATTCTTTTACTTTACTTGAAGAGCCCGTAGTAGTATTCTACTATGACTCTTCGTCACTATCAGTATCGATCCATAACTACTTCCGAGTCTTATATAGAAATACGTATTGATTTTGATCCACTGATTTTCCATAATCTAGACTTTCAAGAAATTTAGTTGTTAGTCCATTGCATGAATAGCCTGGTAATAATAAGATATCAATCTAGATTATAGGCATATCTACACAAACTTTCTATTCTGCTACCAGTCATTGCCTTCCTTTAATTGAGAGAGAAGAGCCGTATTCCCCAGCATGTCATTTGGATCAATTATTTAACAAAACTATATAATAGTGAATCGGCGATGTCAAGGATAACAGGGTAATACTCATCCGAGCGGGCCATCGGCCCGCTCAACCGTCAAGCACCATAAATGGTCATACCACGTGGAGAATTCTTGAGTAGATAAACATAGAATATACACCTTACGAAAGTAGACTTGAACCAAGCGTTACATCAAGTCTTCCACATAGGAGCTTGTGGTCCATGACTACAGCCTATCTCCTTCATATCCGTAGATAGTTTTTAAACCACCAACAGCTACAAAACTACTTAGCAACTTGAGAGATACATCGTATTCTGAAAGGTTGAAAGAACTATATTTTCTGCAAATAACGCCTTTAAGACTCTCCAAGATGCCACCACCCACTACCGACGAATTCGCCAGCTGAATAATCATTCCAAGTTGGCAAGTATTGGAGCTACCGGTCTAGAGTAGCCGCATCGTAGAGACCTGCGATGTACCCAATTCAATTTTTAATCGCATTTTTATTTTATCATACATACTGGCCTCATTACCATGTCTTAATAATTGCTGCCTCAGGCATTAAATTCACGGAAGATATCCGAAAGAAGCTAGATTACTTCAGGTCACGGGATCTCGCGTGCAAGCCGCAAGAGCAAGACGCGATTGCCGAGGCCCTGTATAGGCAACAGTGGAGCATCGCGCGACGACTTGTGTTTCTCTTCACGGCTGGACTCGGCCAATCAAACACTAATATTGTGACTTTTCAAGTGTTGGTATAATCCTAACCCCCATTAGCATCAGACGAGCTGGCTCTCCTCAAGACAATCAACAGGAGGATCCCTTTTACTGTGACCATGGCGCCCCGCCGCTCGACTCGCATACGCGAGCAGGCACCCGACCTGCCGAAATCGGCAACCAGCTTGGCTCAAGTGGGCAGAAGCAAGGGCAAGAAACAGGGCAACCCTAATGGGATCGTAAAGAAGGCAAAACCCCCTACTACAAAGCCCAAGTCCAGTATAAACACCCAGGCAACCCAGGATTTTGCAGTTCCCACGACTCCAAAGAAGGAGAAGAAGAAGCAAGATTCCACAGAAGATGGGGTGTCGATTTGGAGAGATATCCCAAGGCTAACACCGCCGCCGCCACCTCGACTCGATCGCCCAGTCGATCCTCATAGGACCAATGCGACGCTCATGACCCCAAGAGGAAGCTCGGTGGTTGCATATCCTTCTGTCGAGGACGCCTCCCCAAGCAAGACTGGTTTGCCACGACCTACCGCGACGACGGGCAATCTGCTCGAGAAAGCTCTCGAACATCTAATTGTCACAGACCCACGCCTGAAGCCGGTTATCGAGAAGCACCATTGCCGTATATTCTCGCCCGAGGGGCTAGCTGAGCAGGTCGATCCGTTTGAGAGTCTGGCGAGCAGCGTGATCGGCCAGCAGGTCTCTGGTGCAGCTGCGCAGTCAATTAAGAACAAATTCTTGGATCTTTTCGACAACACCGCAGCCAGAGATGGTCAGAGAAGACGCTTTCCGACCCCGGCAGAGGTCATACAGCACGATCTGCCCACGCTGCGGACGGCCGGGCTATCCCAGCGCAAAGCAGAGTATATCCACGGCCTCGCGGAAAAGTTTGCCAGCGGTGAGCTGTCAACAGAGAAGCTACTCAAGGCGACTGACGACGAGGTCATGGAGATGCTCATTGCTGTGCGGGGGCTGGGACGGTGGTCGGTTGAAATGTTTTCGTGCTTTGCTCTGAAGAGAACCGATGTATTTTCAACAGGGGATCTTGGGGTGCAGTGAGTTTATCGTTCCTTTCATTTTAATACGCCGATTAAAGCATGAAGACTGACTTCGTCTGTGCTACAGACGTGGATGTGCAGCTTTTGTAGGAAGGGACATCAACAAGCTCAAGAACAACGGGAAGGGGAAATTCAAATACATGGCCGAAAACGAAATGTTAGAGTTGGCCGAAAAGTTTCGGCCCTATAGGTATGTATAAAAAAAAAAGGAACGAACGAACAAACGAAAAAACTCATGGCTAATTCCTTTTAGGACTATTTTCATGTGGTATATGTGGAGGGTGGAGGACGTAGATATTGCTGTATTGAATTAACCGTAATAATAGTTACACAAAAGGAGAAAGTCACATACGAAGAAATTACAAAAAAAATTATTAAAAAGAAGTTATCATCTCCGCTCAACTGGAATCGAACCAGCCACCTTCCGATGATTTGAATTGTTCCATTACAGTCGGATGTCATAAACCTGCTAGACCATGAGCGGGGGAGAAATGATGATAATCCGCTCAACTGGAATCGAACCAGCCACCTTCCGATGAATTGTTTCCATTACAGTCGGACGTCATAATCCTGCTAGACCATGAGCGGTTATTATACTGTGCATAACTTTTTATCGATTGAAATAGTCCCCGGTGGGAACACAAAAATGGCATTTTATGACCCTTATTCAACGAATTTATGCAATATATGCAGATTTAAACTTTCTAACCGCGTTTATTCATGCGACTAGCGATTCATAACTCCCCAACAACGAATCAGTCGCTTGTTAATTCGGTTTTCTCAATTCTACACATACAATCTCTCGACATTTTTGGCACCTCAGGAAGACAAAAAATGGGACTAGAATAGTAATACGAGAGCAGAGGGAAAAGGGTGAGCGTAAGCTGACATGCATATTTTTACTGTGGGTAGTAAGCTTACAACCCGACCGAATATCACGTGATCCGGTCAGTGGGTTATTAATTCGTTATGTGTGATTGGCATCACGCAACCGCAGTGGTAATGAAGCTAGAAACTATTAATATTATCGTTTTGGGGTGCTGTTGCTTGATCATTGTTTTTGTCAACTGTTAATTTTCAGTTCGCATTAGGGCGATCAATTGGTCAATTGATGTCAATGGTTTCAAATGTTGTTCATGTTAACCGAGGACGCTACATAACCACGTGCGAACCTATGCTTCGTCAGTTTGCCGCTGTAGAAAAACAGTGAGGTTGAACTTCGCGTTTGATTTAGGTAGATAAACATAGAATTCGTGACATTCGTCTCTGTTTTCTATGTCAATTGATCAATATTGAATTGATGGTGGTGTTTATTCATGAAACACCGTAGGACGATTATATATATATATATATATTCACTGGTCCCATCAACTGAACATTGAAGGTCTGAAACACTCAAGTTAGATAATGCAACCCACCTAAAACGTATAGACCAATCGACGAACCCCAATCGATAGCTACGAAATCGGGAGCAAAACTAAAAGCATGTGAAAACTACATGCCTGCGTACTGTCATTGTGCAGCCCGCCGATGCTACAAATGATAGTAGATGCTGGGATTGTGGAACATTATTTTAGCGGGTTCATAAGCATATTAGTACCGGTCAAAATTACCTGTATCAGGTAGCCATAGCCAATTCTCACACGCTGCGTTATCAGTTCATGGTCTACGATATACCGCCGCCCCATGGAAAGAATTGACAAGTAGTTGTATCAACTAGCATGGGGTGATAGCATCCAAACCAAACGGTGTGGTATTGTGAAATACACACACTGATTTTTACTAGTGGTGACTTGAGGTAATGGCAATTACTTCGTGGGAAACCCATGCGACATGTGAAGCGCAAGATGGACCGTAAAAACATCGGTCAGCAACCACACCAAGTTGCGAGACAAAGGAAAAGAGGATTGATTTGTTTGTACAGTACGAGTACAGAAGGTTTTTGGCCTTGCACCATCCAGGCCAAGCCAGCCACTAGCAGAAATCTCCAGTCTATAAAAAATAACTTCCTCTCAAATCAGAATACATGTAGCGTAAATCTGTTTACTTTCGCTTGACAACCAAAGTGTCCAGGTCCTCGCGTTCTTGGGCCTCCTGTTGCAATTCACGAATGATTGGGCTAAGGTATTCGCGGTCCTGGAGAGAGTTATGTTAGCTGCTGCGTTTTGTAGATTGACGAACGACCCTCTCCCCCAGTTCGAACATAGGGAAATGCGGGATGCAAAACAAAGGCAAAAATGTAACATACCTCCTCAGGCTTGGTTTGCTCCTCGGCAGGAAGAAGAGTGTGAGAGATGGAGCACTGCGAGCATTCAAGTGTCAGTCCACCAATCTAACTGTTTCCCCAGACCAAAGCATCTTACCTGGAAAGCACGGCGAAGACGGAAGACACGGTCGTAGGCCTCCTTGGGAGGTAGACGGCGGAGGGCCGTTTGGACGAGTTCGCTCTCTTCGGGGATCAGGTCATCGGCTCTGCATGGGGTTGTCAGTCATGAATTTTTGCTCCATGGCACACAGTTCGGAGCAGCTTCAGCCAACGGGATCGCGCTTCCCAAGAGACTGAGGCCAGACAAGAAAAACATCCACTTTACAATGGAGCTATCGACAGCAGGGGGGAATAGGAAAACCCACCTCAATCCCAGGCGGCGGTAGCCAGCGGCGTTGGTGTACCATTCAGCAATGGGCTGCATCCAGCGCCTCAAGAAGGGTCGCTTCACGACATAGTTGGTGAATGAAGGGACAGACATGTTGGAGAAGCCCGATGAGCGTTGTTTCAGGCCAATTGGGAGCCGGTGGGTGAGGGACAGACAGAGAGCAGCACACGCAGAAGCCGGGAGCTCACACGGATTGTCGTTGTCTCGACGTTGCACGACTACGCTAGTGCGGAAAAGAAGAAATTGCGGCCTGAGGCAGCGAGTCGTGCTGGCTGCTGCCGAAGCGACCCGATGTCCGCGCTAGTAATTTTACGGCTTACGCAAAACGGAAGGTAATATTACAATCTTTACAGCACGCCGTAATCGTACGACCGTTTGGCCGCTTGCCCGCTTCGCCCGCCGTAATCCCTGTACGGATACTGTATTTAATACTTCGGCGCATCCCTTGGCCGCTGCAAAAGAACGACCGCAGTCTTCATGCTTCAGGTCACGATACGCCCCGGCAATTATAACAACATCAACAGCAGCAGTAGCAGCAATAATCTCCATCCAGGCTGGCAAACCCCGCTGGTGCAGAGACTAATTTGGTATTAGAGAAAGCCCACTCTGCTGCGGGCGTCATTGGTCAGCAGGCGCCCATATCGGCCCTAGTCAACAACTCCGAATTCCCCAAAGGACCAGCGACTCAGTCCACGAGACCGGCTACTCTTCTCGCCTTTCCACCGCTTCTATCCGGCCGAACCTCTCTTCTTGTGTGCTCCCCCTCCAACCGTGACATGCAAGTAGCCCTACTGTCGCCTGCAGGCTAGCGACGTGAAGGAAGACCCCGCACGACCCCAAATTCGTATCTTGCGACCCCCGTTGAGCGGGATCTGACAGGGCCCATTTTTCCTCCTCCCATCCCAGCAACACCATCTCGACTTGCAGCCACCGCCTGGAATCAATTAATACCCGCATAACATCGCTGACCGGCATCAAGAGAACACCGTGCACATCGATATCGAGAAAGGGGAAAATACCGGGGGTCTGGGTTCCGGGTTCGAGCGTCCGATATGCTCGAATCCGTGAACAGCCGGTGACCAACACGGACAATCCGCCAGCCTGGTACGATGTCGTCCGACGACAGCATATCAAGGCCGGCTGCTGGCCCTGAGCCTCAGCACCAGCACCAGCACTTGGGCAGCCCGCCTGCGAGCGGGCTGCTCACGCGCGTGGAAATCTTCACCACCCAACTTCCAGACTACTATGTTACACCCTTCTGTGGCGCCATGGCTGGTGTGGCCTCGGGCATTGTGACATGTCCTCTCGATGTTATCAAGACCAAACTGCAGGCCCAGGGCGGCTTTGCGCGACGCCGCGCGCCTAATCAGACTTCACAAATGTATCGAGGAATGATCGGTACGGGAACGACGATTTGGAGGAATGAAGGCATTCGAGGCTTGTATCAGGGATTGGGACCAATGCTACTTGGTTATCTACCGACATGGGCAGTTTATTTGACCGTGTACGACCAGTCAAGGGCTTTCTATGGACAGAAAACAGGTTTGTCACCAAAACAAAACACGGCCCTCCAGACTCTGGTATACTGACTGCATTGCAGACAATTGGTGGCTCTCACGTACATATGCTTCTGTCACTGCCGGCGCATGTTCAACGATAGTGACGAACCCAATATGGGTCATCAAGACACGGCTTATGTCACAGAGTGCTAGACTGAGCGCAGATGGTCATACTCCATGGCACTACCGAAATTCCCTTGACGCAGCTCGGAAAATGTACATGACAGAAGGCATCCGGGCCTTTTACTCTGGTCTTACACCGGCATTACTGGGTTTGACTCATGTGGCCATTCAATTTCCACTTTATGAGTATTTCAAGATGGCATTTACGGGATATGGCATTGGAGAACACCCTGGCGAAGGTGACTCACACTGGGTAGGAATATCGTTGGCTACATTCCTCAGCAAGATCTGCGCCAGTACTGCTACGTACCCACACGAGGTCCTCCGTACACGACTCCAGACCCAACAGCGACACCCACCTGCCTCGTCACCTGAGGAAATCTCTTTCCGTGGAGGACTCGAACACCCAGCTGACCGGGGTCGACCACCTGGTGCATCTTCTTCCGATGGTATGCCAAACCGACCTCGCTATGCTGGCGTCTGGCGCACTTGTCAGACAATCCTTCGTGAAGAAGGATGGCGGGCATTTTATTCAGGAATTGGAACAAATCTGATCCGAGCCGTGCCTGCGGCCATGACCACCATGTTGACATATGAATACCTACGCAAAACAATCACCACACTCCAGCATGAAGGAGAGAAACAAGTTCCAGATGATCCTATTGTTTAGTTCTTGAGATTTTTTTCCCCACAAATTTTTGCACTGGGAAGATATATAAAACCTGCGGTAATTGTGTCTATCCTACGTTGAACAAGTTTGTGGCAAATGTGAGCATTCAGTCCTATTACAACGTTGTTGAATCCTAGAAGGTCGGTGCGGAGTTGTGCATGCGTTTTTTTGTCTCTCTCATGTTTTTTTTATTTATTACTCTCTCCTTTCCCCTTGAAACATGTAGATTATCGAGTTTTATTATTTTCATCTTTCCTTTTTTCGTGCATTTCCAAAGCATGACGACGCGTACATACAAACAGTTACCCCCAAGTGTTTTGCCAGGTTTTTGCTATCGATGAAAGATTTTGTTCTTGGTCTGCGTTCTAATTTTGGCTTTTATAAAATCGTACATAGACACTACCTATCATTAATAATAGGTCTGATATCAAGTAAAAGTTTGATTGAATGCATACAAAGACTAGACCAGGTAGACGCCCCCTTTTTTTCTCCCCCTTTCCCAACACTATCAATTGATAATAACGAAACACCCTTAATTACAATGAGCCCAAACCCTAACAATTCTTCCTCTTATTCTACTTCCTTGATTTGCCACTGCTATCACCCTCTTTCTCCAACTTCTCCTGCTCCAACGCCTTTGCAATCCATGCAGCTGACGTGACGCCCGACCCCGAACTCGACCCTGCCGCGACACTCTCGTTAGGAGATGACAGCGACGAGGGATGATATCGCGCTTCTCTTCGAGCTGCGCGGATGGAGCTGATACAATACGACCCGAGGAGGAGGGCCATTGTGAATGCTGCCAAGGGGGCGGTTATTGACTGGGTGTTTTGCTTAGCTGATATCCGGAAAAAATGATAAGAAAAGAAAAGTCTTGGAAAGAATTTCTTTGCTTACCCTCGGATGTCGACCCAATGTTTTGGGGGTTTCTTGCTTGGGAGTTTGTCGATGAAGTGATGTAGAAAAGACCCGAGATTGCCGGCCTTGTTTCATGTGAAGGAGTTGTCGAGGTGGTCGTTTGTGAGATGAATTGTGTGACAGCATTTCATTCAGTATCGCTAATCGAGGGGGTAAAATATCCCCTAAGTTGATTATCTATTCGATTTTTGCGTTTGATTATGTTTTCGTCGTAAGGTGCTGAAACGTTGAAAAACGGTTACCTTGATACGTAACTAGTTAATATCGGCCAACCAGCCCCAAATAGGTAATGCTAAGACAGCGTGGACAGAAAACACGATAATTAACTTGAACATTTGAATGTATGTACATGATATTTTGTTAGACACGACTGAATACTTAAACACTTAAACACGCTTAAAACATTGAAGAAATAAAAATAAAAATTAAATTAAATACAAAAGTATTGACGAATCTAATTATTACCACCATATCTAACAAATCTAACAACCCAACATCAACATCTACAGGGCCGAGGAACAGCTAAAAGTCTATATCAATATATTTACATGTCTTTTTTTTTTTAAAAAAAAATTAGCATCACATGGATATACCTAGGCTGCTTTTCACCAAAAGCCATTTCTCATATGCCATCAGTTTCAACTCAATGCGGGCATATGCCGTAAACGCAGAGATGAAGCGAAGGAAATTGGCAAGTTTGAAGATGCTGCCGTTCATGGAAATGACTTCCATTTGTTCTTCAAAGACAGTTCGTGTCGCGTAGCGAGCGAGGATGAGGAATGTGCGTACGGGGCCTTGGCGAGTGTGCAGGTTCTCGTCGAGGCTTCGGGCTGTGAGAGAATTAGTTGGTGTCTCTTTGAAGCGAGAGAAAGATAACAAGCCAGACAGGGAATCTTACTTAGGTCATTCGTTTTAAGAATCAAAAGTATTATACGTGGCACTTTTCCCAAAAGATCAACTAGTTGTTGAAGCAACCCATCACCCAAAGCATTTGTGACATTGCTCTT
Organism: Talaromyces islandicus; assembly: GCA_000985935.1. Lineage (NCBI taxonomy): Eukaryota > Fungi > Ascomycota > Eurotiomycetes > Eurotiales > Trichocomaceae > Talaromyces > Talaromyces islandicus. Next base: position 1,841,495 of record CVMT01000002.1, on the reverse strand, counting down.
TTCTTCATCACTATTTCTGGAAGAAACAATCTTCTTCTCAGATACTACACTGTAGTCTCGACCGGTGATTGCGCTGGCAAAGATTGGGAACAGTTCGTCCGACACGCCAGCCACCTCACGGGCGTACTGGCGCATCTTCGGTTCGTCGCCTTCGATGACAGACAGCCAGAGTTTGGCGTAGTTGCGGCGCAGATCCTTCGGAATGTCGCGATACAATCCGTGGTCGTATAGGATGATGTCGAAATTCGGCTTGCCGCGTGTATCATTCTTGCGGATGGCGATGTTGCCGCCATGGGGGTCGCAGTGCAAAGGCGCGTTGTCGCCAAAGATCATTTCGTTGAAAATATGCGCAAATGCGGCTGAGACCTCGTCACGGTCAATGCCATTACTGTCGAGGTATTGCAAGTCGTCTGGCCGGTGTCCAGAGATGAATTCCATAACTAGGATTCGCTCCTTGGCCCACATCACTGTTCAACCGCGTTAGTTTGCGTGAATATCCAACAGGAAGAGAGAGAGAGAAAAAAAAAAAGAACGCACCTTCTGGAATTACCAACGGGGTACTCGAATGCTCTTTAAAGTATTTCTTTGCGCGTATTGCGTTTTCAGCCTCATGCCGAAAGTCTAGTTCCAACGGCAACGAAAGATCCATCTCCCGCGACAGCCACTCGAGATCGTATTCTGGGAAAAAGCGTTTCAATGTGGAAAAGGTCAGCCGAGTCAAGGCCAAGTCCAACGGGACCCATTCAGCCAGGGCCGGATGCTGGACCTTGACCGCAACTTTCTGACCCGTCTCCTTGAGCGTTGCAATGTGAACTTGAGCAAGCGATGCAGCACCAATGGGGCTCGGTTCGAAGGACGAGAAGAGCTGGTTCACGTCCTGTCCGGTGTCCGCAAGGAACATGGCCTGAATCGATTCAAAGGACGAGACGGGGCACTTGTCCTGCAACGGGATAAATGTGTCTGTCCACTCCAGCGGAAGAAGATAGCCCATGCTGCTTAGGTGTTGACCCAGTTTGATAAATATGGAACCGTTCTTTTCAAGCACAGTTAAAGTCCGCTCCGCGCAACGTTTATGGCATGCCTTCAACATGGCTTTTCGGTCTTCTTCCGAGCCGCCGGTTTGATTGAGTGTCGTACGGTAACTGCAGCGTAGAAAATCATACAATTAGCATAAGTTCCCCCGGTGGAATTGACGAAAGATCCAGCCCTACTCATTAATACAGATTGCAAGCGCAGTGACAACCCTGCCAGTTCTTTCTGCAGCCGCATACGTATGCTTAATATCGTCCCAGAAAGCAAATAGCGTAACAGCTACAGTGCTACCAGCCGCGGCCAACTGTATTGCCCTTGTCCTTTTTGATGATGACGACGATGATGTATTATTATTCCTCGCCGCCGTGTTCAAAGTCTCCGAAGCATCGACCTTGTGGCGACTCGTTTTCGAATTGCGCAGGTTATATGTGCCATGATATTGCCTTTTGCTCAGCATAGCATCCACTGGCGATATCCGTTCCTGGGCATGGCATTTATTGCAAAGCGACCACCCTCCATTTCTCCTAATCGACACAGACCGAAGGGAACCGAAGGACGGGAGCCGGGACGCTGATGCTGACGGAGGGAAAGCGAATTTCATAGTTGGGAAGGTTCAAGGACAGATCATTCCGACTGGTACAAATTGAAGTCCAATGAGATCAATTGATGATCTAGCTCTTCGAATGCTTTTGAGCCAATTGCGCCGAGGCCGATAGGGCAAGAACAGATCGGAAATTCGGGTCGCGCACGAATCGACGTCAAGAAAACGAGCGGCTAGCATGGGCTAAGCCATGGGGTCATGGGCGAGACAAGCGATGATGTACAAGAAGAGAGCATATTAAGACAGGCAAAAAAGTTGTCATGAGCCAGGTTGACCGAAGCGGTTAGCGCGCAGGCGACCCGGCTTTTCTTCGGGGGCGGGGCGGCTGCAGCTCCGCGAACCGCGGAATAGTAATAAACACGGCTGCATGTGCTTGATTATTTACTTACCACTACGTAGAAACTATTTATTATTATAAAACTGAAAGACAATGCCATTAGCATAATCCAGTCGTGTTCTGTCATCAGCTTAAAGGATATCTCTGTCATCTAGAAACGACACCATCGTGTACAGTAGAAACCAAGTCCCATATGTTCCATTACGCCTTTTCATGCACATCAGAATCATTAACCCAGTATATCCCTCCCCAACTTTACAGTTGTGCAAGTCAAAGTGCCAAGGCAAGTTTAAATATAGAAGAAGAACGAGAGAAAAAAAAAAGGAAAGGAAAACAAAAGAGTGAAGGGAGTTTTATGCCCAGTCAAGATCACTATTCGTTTGACGTCGTCGGCGAGAATTGATGGCTGACGGTGGACGACCCGTAGAGCTAGGAGACCTTGTGTCCTCGGATTGTAAAGACCCAATAAATGACAAGCGACTAGCGCGAGGTACGCGGGTCCGGACAGCTCCAGAGACACCGACTTCCCCAGACGCGGTTGTTGAACCAATGCTATCCCGAGTTGTTGGTCGTAGATGAGGACCCAGGCCATTGCGTGGGTGTCGTGGAGTCTCACGAACGTCAAAAAACCCCTGGGGTTGGCCGGCTCGCATCTGAGGCGTCGTGGGACGCGACATGTTGTTTACCAGCTGAGACATGGCGGAGCTACTCGTTCGCCTCATTACCGGTCGTCTCTTTGCACTGGCAAGGCTGTCTATACCGTCGCTAGAGTTGAGGAGTTTGCCGGCCATGTCTCTTACGAGAATGGCCGGATCATTTTCAAGCTCCCTGATGGCGTCCAGTAGACCGCAGCGGGCAAGTAGATCTCCTTGCTCTTCTGTACAGTCGCAGATACTAGAAAGAATACGCAGCAGGTTCAAGCGTACAGCTGCTTTGTTATGATGAAGCTTCTGGCGAATCCGGGTGAAAAGATCTGGTCGAGCAAAGGTAGAGGCTACTGGAGGGCTGAGCCGTAATAGTTTCTGTAGGGGTTCCAACAGGTTCTCAAACGCATTGGCTTTTGAGATGGTCAGACATTTCACAATCGAGTCGGTGAAAGACATCCCGTCAGCTCGACTCTCCAGCAGATGTTCTTCAACCTTGGCAGTCTCTTCTTGAAGCCTGCAGAGTTCTGGTCAGTTACGAAGGCACTATATGTGGCGCAAAAACCAAAGCCACTTACCATGCAAATATGGCATCCAAAGCTGTGACTTGCCAATAAGGGTCAGAAAGCAGCGAAATGTAAAAAGGCAAGCCCTTATTGCGCCAGAGCTCACGACGCCCTACTTTCCCGGAATGAGCCATATCACATAATATGGGAAGAGCAAATTCTTTCAAGGGACGTTCCGTCTTCACAATCTTCTGTAGAAGAGGAATGATACCATTTAGCGCTGCATCTTCTTGTCGTGGCTTACTGAGCCGGCACATGTTGTATATGGTATTCAGTATCTGGTTCGACACCTCTCGGAAATGGGGCTGTTTCATGGTAGAACGTAGAATTTCCGTCAAGACGTCAATCGCATTAGAGTTCTGGAGGGAATCCAGCGTTGTCGATAACATGGACAAATTTTTGATGAACTTCAGCATTGTAATCTGATGCACTGGTGTCATCCTCCTTAGTTCCTTCAGAACTCCTGCTATATGGTAAGCCAATTTTGTTTGTGATAAAATGGCCGTTGGTGTACCTACGGTGCAGTACTGTCCTTTCAGCCACCATCTCCTTTACATGATTTTCCGCCTGCGAAAATATGAGAAAAATATTGGCTATGCGACCTTCACTGATCCTAGCCAATTCCTCGTCTTCTTCCAGGACCCTGCTCAGAACAAGTGATAATGGATCTAGCACTGAGTTCCGAGACAGAATCCTGCAAAAGTCATTCTTCGGAGTCGAGCCCTGTAATAATTAGTCCGAGCATTTGTTAACATCAGTCATAAGGAAATCCTACTTGAAGTTCAAAGACACTCCAAATACCGTTCACACCAATCAGAACAAGCTCCCGCTCATCTTCGTAATCGTCTTCGAGAAAATCGACCAGCACATTCAGGCCGCCAGCGCTGACAAACATTTGCAATGTAAGAGTTGAGGACTGATACATTTGTTGCACAAAAGCTGCAGCTTCGAGTCGGATCTCACGAGGGTATTTCTTCGAGGCAAAGTCGTTGATGATTGGTATTCCACCCACAAAACACAGGTTCTCCTGAATCTCATAGTCGTTGTAAATGATTGAGTTGAGAATTTTTAGCAGATTGTATATGATGTCTCGACGGCGACACCCTTCAAGAATCTCCAGCATAGGAAGCATTCCGTGTGCTCCAATGATGATGGCTTTTGTCTCTGGTAGGTCACAGAAGATCGAAAGTAGTTGTTCGGATATGTCGGCAAGTACGTCGTCATCCTGTGAAGTTTTCAAGGAGCTTACAAGACCCTCAACCTGATTGCGTAACCGAGCGTACTTGTCACGAGCAATGTTTGCCTCCAGGTCCATTTCATCGAATCCTTCTTCCAACTGAGCAAAAGGGTCATCTTCATCATCTTGATCCCCTAACCACGAATTGTTCGACTTAGAGTGCAGCATTAGCATGCTTCGGTCTGAGCCATGTTCGCTCGCTGGTTTCGCCAAAGACCCTTCTTCATTGCCAAATATATCTGAAAAATCTTCATCGTGTTCATCCTCGGCAAACTTTTGTATTTCAATAGAGGAACGGCTACGTTTGATAGAGCCTCGGGCCCGTAAGCCCGACCGAGCGCCCTTTTTATTTTCGTCCGATTTCGTACTCCGGACAGATTCTTGCTTGCTCGACGAGGCTAGCAAGCCTGGCTGGGGTACGCTGTCATCCACTTCCTGTAGCAGCGTCAGAACCTATTAACAAGTAAATAAATGCCGAACGTATACATACTAGGAGAACACCTAGTTTACGTTCTAGGACATCATCATTTGCAACAATCAAGTCGGAGTAATCTTCGTCCGCGCTTTCGCTGTAGAAAGCTGCAGGGCGCGTCTGACGCACTGGTTTTGACGAAGACAAGTCCGTCCTACCAAAGATCTGAACACTTGGAAGAGAAGGAAGGGCGCTCTTGCTCGGCTTATGGCGTGTACGTGGTCTATGTATCGGTTTATCCTCATCCGCTGGTTTTCGTGGTAGTGGCCTGATCGTTTCCAGCTGATCCGAATCTGCACCATCACCTTCCAAGAAACTGTCTGAATCGCGAATAGTAGCTCCGTCGAGAGAAGCAAAGGACTTCAACCGCTCCGATGAAAGTAAGCCACCGAGATGATCATGTGGCCGTAGATGAGGGAGATCGAGGGCATGAGGAGATATTGCCGAATCAAAATCGTTGTCCCAGTTATCCTCAGGATCTGGAGAGCGGAATCTGTCAGGTGCTTGTTTTCCAGCCGCAACGGCCGAAGCAGGTTTTGCCTGTAATCCTGTATGGGCTGGGTCGAGGCGTGAGTGGCTGGGGATGCTTTGATCGGTGCGAGTTGGTTTTCTCATCGTCGTGGAATCCGGTGAGCGGAGAGCTTCATTCCATTCTTGAACGCTTTTAACAGCTTCTTCGTATTCTGTAGGTTTCTTGGGGACGACTGATTCTGACCGGTGAGCGTTGACGATCCAGGGATGTTTCAGGAGCTTTCGAGCCGAGACTCGAAGATTAGGGTCTTTCTGAAAGCATTGCATCAAGAAGTCTTTCACGGCCTGCCGAAAATTAGGAGACAATCACGAGATCGGGGGAAAAACACTGATATCAACGTACAGGTGACGCTCCCTGAGGTAACGGAGGGTGATCGTCATTTACTATGCGGAAGAGAGCTGGCATCGGTTGAAATTTGTGATATGGAGGCTTGCCATCCAACAATTCAATCACCGTACAGCCAAGGCTCCAGATATCCGAGGCTGTGGTGGCACCGGAAAGCTCGATAACTTCAGGTGCCATCCAATACGGAGTGCCAACGACGCTCGACTCATGGAGGCCAGTTGTACGGCTAGCCACGCCAAAGTCTGCCAGTTTAACCAGGCCTTGTTTGGTGGTGAGGATGTTTGCACCTTTGATATCCCGGTGAATGACACCCTGGTCGTGAAGATATAGAAGCCCTTGTAGTACTTGAGACATGTACAGAGCGACAAGGTTCTCGGGAAAACGGCCAAAGTTTTTCGCAATGGTGTGCAATGATCCATTTTCACAATACCTATTTCAATAAGCACAAATCCAAATGTGATATGGTTCGTCGGCCACATACTCGAGAATGATATTGAGTGTATCCGGTGTCTTTACGAAGCCGTGATACTTGACGATGTTGGGATGCTACAAATTGGTCAGCTCTGTTATAAGGAAAAAAAAGGTTGCATGGTCCCTCACATCTAAAGCTTTGAGGAGATCGATTTCAAGCTGTGAGAGAATTAGTGCGTTGGTTGGAAAGATACATAGTTAATATTTGTGATAGCATACGCACCATGATAACCCGCAATTCGCTTTTTGGAAGGTCGACTAATTTCACCTGTTTCACTGCTACCGTTTCTCCGGTATTCCAGTTGAGAGCTCGATATACCGATCCAAAGGCACCTTTGCCCAGGCAATCACCGAGTTGCTTCAAAATATTAGTACATTCAGTCAGCATAAAGAAACAACAGTGGTACTGCACGTACAAAATCTTTCAAATCCGAAGAATCGTCATTTGATATAGACCTTGATGACCTGTCGTCTCTTTTTGTAGGGCTTGTTCCTGACCTCGCCAGCCGTGCCTTCACTGGGGACGCCGGGGTCCGATCCCCGCCGTCATTGGAACGGCTGACCATTTCCTCTATATTTTTTTCTTTCTTTCTTTCTTTCTCCCTTTAAAAATTTATTCACGGCCGATCTAACCAGATGCCGGTAGAATTATGGTGAATTAACTAGAGGATCTCGTGAGAGACCCGACCCGGTGAGATCTCCTGGATGAACAAGCGGTGCCGGGGAGGGGATCAAGCGCGCGCGGGGATGCGAGCCGCATAGCAGGTTGTAAAAGGCACTCGTTTCAAGCCGTTTCCCACCAAGAGGCACTTTAAATTTTTCATGCAATACGATGGCAGACTGCCCGTGTAAATAGAAAGGTGGGGGAGTAGACTGCGAGTACGACGCTCGATTGTTGTTGTCTGGATAATTGGGCGAGAACTGAGGCCCGAGGCTCCTATTGAGGAATCGTTTCATGACATTTCGGTGTGTCCTATACTACTACACGAGCGATGACGAGTCAGCTTTTTTTTTTGCCAGTAACGATAGCGCAAGTCCAGAGGGTTCTGCACGATACTCACAATCTGTTGATCCACGTTCGGGAAATAATTTGGTTCGGGAGCAGGGACAAACAGAAATGCAGTGGTTGCTGGTGTGTCTCCGCACGGCTGGCATGACGCAGCCAAGGCACAGCAAGCAACCTTAAAAAACGCACCAAGCCAGCCCTAATAGGCTCTCGCATCTGTGCTTGTTTATTTTGGTTTCAAGAAGTCGGGAGGGCTATTGGCAGAAAATTATTATTATTTTTTAAAATTTGGTTTCGCTGGCAAATGCTAGACTGCTTTGCATGATCTATAGTTATTGGCATTTATTGCTACTCGTCTATTGCCTCTCGCGGAGGAGCCGAAAAATGTCAGAGACTAGGTACAAGCTGCCCGCAATCACCAGAGGCCCTTCACTCGCAGATCTAGAAGCCCAGGTGATTGCACGAGGGATATCCGAGCCAAAGGATTCAACGCTGGAAACGCCTGGCACCGTCCTGATCTCGGCAGCCAGGGAATCGGTGTCGGTGGCCCTCACCCATGGCATGCCTTCCACCGGCCCGAACGCAACGACTGCGACGCTGTCTCCAGGGCGGATCAAAGGTTCCAAGATCTCGCGCCAAAGCTTGCCTTGGGAAATGGAAATGACCCAGGTGACGGCTTGGTCCTCCTGGCGCAATTTCCGGTCAACAAACCGACCAAGAACGCCTGCTGATTGACCGTTATGTGCTCCGTCGAGCAGGATCGGATTAGTTCGAGCTACCAGGGGTTCAAGACCAAGGAATTGTAAACGGCCCGGCCATTGTATCTCTGACAGCACTGGTACCAGCTGGTCCACACTTTTCTGCAGTCGGATGTGTTCCGCGGCTTTTTGTAATGCCAGTGTTGCACAGGCAATGTTTGTCTTCTGATGCGGTTCCAGGTCAAGATCCCGGAACAACGAGACTAAATTGGGGAACTTTTGAGTAGCCACTTCAGGAGAAGCTGTGGTGGCATCGATTCCGAGATCTTCGATCCTAGCCTGGAGCGTTTGGAGCACTTGGGGCTCGTTGGTTCCGTCAATGACACAGGGAACGCCGCTCTTGAGAATACCCGCCTTTTCGTTTGCAATGGCTTGTATCGAATTGCCGAGAAACGCTTCATGGTCATGGCCAATCTTGGCAATCACGGACACAAGAACGTTTGTAAGAATATTCGTGGCATCCAAGCGGCCTCCCATACCCACCTCGACGACACCAACCTCGACATCCTCCCGGTGGAATATCTCAAAGGCGGTTGCGGTAAGAAGCTCAAACTCGGATGCACCCAGGCCCAGCGACTGATCTCGCAGCTTGACTTGTTCTTCGACTTGCCGAAAAAGGGACTCTTCTACTACCTTGTCATTGATTGTGATGCAGTCCCAGCGATCAATCAAATGGGGGGAGGTAAAGCGACCGCAGCGCACTCCCGCAGCTGCCAGCAAACCGGAGACGTAGGAGGTGATGGAGCCCTTGCCATTGGTGCCAGCGACATGGATAGCTTTCCACGAGAAGGCTGACTGCTGGACGAGACGAGAGATGCGAGAGAGGCCGAGTTCAATCATTCCTTCCTCCGTAGTATTATTGTATGTACTCTTCGATTTGTCAAGAGCACGAATGAGTAGCGGGCATTTGCATCGGCATTGTTTGGGGCTGGTTATGGAAGGATGCGGTTAGATAAAAGGGTCTTTCTCTCTTTGTGCAGAACGTAGAAAAATCTCACCAGGTTGCCAACTAGAGCTCACCACGCACGGCTGCCATGACTTGGGTCTATGATGAGATGAAGCCGAGTCTTGCGGTCTTGGCGGGCAGGTCCGTTATCAAGATTGGCGGCCTGGCGGATCAGGCATAAAGCCACGTGACCCCGGCATCAAATTTGGAGATCGAGATCTTTCCTTGTGTTAACGGATAATGTTTTAAGACTTGTGGTGGCAGAGACTGGTGAATAGTATTGTCATTTCCTGCCGCACAGCACCTTGTCTCTCCCCCACGCTGCGTGTTTTGGAGCTGCCTCTGGTTGGCCGCTCACCTGTCAGCGCCTGGACGGACTTATTAGGGGGTCAACTGGCTCCAACCACCGTCGATCGTTGCAAAATCGACTCGACCGGGCCGCCGCGGTCGCTCCCTCAACCGCTTTCTCCCCTCCCTTCCCCTTCCCTTCCCACTTCGTGTCGTTTGCCGGGGTACTGGCTGCGCATTTTTGTTATTTCTTGAGTCGCGTCTCTTGCATGGGTCATCTGCTGTGGTGCTTGCCCGATAATTCTATCTCTATCCCATCGCGATGGGGCTTCCGTAAGTTGACCCGAGCCGCGACCGCGCGTGCGGCTGGTCGCGCCGCCAACCAGAGCGCCTTGTTGTGTTGACAGCTAACGTCTGGTAGGATGTACCGTGAGCCCTCGCCGGCTGCGTCAAAGTGTCCCCTCAAGAACGACCCCTCTGCGCATGCGCGCTCGTCGATTCGCCGCCGAGGAGCAGTGAGGCAGGTGTTCCCGCGCGCCGCTGGAAGTAGTGGTGGACCTCAGCGCTCATCCCTGCCTCGCGCCGTCTTTCCTGAGGATGTCCGGCCCAACGACCAAGCTCAGGCTCAGTCTCAGCGCCAGAATCAGTCGCCAGATGACGTTGCCCTTCTGGATGCTACGCGAAACGGCCTGCTCGCGAGTGATTATGCCCGACGCGATGCCGGCTCTCGACTCTTGCGGGACGCACTGAGGCATGGCCAGCCGGGTCGCCGCCTTCGGATACCGCGAGAATCGTCCTTGCGATTCGAGATCCCGAGCCCACCGTGGTCGATGAACGATTTCTTGAGTCGCGCATCATCGAGTGACGATGCAAACGCTCCCCAGAATTCGGACGGCCTTCCGTTCACGCCTAGATTTGCCCCCGCCTTTGCGTTTCGGCGCGAGGGTTCGGGCCAGCCACAGAGTGAGCCCTACCAATACTTACGACCCGATGGCCCTGTTGGAGAAAGGACAAGAGAGAGCAGACCACGCTCTTCCCGCGCGAGAAGCCGCCGTGAGGAAGCTGACCAGCAACGCCCAGTCATCGATGGCCTGGGAGATCGACTGCGCAGTACAAGCCCGGAGGACGAACGGGACGACGCCTGGGAGACTCTGCTCACTACTATCACGCCAGATGCCAACCTGCCTAGCACCGATTCTTCATTCACCTCTGCCGCAGCCTTGTCGACAGACCCAACCCGAGCTCCTGGCTCGCCTCGGTCAGCTCCGTCCCAGCCAGCAGGATCACAAGGGCCGTCAGCTACAGTGCACATGATTCTGGAACCGTACCCGGAATTTCTGAACCCATGCGATTTCCCAGACTACACAACTGGGTCAGACACAGAGCCCGAGTCTGATTTTGATCTGCGGGCTTCTGAATCGCGCAGCCGCCATCATCACAGGTCTCGTATGTTTGGGATCGGGTCTACTCAAGATAGTCAACCACCAATTCCGAGACTGTCACGGACCTCGACACTTCCATCTATATCCTCGTTGATCTCTCAGGACTCATCCTCAGATGTGGACATGAACACCATCCTCGATCGGTTGCTCCACAGAGAAGATGTCCCTGACGAGTGGTGGGCAACGGCCGGGCTGCCTCGCACCATTGGCCGAAGACTTGATCTAGGCAATGACTCGTCCAGCCTCACAAACGACACTTCTGCTCGTGGGACTGATGAAACATAACGAGACACTTGCTGAAATTCTTTTTCTTTCTTTGCTTTTCTTTTTTTGCTTGATATCTCCTGGTGAGACTGGATATGAATTACATGGTTTGATCTCGGTAGCATGGAGGGACCTTCCGGATGGCGTTCAGGTTGTATCGTTTTGTTTTCGACATTTTTGTTTCCTTTTGGAAGGCAAGAAGGCAATGGCAAGGAGTCAATATCGTTGGTTTCCTGTTCAATTTGGGCCGGGGTTTATATCAGCCCAACAATAAAATATCGGGATTTGGGAAGACGTTATTATTCGGAGACGTTATTATTCATTGTGTACGATTGTCTCAGTGCGCGCGCTATTCTTTCTTGGACATATTCTACCTGCCATAGTGCTTTAAAAATTGATTTTAATTCTTTGCATAGCCATGCAGCACTTAATAAACAGTCCCTTGTATGAAAGAGTTAATAATTAAATCTAGACTTTAATGTTATAGAACGATAAGCCTGTTCCACCCGCCCGACCAATCGTGGTTCGGCTTTGCTCCGACTTCCCCGCAAGACAACAACGACGTCACGAGGAAAACAGAAACTTGCTCGTGTCCAATATTCTTGTCTCTGTAAAGCAGATTGAGGATCTATGGATCGCTGAACACTGAGATTCACCAATTCGAAGCCGTGGATATTGATCACGCCGCTACTGCACAATGGACGGGCAAGTGGACAGGCTCGTTCAAAAGGCATGGGGTATGTACTCCGCAATGTCGTCCAAAGCTCTTGTTCGCCAGAACAGAGTTAATAATAATAATAAAAAAAAGAGGTGCCAGTGGTGGAGTGAATCTCCTAGAAACTAACGATGGACTCTATTGTAGCAAAATTTCAGTGTACGCCCACCACATCCCGGCTCATGATTGCTGTCAGTGGTATTCCTGGATCAGGTAAAACGTCCCTGGCAGGAGTCATGGCGCAGAGGATCAACGAACTATTTGCCCAGAAATCCCCAGACGCGCCACCGGCTGCTATCTTCGTGCCCATGGATGGATACCATCTGACACGGGCGCAGCTTGCCGCGATGCCCGACCCCGTGTTCGCCGCTGCGCGAAGGGGAGCAGCATTCACATTTGACCCGGAGAAATTCCTGCGGTTAGTGACGAGATTACGCGAGCCATTGGATGCCTCCTCAACGCCAACTATTTATGCCCCGAGTTTCGATCACGCCGTCAAGGACCCCGTCGAGGACGATATACCCATCCCGGCGACGGCCCGGGTTATTTTCTTTGAAGGGAACTATCTGAGTCTCGACAAGGAGCCTTGGAGCACGGCAGCACGGCTGATGGATGAGCTCTGGTTTGTCGAGGTGGACTTTGAGACGGCTCGACAACGTTTGATCAAGCGGCACGTCCAGGCGGGCATTGCAAAGGATGCGGAGGAAGCCGATAAGCGCGCGAGGGAGAACGATCTTGTCAATGGCAGTGAAATTGTCGAGCATCGGATGCCCGTGCAGGAGATTATTGTTAGCAGGGAAGATGCAGCGTGGGAGAGGTAAATGCAGGAAACCAGGGGGAGGCGAATTCTTGAGAGGACCGGGTTCTACGCCTAGCTTATTTTCTTTTTTTTTGTTGTGCACAGCAATGGCGTTATTCTAATCGATAAACCAGTGCTTTTGACAGAAGTAGTATTGTAATCAGTAATTTGTTCCCTGCGGGCTGATTTGGTAGTATCTGTGACAGACCGTGGTATAGGTATAGGTATACAGGTGACGGGTCAACAGAATGCAGATCAACCAGCCACACAGGCTTAAACCGGTAACTGAGATACGATCGATCGCCGGAATAGAACTCCTAGAGTTTTGCCTGAACAATACTAGGCAGATACTACATAAGTTAGTTAGTTAGTTAGTTAGTTAGTTACTTGAATTATTCAGCTATGCTTAGAAATCGAGCGCCGGATCACGTGACCTGAGAGTCGCGCTAGCCCCGCCACGGCAACGATTAATGCAAAAACACGAAAATCGCGTCTCCCTGAGCGACGCGTGTCTCGCTGGCTGCAGGAACAAATACCACGCCTGCCCCTCCGGTCTGCTCCCGGTCTTGCTTCACCATCCGCTTGCAAGGGCTTTTCCAAGTCTCGCTTCCTGCTCTGGTCTTTTGTCTTGTGATAGCTTCTGCTTGGTAACAGTGACGCCATTGCCACTGCATACACATTTTAAAAAAAGAGAGAGAGAAAAAAGGAAATCGAAGCAGGCTTTCGCTGTCTTTTTTATTTTCCTCCACGAAGCAGATCACATACGTGCAATTCCGTCGACATGTATGTCTTCAAGAGAGGTGAGTTTGATTTCATTGTCTCCATGCAGAGACTCCCATCGTCCCCCCATCCTCACTTTTTCCATGTCACTGGCAGCCTTCATTGTTTACTGCTACGCGTCGCGGTGACCCCTACTAACAAGCCACAGATGGCCGCAAGGAACGCGTGCAATTCGATAAGATCACAGCTCGTGTGTCAAGACTGTGTTACGGCCTCGACCCCGACCATGTCGATGCTGCTGCCATCACGCAAAAAGTCATCTCTGGTGTCTACCAGGGTGTCACAACCGTGGAACTAGACAACCTGGTAAGTCTCGTGTGTTTTCGAGTTTCTGTTGAAAGGCTGCTCATGCAAAAGTTTTACAGGCTGCCGAAACCGCCGCGTACATGACAGTCACACATCCCGACTACGCCGTCCTTGCCGCTCGTATTGCCGTTTCCAACCTCCACAAGCAGACGAAAAAGCAATTCTCGGCTGTGATCGAGGATCTCTACCACTACATTAACCCTAAGAACAACAAGCCTGCTCCCATGATCTCGAAAGATGTATATGAAATCGTTATGAAGCACGCAGAGGAGTTCAACTCGGCCATCGTGTATGACCGTGATTTCAACTACCAATACTTTGGGTTCAAGACTCTTGAACGCTCATATCTGCTGCGAATCAACGGCAAGGTTGCCGAGCGTCCCCAGCACATGATTATGCGTGTAGCTGTCGGCATTCACGGCGATAACATTGAGAAAGTGACTGAGACTTACAATCTCATGTCTCAGAAATACTTTACCCATGCGTCTCCCACGTTGTTCAATGCTGGTACCCCTCAACCCCAGCTCGCATCTTGCTTCCTTATCGACATGAAGGAAGACAGTATCGAAGGTATTTACGATACCTTGAAGACCTGTGCTATGATCTCCAAGACTGCAGGCGGTATTGGTCTGAACGTTCACCGCATCCGTTCCACCGGTTCGTACATTGGCGGAACTAACGGTACCTCCAACGGTCTTGTTCCTATGCTCCGCGTGTTCAACAACACTGCCAGGTATGTCGACCAAGGAGGAAACAAGCGCCCTGGTGCCTTTGCTATCTACCTCGAGCCATGGCACTCGGATGTTTTTGAATTCTTGGATCTCCGCAAGAACCACGGCAAGGAAGAGGTTCGTGCTCGTGACCTCTTCTACGCTCTGTGGACCCCCGATCTCTTCATGCGCCGTGTAGAGGCCAACCAAGACTGGACATTGTTCTGTCCCAACGAAGCCCCTGGTCTGGCCGATGTATATGGCGAAGAGTTTGATGCTCTTTACGAAAAGTACGAGAGAGAGGGCCGTGGTCGACGCACCGTCAAAGCCCAGAAGCTTTGGTACGCGATTCTGGAAGCTCAGACGGAGACTGGAAACCCCTTCATGCTTTACAAGGATGCTTGCAACAAGAAGAGCAACCAAAAGAACCTGGGAACGATTCGCAGCTCTAACCTTTGCACTGAGATTATTGAATATTGTGCTCCAGATGAGGTTGCTGTGTGCAACTTGGCATCTCTTGCTCTCCCGACATTTGTGGATGCCAGCCGTGGCGAGTATGACTTTGGCAAGCTGCACGAAGTTGTTCAGGTTCTTGTTCGTAACCTGAACAAGATCATTGATATCAACTACTACCCGGTGCCAGAGGCCAAGAAGAGTAACATGCGTCACCGCCCCATTGCTGTTGGTGTCAATGGTCTGGCCGATGCTTTCCTTGCTCTGCGTCTTCCTTTCGACTCGCCCGAGGCCAAGCACCTCAACATCCAGATCTTTGAAACAATCTACCACGGTGCTTTGACCGCATCCGTCGAGCTGGCCAAGGAGAACGGCACCTACGAGACGTACAAGGGATCACCCGTCTCTCAGGGTATCCTGCAGTACGACATGTGGGATCGCACTCCCACCGATCTCTGGGACTGGGACTCGTTGAAGGCAGAAATTGCGCAACACGGCGTGCGCAACAGTCTTCTTGTTGCTCCTATGCCTACTGCCAGCACCAGTCAGATCTTGGGCTTCAACGAGTGCTTTGAGCCTTACACGTCGAACATCTACTCTCGTCGTGTCTTGGCCGGAGAGTTCCAAGTTGTCAACCCCTGGTTATTGAAGGATCTTGTCGACCTTGGACTGTGGTCTGACAACATGAAGAACCGTATCATCGCAGATGGCGGCTCGATCCAGAACGTCCCCAACATTCCTGCAGACATCAAGGCACTTTACAAGACAGTGTGGGAAATTTCGCAGCGCAACATTCTCCAAATGGCAGCTGATCGTGGTGCCTACATTGACCAGTCACAGTCGCTCAACATCCACATGAAGGAGCCGACGATGGGCAAGATCACCAGTATGCACTTTGCGGGCTGGAAGATGGGCCTTAAGACGGGCATGTACTACCTCCGTACCATGGCAGCATCTGCGCCTATTCAGTTTACCGTCGATCAGGAGCAGCTCAAGGTTGCTGACACCAACGTGGCCCGCACCAATGGCTTGCTCAAGAAGCGTGCACCGGGCTCTGGTGTTGGCAACTCGTACTCTGCGGTTCCTCGTCCTATGTATGATCAGAAGCACGCATCTCCCCTTGCCAACGGAAGCGGGATCTCAGATCCGGCCCAGCCTGTTTCTGCTCCTCGCACCAATGGCGTGGCTCCCAAGGCCGAAGAAACCCAGGAGTCTGGCCCTGAGGAGGCAGCTGAGGAGGAAAACGGCGACTCTGAACAAGACATTTATGCGCAAAAGGTGCTGCAGTGCAGCATTGAAAACAAAGAGGCCTGTGTTATGTGCAGCGGCTAGATTTTTTGCCTCTGTTGATTGAAGTATTCGATTACGTTTCCTTTGTACTTATGCATGAACTTTATGCCCAAACAGCTTGTAGGTTAAATTCCCTGTTTTGATTTCACTTTTGTTACGCTCTGCCTGTTCCGTGATATATCGGTGTCTGTCATGGATTTTTGTATTTATATGATAATCAATCACATATATTAAAATCAGCCACAGAGTAGATGCATCATCTAACGTAGGTTTTAGAGTCCACGAGAAATCAGGGGGTGCTATCAGTAAAGAAATGGCGTTGCCTTGACTGGAGGAGTTTTTTGAATCATACCATAGGCGCATATTTTATGTTGCGCTGAAAGACGCATGTTTGAATTATGGTTGGCCGGATATTGCTTCCAGCGGCCTTGCAATTTCCGGATATGGCAATTTTTCTTTGATCCCGCTTGCTGTGGAATTGGATAAGCTTAATAGCGGAGTTTGTGTTCAGGGAGAATAAGTAAATTAACATTATTGGCAGCTCGCATTTAAAGAAATCGAAGTCGGTTGTACAGGACCGACTCCTATCGTATGTCATCTGGTACTCCATAATTACACCGGTCACAAAGCACCTCGGCGATTGACAAACGCACATTGCGATCGCGAATCGGAGAACACACTGAGGGCAAAAAAAAATCCAACAACCGCAGATTGGGCTGTTTCAGCCTTTTGGTCCAGGCCCTCAGACTGCCCAATCGCCGGGGCCGACGACAGCTGGGCGGATTAGACTTTGCGGAAACGCGTCGGCTGCCGGTGAGTGGTCAGTGCCCTGGCAGTTGGGATTTTAGTGACTAAACGTAGCCGGTTCCTGCAGTGCCCACTGCCAACTGTCTGTACAGAGTACTATGTAGTGCATGCTGAGCTGGCGTGTCGTGCTGCAGTCGGGCCGACGTATCACTCAACGACATACTGCAGTTGTTTCTCTTGTACATACGTAGAACGTAATCATCTTCTGTGCTGGATGAGAGAGCGCGCAGAGTGGGGACAGGAAAACTCTCGCACGGGCTCCCATTGGCTGTCCGTTCAGGTGGGCCCGCGTGGCGCTAGACGGCCAACTCCGCTGCCCCACCAGAAAATCAGCCAATGGCGGCGCCATTCTCGGGTCTTATTTTTCGAGTCGCGCACTTGTGCCTGGCTGGACGCCTTCCCCCCCTTATGGTTTAAAACCTTGTCGTCCCCCATGTGTGTCTCTCTTTCCCTCTCTCCCTCTCTCTCTTGTGTTACTCACAGTCACTCTCTCTCGACACTCTTTTTTTTCCCCAACCTGCTGTGCAGATTTGCTCTCTCTTTTCCGCAAGCTCTGCCGTCTGTCGTTTTTCGAATCGCCCGGTCGATTCTGATTGCACTCGCTATATAACCTCTATACACGCCAGCGTATAGTCACTCCAGTCAACGCGACTACCCACATTACCACACCACCATATATCTACAATGGCTATCTTCAAGGCTTTCGCTCTCGCGGCCATCCTGGCCACGCTCACCTCGGCCGCCCCCGTGCAGCAGAAGCGCGCTCTGGTCTATGAGACCGTGACCAAGTTTGACGTGACCACCATCGAAACCACCATCACCGTCTTCGCCAGCGAGGCCACTGCCACCGCCGCGGGCAACCCCGGGGCCACTCAGCCCGTGGTCACAACCACTGCTGTTCCTCAGCCACCAGCACCATCGCCCAGCACCACCACTACTACCACTAGTACCTCGTCCCCTCCACCTCCTCCTGCTCCTGAGACCACCACCAGTGCTCCACCGCCTCCTGCTGTGACAACAACCACATCTGCTCCTCCTCCTCCTGCTGTAACAACCACTTCCGCTCCTCCTCCCCCGGCTCCAAGCACCACCACCACCACCACCTCTGCTGCTCCCCAGCCTACTTCTACCGGCGGCAGCGGTGGAGAAACCAGCAGCGGCGATGGTACCTACTACCAAACCGCCACCTCGATGAGCGCCCCCAGCTACTGTGACACTGCCAACGACGGCAGCTCGGAGAACGTGGTCGCGCTATCCGCCGATATCATGACCCAGGCCCTGTGCGGTTCTACCATCACCGTCTTCCACGACGGCAAGTCAGCCACCGGAACTGTTGTAGACAGGTGCGCTGGCTGCTCGGCTGGCTCCGTCGATATGTCCGAGCACATGTTCGGCGCTTTGGCCAGCATGTCTGCCGGCCGGATCCCCATTACGTGGTCCTTTAACAACTAAGGGTTGATTTGGTTTTCTGATGATTTTCGTTCTCCATATATATTTTTTTTTCTATTCATACACAAAATATATATGACACTTTTTTTAGAAGTTTGCTTTTGTGCATTACGAAACATGTCCTGGTCAATACGACACATGTTTTCGATTCGTTTGTACTTTTAACATCCTTTGACGACAATTTTGAAGTTGCCGTGGACCATGGACATACATTTGACACTTGCCTGCTAGCTCAGGACAATGCAATGCAGTCTCGCCCTCCTGGAGAGAGCATGGGCGCATTCCAATGTCTCGCGACACGGAAAAAAAGTGGTTGGTTCGGTTTCAAGAGTACGGAGTATAGGCAATGAATGAATGAACGAATATCATGATTTAAAACACCCAATACCTGATTACCTAGATGTCGTGCTTGAATAACTCGTTACTCATTATAGTTAAAGCCCCCCGTACTACTCCTTAGTCTGTTTGTCGATTGGATGTCTAAGAAACAGGCCGGGCCTGTCGATCCTGCCCTCGGATTCTCACTCAGATCTTCACCGTCTGGTCAATGGCCATGCTGTGCAAATTTCAATCCCGGCTGAAGCGACACGTCATAAAACACGCAGACCGACTACTACCGAGTTCACTGTCTGTGATTTTGAACACACACCGACTTGGTGTACGCTGTGCTTCACTGCCTAGAGGAAAGTCCCCCTTCCTTGCTAGCACGGCAAGTGGCTGTGTGAAACTAGACTGGGCGCTAATGGGGACTAGTAAATACGATATTGCTTTGACAGCCACCGGCAGCTATCGAGTTCTGACGTCGTTTGTCGACAACTTGGTGCTGACCGTACTGTTCGAGGGGATTATAGACTTAAAATCTGGAGTACTCTGTGCAGGCGATCGTCATTATTGCCTGTTCGCAATACCGAACAGGAGTGATACTTGAAAGACTACATTCTGCGGAACCTCATTGCATGTCATTACTTAGCAAAATTATAGATGACGATGGAACTCGGTCATTTCAGCTTCATAACCAGAAAATGCTTCACAGGCAACAGACTAGCTACAAAGATATTCGGCCTCTTGGCATCCTGCTTCTTCTTTCTCTTTTATCCTGTAACCATTGATCTCCTCCATGGCACGAGAGGAGAATCCTGGCCCTGGGCAGTGTCACTCATCCAGACACAGACCACGGGCCAGGATTTCCGTTGCGCGTGGTATGTGCACAAAAACCTGATTTCAGCCCCCTAATTATATTAATTACATGACAAGTCGAAATGCTGTTTAAATTCTGTTGGTAATATTTTGACTGACTATATAATTTATATGGGAAATCAAAATTTACTTTAAAAATACGAAAAGTCGTTACATGAATATAGATCTTGCTCTTTTTTTAATACTACTAATGACATCATCACGTGTGTTACACACTCACCAAGGCAGCCTTCAGAGTTCATTGTTAGCAGATGTGGCATCCCTTTAGGATAAATACATAAATAAAAAAGGACATTAGAAGCCATGACCGCTACACTGAACCTGATTAATAAAAATATTTATTGGTTCGTTTATACCTATTAAACGCCTGCTTAATCGAGTTCTTTTCTATGCAGGCTCCAGGTTTGTCAGCCCCTCTTTGATCCTAGGTTTAGGCAGACAAAGCAAATGGCAGGGCGAATCTAGGAACGGTACAGACCAGAAATAAAGAATATGGCAAAAGGAGAGATTATTATATATACCTGCTTACACCCCATTTTGTGAATATCCGTTCAAGGACATGATCTATCATCTGCCGTCATCTGCCTTTTCATGTGCATACTCGCCCGCTCTGTTTGTCATATGAGGAGCCCATCCATTCTATTTGGTATTTGAGGGTCCAACCACTCTGTTTGGCGCCTGCCTTGTCTGCACCTTCCCGAGAAACAATTGCGTCTCTTAGCCTCATCACCGGCAGTATACGTAAGTCTCTCTACTCCACGCTTCCCATCTCTCATCATTCTATGCTTTTTCAGTTCGCAGAATCTAAACCTATATGCATCATGCTTGCTAACATCAGGAGCATCCCTCAGACGGCCACAACGGTCAAGCTGAAAAAGACGCCTCCACTCAACCGCGGCATCACGCTCGAAACTCTCGAAAATGGGCCAGCCGACTATCTTTCGCGAGTTCTCAGAGAAAGTCCAGGCGATACTAGCATCTCCTGACCCCCAGACTATTCTTGATGCTTTGAGAGCATTGGCAGAGGGAAGACCAGCGAAGCTGCGCGATGGCACGGAGATCGGGGCACTTCAGGGCCTTGGAGACGGGGTACAGCGTCAGGATCCCACTGGGTCATACACACAGGCAATTACTGCATTGCTACTTTGGGCCCTTAAAAAATTTCCTAACCAGTCGCGTTGGACTGACGAACCTGATCTGTGGGAAACAATGGCACTCCTTGATGGTCCCAAAGGATTAATCAGCGGTATGTTGGCGAATCTTATTTTGATAACTTGCAGCGAACACTGACAATTCTGCTCAGCTTAATCGGCGACGGACTCTATCTCGGCGGTGTCCACGTAACGCGTTGTGATCCTCCAGAGTCAGGGCTGTTCGCTCCTACAGTACCGGTGCCAACAGTCATCTCTCTGCCCTTTCAACGCCAACCGGTCCAGCCTCTAGACGATGATCTCTCGTACATCCCAGACTTCCTGTGCGGCAACAGCACTGCGAGAGCTGTACTGGCTACCCGTTGCAGGTTTGGCTGGCAACGATCATCAGTGTATTGTCTCTGCCTCTTTGTGGATGCTGATGATACAACCTTCCTCGAGAATTCTATCACTTCTCTAACAGAGGTCGTCATTATTCAGCACACCAAACTTCGCCATGCAGCGGACAATTTATCAGAGGCCCAGAAACTCCTAGAGCCCGAAGGCATGAGTGGATCAGAGATCATCAAACGAAGATACAACCTTCGCAAAAATTATGTCTCGCGTCCTGTTCGACAACATGGCCATATTTATCATGGACAGTCCATCTCTCTCATGGGGGATGAATCGAGGGGCTCAGTTGGAGTGTTTTTATCTCCTTGCGGCTGTGGAGAGCCCTAAACCTACGCCTTGACTGCGTATCACGCCGTGCCATTCAAGGAAGCTGGTGAAAAACGTATCATCACTCCTGGAGGTCTTGATATCTTAAGTCAATTGCAGGCGGTGGATAAGCGCCATCCCGAGGACACTGAGACACTGGTGAAACAGTGGAAAGAAGCATGTGGTTATGCGGAATACGGCCATATCGGAGAAACCCAGGAAGGGTGGAGGTCCGATTTTGCGTTGATTCACCTTGATGACCACTGGCTACGGGAAAACGGTCAATGGTACAATGATGATCTAAGCCTTCTATACAATGTTACTACCGAAAAAATCGATTTGCCCGGGGAACGCGGTATTGTGGGCAGTGTCGATCCGCAAGCCGGAGACATTGTTTACAAGGATGGAGCGTCAACAGCTGGCACAACAGGAAAGATAGGCCTATCCGAAGTCGTGTTGTTCGAGCCCGGAACGGCGAATATAGCCAAAGACGAAACGGCCCCTGATATCGTACGGGCCAGGCTTCTCCTGGTGGGACCACTTCTCGGCCAGAAGATTATATGTGCTCCAGGTGACTCGGGAGCTGGTGTTTTTGTGCCTGTCTCTCCTGCCCCTGAGGAAGATGGCTGGAAGTGGGCTGGACAATTGGTTTCCAAAATGGATGTAACGGGAAAACGACCGGGGAAGGATGGAGAAACCGAGATTTTCGACTCGTTGGGCCTTGTGATACCCCAGAGTCAAGTTTTTCAATCTCTGAAAGAGAATACAGGTATGGAGTGGAGGATGTCTGGTTGAACAACTACGAGGTATGAGAAGAACAGCATTATTATCTGCGAGAGGAGGATGAATGATGGTTAAAGTCTGTAACAGTTTAAGTTTCGATGGGCTTATTGGTAGAAATTATATTTGGTTATTGCTATCTACACTGAACTACTCTGTGGCTAATTATATAATATATAATATAATATATTAGACAGTACTGACAGTAGTCGAGAGTAGTGATATCATGGATTCATGGGAGGCTGGGTCACGTGAGTCTACCGGCTCTTGCCGAGTTGCGGTCAATGCGCCGCCGACTTCCCATTGGCTGAAACCTGTGGTGGAGATCGACACCTCGTCATGTCGTTACAGAGTATGATATACTACGTAGTATTATAGATTTAGATTGTATTTATTTTATACGTATTCTTATACTCTGTATATTATAGATAAAGTAGGGGACTACTATATTAATGTCCTTATTATTTACATTGTACAGCCACATTCACCACTGACCATCGGAATGCTCGGTCCCCGCCAACCCGGCGCGCTGGTTCCGGCTGCGCGTCGTGATAGGTCTGCGGGGGAAAATTGCTTACATGCTTGCGGATTAAACATTAAGCTCGCCCGATCGCAAATATGCGCTTGGATGGGATGGCATGTCTGTGGTTTTGTTTTATTTTTATTTTTTATTTTTTCAATTCAATTCCTTAAGTTCTGCCAGCAAGGAAAAAAGAAAAGAAAAGAAAAGAGAAACAAAGTTGCTGACGCTCAGACGCTGTTAGGATCGACATCCGTATGGCTTGGCGTCATCCCCACAATTTCCTTGCCTTGACAGCCGACTTTTCTTTTCTCACACTCTCTCCTCTTTTCCCTCTCCCCTCTCCCCGTCACCCCATCACCGCTTTTTCTGGCTTTTACATCTGCGTCTGCAGCTGCCCCGGCTGCCGTCTGCTACCAGCAACCGCTCGACCTCCTCCCAAGGGCTGGCGACGATGGAGCTTCCCACCGTGACACTGACGCCACAGGATTTCCGGATATTGTACTGCGGGGAAGCATAGACACCTAAAAAACGACGACGACGACGACGACGACGACATCAACATCAACAAAAACAACAATCATGGACGACCGCGCCACGCCAACGCTCGTGGTGACTATCGTCTTCTTCGTCCTCGCCTCGGTCTTTGTTGCGCTTCGCTTTGTGTCGCGCGTGGGTGTGGTGCGTAAAGTCGCCGCCCATGACTATCTCATGCTTGTGGCTTGGGTAAGACCGGTTGTCATTGCTATCTTTTTCTTGGGCCTCTTTTAGCTCACTGTCCAACAGATTATTGACTTTGGCTTCGTGTTTGCAATCTGTTATGGGACTACCCAGGGCTTGGGTCTGCACCAGACCGATGTCCCGCCCCAGTCCAATGTCGCTTTGAACACGGCCGAATATGTGGCCAACGTGCTCTACGTAAGTTTTGCTCATATAAAAGAAGAAGAAAAACACTAATGTTATCATTTAAAGAACCCCACGTTGCTGATCCTGAAAATGTCCATCCTGATCTTCTTTCTCTCACTGTCGAAAACCGACAAGGTCTTCCGCTGGGCCATTTACGCCACAATTTTCGTCGTCAATGCCGCCGGCGTCGCTCTGACTCTGGTCAATATCTTACAGTGCAGGCCGGTCAGCGCTGCAATCTGGCCGCAGCAAGTAGACACTGCGACATGCACCGATATCGTCACCATCTATCTGTCGTCTGCGCCCGTGAATCTGATCACCGACATTGCCATCTTTTTGTTACCAGTGCCAATTCTGACCAAGCTGCGCTTGCCGAGGAAGCAGAAGATTATCCTGATTGTTACGTTTAGTTTTGGTGTCTTCACTGCCGTTGTCGATGTTATCCGAGTCGCGTACTTGCAGAGCGCGGCAACATCGCGCGTCCAGATGATACATAGGACACAGTCGGTTGGTCTCACTTCGAAACTAGGCCAGGATTTTTCATGTAAGTATCTCCCTTCTTCTTCTTTTTTCCCCACCTGCGTGTACTAATTGACGCAGGGTATGGGGCTTTCACATTCATGTGGTCTGCGGTCGAAGTCAATACCGGCATCATGTGTGCTTGCGTACCCGGCCTGAAACCGCTCGCTGCACGTATTTTACCCAGGATGATCAAGGGCTCCACAGATATTTCGCCCCAGCGAGCCTCATACGGCGGGTACAATACCAGCGCAAACCGGGCACCATCTTGGTCTGCTCGTCGAGCTTCTGAAGAAGCAACCCCAGCTCGACAGCGCCAGAGTCTACATCCTGGATCCGGACACAATGGAACAGAAACCAGCCCGTCGCCAAGGGCAGAAGCACCCGAAGATATCATAGACATGTCCTATTTTCTCTCTCACTCCGGCCCCAGCGACGATCTGGAAAGCAGCACGGTGGAAGAGAGCTACGGGCCGATGAATGTGTCGAGGTTTTTTGATTTTGTGAATATGAAAAAGCCCAAGAGCATGCTTGCAATGAACAACAAAGAATCAATCCCACCGGTGGCACTCACAACAATCCTGTTCTTTATGTGGGGGCTGGGCTATGGGTTCTTGGACGTGCTGAATGACCAATTCCAAATGATTGACCATCTAAACATCTGGGCGTACTTGGGTCTACATGCTGCATACTACGGCGGCTATCTTGTTTCGCCACTGGCCGTTGGCCGGGTAGTATTACGCCGCTGGGGGTTCAAAGCCACGTTTATCTCGGGCTTGTGTATCTACGCGTGCGGCGCTCTTATATTCTGGCCATCTGCTGTGTTGACTTCGTTTCCCGCGTTTATCATTTCCAACTTTATCGTGGGCTGTGGCTTCGGGGTGCTCGAGACCGCAGCAAACCCATTCATTGCGCTGTGCGGACCGCTCGAGAATGCAGAAGTCCGATTGAACTTCTCGCAAGCAATCCAAGCCACGGCCAGCGTGGTCTCGGCCGTGCTGGCCAAAAAGGCCCTGTTCCATTCGGTACAGGACGCGGCCAGCCTGGTCAAAGTGCAGTGGACGTACCTGGCCATTGCGCTCTTTGATCTGCTGCTGGCCGTGGCTTTTTACTATCTGCCCGTGCCTGAAGCATCCGACGAGGACCTGCGCACGCTGTCTGACCGACGCAAGGAAACCAACTCGGCGCGCGTGCTGGGGGTACCGGTCATCTGGGTGACGTTTGGCCTGGGCGTGTTCTCGCAGTTTTGCTATGTCGGCGGCCAAGAGGCATTCATCACCAGCCTGGCCTCGTACATTCGAGCACAAGTCCCGCCGCAATCCCAAAGGGGTCTCAGCACCTACGACTACACGCTGATCGGCCGCAGTCTGTTTGCCGTGGGCAGATTCCTCACCGCTCTCGCGCAGTGGTACCTGAAACCGCGCTGGATCCTGCTTGCATTGTACTTGGGGCTGATCGTGCTGTCTGTGCTGTGCGTGAAACTCACCGGGTTTTCAACCGTTGTGCTCGCCCTGCTGGTGTTCCTCTTTGAAAGCGGCGTGTTCAGCACCACCTTCGCCATATCGCTGCGCGGCATGGGCGCCCATACCAAAACCGCCGCGGCCATCATGGCCACTGCAATCGGCGCCGGCTCCTTCACCCCCTTTGTGCAGCGCGCTGCTGCTTTTGGTACTGGCCACAACACGCCGTACTCGTTGGTCGTTATTGTGGCCTTGTTCTCGGCGGGAGCGCTGTATCCGATCTATCTGAACCTCGTCCCCGCGGCGCAAAAACAGGTCGATCCCGTTCCGAACGAGTACTTGCGTCGTCATCATCGCCATCGCCGGAGTCGGCGCAAGAATAGAGCCGACGAAGGGCCGCTGCCCAAGGAGGAGCATTATGCGCGCGGAGGCGTGTGGTCGCGGCCGCGCAGTTTGGTGGAGGAACCATCGTCGCCGCCGCCTCTACCGGAGATGGCGATGACGAGTGAGCATGATTTTGCAGGTACATAGTAATATACAGCATACATATTATGGTGTTTGTGTTTGGGTTTGGGTTTGGGTTTGGGTTTTGTTTTTTATTTGATGATACCCTGATCGTACTGTCTATTATTTATGCTATATACTGTTGTATACTAATGCTAATAATATATACTTGAATATCATTGTATTTATATACGTTTATTCCATTGTCATAACTTCTATCATCAGGGTAATACGTACAAAAAAAGAAAAGAAAGAAAAGCAACTCTAGTGAGAGGGAGAGAGAGATATATAATAAAAGATAAAATCACCACCAGTCGCCGTGGTCGCCCATGGCAGCAGCGACCTTTTTAAAGCCGGCAATATTGCTTCCAGCAACCAGCGAAGGCAGCGCGCCCTCGGCCGAAGAGACGTACTCCTTGGCAGTCTCCAGGCCGTTCTGGAAGGCAGCCTCCATGATATCCTGCAGTCTGCGATCGACTTCCTCGGTGGTCCAGCTCACACGAGACGAGTTCTGAGCCATTTCCAACCCAGACACGGCAACACCGCCCAGGTTCGCGGCCTTGCCCGGCGCATACCAAATGGCGGCGCCGCCCTTGTTCTGTTCACGGTGCGCCTCGAAAATGTCAATTGCTTCCTGTGTGGAGCCCATGTTGGAACCCTCGGCGATGAACTTGGCGCCCGCGTCGATCAGCGCCTGGGCCTCTTCGCCCGATACTTCGTTTTGTGTGGCAGATGGCAGCGCCACGTCGACCTTGCCGACGTGCACCCAGGGCCGGGCGCCGGCGACGTATGTGAAGTCCCCAGAGGAGAAGGCCTCGGTCGAGACGAGCGAGTCGAGCTGCTGGCGCGCGACTTTGACGGCGGCGATTTGGTCGATTTGCGCTGGGGTGAAGCCCTGGGCCGAGGTGGCGATCAGGGAGCCCTTGCTGTCGGACAGAGAGACCACGGTGCCGCCCAGTTCGATGACTTTGAGCGCTGCGTACTGCGCGACGTTGCCAGAGCCGGAAATGGCGACGCGCTTGCCGGCGAACGACTCTCTGCCTTGGCTGGCGTATTTGATCATGTGCTGGACGTACTGTGGGTCTTGGTTAGCACACACAAACAAAACAACAAAAGAAAAAGAGAGAAAGAGAGAGCGTACGTAGACAACGCCGTATCCGGTAGCCTCTGGCCGGATCAGACTGCCACCCCAGGTCAGTCCTTTACCGGTAAGCACGCCCTCCCACTGGTTGCGAATCTTCTTGTACTGGCCAAACATGTAGCCCACCTCGCGGCCAGTCACGCCAATGTCGCCGGCCGGCACGTCGGTGTCGGCGCCAATGTGGCGCGACAGCTCGGTCATGAAGGCGACGCAGAACTTGCGGATCTCGTTGTCGCTTTTGCCCTTGGGGTCGAAATCGGCGCCGCCTTTGCCGCCGCCCATGTTGACTATTCTGTCAGCACAATCACGCGACTAGAGAAGAGGAGGGACGAGAGACATACGGCCGGTGAGGGCATTTTTGAAGATTTGCTCAAAGCCGAGGAATTTCAGGATCGACAGGTTGACTGTAGTTGTCAGCATGAAAAAATTAAATAATAATTTTTTTTTTTTAAAAAAAAAATTAAATAAACTCACCACTCGGATGGAAGCGCAATCCCCCCTTGTACGGCCCCAGAGCCGAATTGAATTGCACGCGATAACCGCGGTTGACCTGGAGTTCACCCTTGTCGTTCTCCCACACCACGCGGAACTGGACGACGCGCTCGGGCACGGAGGCAACCTGCAGCGCCTTGCGGTACTCTGGGTTCTTCTGGAAGAGAGTCGAGTTTTCGAGGGTCGAGACGAGCTCTGCAAAGTTTAGTTAATTAGCTGAATTGAAGTGAAAGAGGAAGAAGAGGTTAAAAAAAAAAAAGAAGTACCCTTGTAGGCCTGCTCGAACTCGGGCTCAGAGGGAATGTTGGCCATGGTGAAATGCTCGTCGGAATATGTAGGAGGATATGGAGAGGGTGAGATTATGAACACAAGCCAGAAAAGTCCAAGCCGGACGACGGCCTTTTATGTTGCTTCATGGCGGAGACTTGTACGGCCGGTGAATGCGATCGGAGCGGATGGGGATGCACGAAAAAGAGAGTGGGATGTTCACAGAGATGCGATCTTATCAATCTACGGCAAATGAGCTGCTCAGGGACGGCCGGTCGCCGGCTGGCGCCCCTCGTAGCGCCGCCGGTCATCGGCTGCAAGATAAGCCTCTGCGCGCGCCCATTGGCTGCGGCCGGGCGATTACTGATTGTATCATCTACTGCCCTTGTTTTGCCTTTTTTGCCTGTTTTTGCATGTTTTTGCGCATTTTTGCGCATTTTTGCACGTTATCATATTCTTTGCATATCTTGACATACATCATGGTACATGTAGTATAGCTGTACATAGTATAACCATCATCTACGGCGCGTCCACAGGGTCCCAGTCTGCAACAGTCAGCTTGTGTTCACTGCATCAACATATCGAAAAGAAACATACCCGTCACCAAATACTCGTCCAGCCCGTCCAGCACCGCCATGTCCTCCTGCCCAATCGCAAAGCCCTCGATCTGCGCATTCGCAATGATGCGCTCGCGATTGCTGCTCTTGGGCAGCGGCACATAGCCATGCTGCGCGCTCCACCGCACCATCAGCTGCGCCGGAGTGCACCCGTACTTTTGCGCCAGCGACACAATCGTCGCATGCCCGAACCGGTATGCGCGCGCCAGCGGCGCATACGCTTCCACCACGATCTGGTGCTGCTGGCAGAACGAGGTGATGGCCGTGCGCGTGTTGAACGGGTGCACCTCGATCTGGTTGACCACCGGGAGTACGGTTGGCTGCGACGCGAGCAGTTCCTGTAGATGCTTCACCCCGTAGTTGCTCACCCCGGCCGCGCGGATCTCGCGCTCGGCCAGCGCGTCTTCCAGCGCGCGCCAGCACTCGAGGCGCCTCTTTGCGCCTCCGTACGGCGAGTGGATCAAGAAGAGGTCGATGTACTCGAGCCCGGATGCCCGGATGGACTCTTTGATGGAGCGTCGCGTGGCCTCGTAGCTGACGTTGGACGCCAGTTTGGATGTGAAGAAGATGTCTTCTCGCTTCAGCCCGTCCGGCTTGTCCTTTTCGGTCTCGAGAAATCGCAATACGGCTCGCCCAACTTCTCGCTCATTGTGGTACATTTGAGCACTATCGATTCTATTCTCTCGTTAGTGCTTTTTTTTTTTTCCGGCTGTGAACCCGTCTTGCAGGTAATACCCTCGATATCCAGCCTGACAGATCCGGTCAACGTATGCAGCATGTTTGATTGGATTTTCCGTTCTCAGATATACGTACTTCCAAAGCATGCTTGACTGCATTTTCCGTCTCTCGTCCAGAGGTTAGGTACACCCCCAGTTGGATGACCGGCATCGACACTCCGTTGGAGAGCTGAGCCATCGTTAGTGTCTGCTTTGCAATGTTATGCAACCAGGCAGCAACATACCGTGATTTTCGAAGACAGCGAGTATGACATGTTGCTAATCAAAAGAAGCTGCAATTAATGGTGCAATAATGGTACGTACTTGGGAGTGATGCGGAGAAGAGGGGTCTATCCCCGGACCGACAGGCAGCATCCTAACCAAGTCTGGAAATGACGTCAGCCTTGCACCTTGTTCCTTGCAACCTAATTTAACTAGCAGAATAAAGTATTTAATAAACACATATTAAAGAAAACCTTATTTTATGAAATCGTCTAAATCTTGAATATAAAAAATTAACCTATCTTACAATACGATTCTAGATTTATGAAGAAATATTAAGCACAATATTTTGTTTTGTTCATTAATATAGCTTCTTAAAAACACCTATATTTTTCTTTTCAGTCCAAGTCATTTCTAATTGAGTAACCTCCCCTCCAACCCAATCCAGAGTTATCACCTACGCGACAAACAAGAAAATCTCGAGAAAAATAAAATAGGCTATGTTTGAAATTTTCTTCGAGAGCTCTTCTTAGCTTCGCCAGCTGCCTTCCAGAAAGCATGACTACTAGACTCCAGCACCACGATGAGGTGCGAGCACATTGCTGGAGACCTGGTGGCTAGCCCAGGTACCCATTAAAAATGGGATTTGGTGGAACATTTGTAAAGCGAATCTAGCCTCATAATCGTCCAGGGGTTGACGCTTGCTCAGCAACAGGGGTTGGCACGTGTTCAGCGACGGGGGTTCGCACTTGTTCAGTGTCAAACGCGAATTAAAAAAAAAATTAAACGCAATCATTCTCGCCTTCCATGAGTGGGGTACTCAGAGGACCAATCAGACCACCATTCTCATCTTCCAGCAGTGGGCTACTCAGAAGAATCCTAGAAAAAAAATCTCAGGGCGCAGCCTCACGTTTCTCGAAACTGTAGAGTTGCGATTGTCTGATGACCACATCACGACCATCCATGCAGGCGAAAAAAATACGGCCATGCTGAGGACCAACCACAGACACCATCAGAACCTAGAAATGTCTCTGTCAGACTTCCATTGATTGAAATATTTCAGTAATGAACGTACCGGAAATCGCTGCTCAAATGGGAAGACGTAGGGCGAGTTTCCATCTTCAGGAAACCGGGCTTTTTGTTCCTCTTCGTAATCCTCGAACTCGTGATCGTCGTCGAATCGCTTCTCCTCCGGTTCGAAGGCACGATTTCTCATCGCGGTGACGAGCTGTGCCAGCTCACCGTGCATAATGGTGTTATTGCCACCGATTCGTGACTGTCGAGAGAGCATTATGACATGGGGCAGCTCCTTTTCCCAAAGGTCAACGGCATACTCGTACATATCTGCCGCCCAACGCATGCTGGCAGTCGACACCGTAAATCCTTTTCTCATGAGCATCCCGTGAGGAACCCTATCTTAGAATCAGTATTGCACACTACCGGTTAAAAGAGAGTTTTGAGAAAGGAAAAAAAGAGCTTACTCGATGGGACGTATACCCCTCTTCTCCTGGAGGTCGAAGATATCCTCGGGGTCGGCGGATCTTGGATCTTTCCTCGAGAAGGTATACGCCCAATTCTCAAGATAGTGGAAAACTCAAAGTGTACAGGGCGCTATTCCCATCCAATCTTCACCGGAGACGTAGTCCTTGAATCGATTGATGCGGT
Organism: Talaromyces islandicus; assembly: GCA_000985935.1. NCBI lineage: Eukaryota > Fungi > Ascomycota > Eurotiomycetes > Eurotiales > Trichocomaceae > Talaromyces > Talaromyces islandicus. Next base: position 1,810,389 of record CVMT01000002.1, on the reverse strand, counting down.
TGCCAAACCCCTCATCGATGTAGTCGTCTTCTTTAATTGGGTTGTTGTCAAGGAGACGCTGAGGACAGGGTGTGAACAGCATTGGTGGATGATCCGTCTTGAGCTCCCATGAATTCAAAATTGTGAGAGATGAGACGAATCTTGTTTCTCGCAAGAAAATCATCTGAGACAACTTGATTCTCCAACAGACTCTCGCTCATGTTGCCATCAAGAAGCTTTTTCCACAACGCGTCAAGCGTGTTGCGAATCCGAGTCGTTGTGCTAGCCATTTTAACGAGGTAAGTCAGTCAGAAAATTGGGAGTGCACTGAAGCTAACAGGAGAAGGAAGATGGTAGAGAAGGAAGCTGGCAGGGTGAGGAAGCGGGGTTTTATGGAGGAGATAGTCAGCGAGTAATTATTCAGTCACGCGCCGGTGAGCCCCAAAAATTTCTCAAACAAAGAAATTTCTTCAGTAAAGCGGTGTAGCTGACCTTGGAATTGCGTATGCTCTCTGACCAGACCGCTGCCTAGACAAAATCGCTGATATTTCCTGCCATGGTAGCCGGGCAACGCCCCAGCTTCGTCTAATATTTCCACTCAAGAATTTTCTCTAGACATATTCGATCCAACACAATGAGCATGCTGGCCGCCCGCGCACCAGCCAGGGCCGTGTCCTCACGTGGCTCTTTGTTGAGAGCTGCATCTGTCGGATCTAATGTTCTGAAAAAGGAAATACCAGCGATTTTGTCTAGGTGGGAAACACGTAATTAGAAGAATGGAGAGCGGGTGGAGACACTAGCGGTT
>CVMT01000002.1:1773088-1806020 GCA_000985935.1 Talaromyces islandicus | reverse complement strand
AAAAAAAAAAAAAAAAAAAAAAAAAAAAGGTATATTTGTGTGCGCCTAGCGGTTATTTACTGGGAATACGGTCAGCTGCCACATTCCCACCAGGCCCTAGTAACCGGTGACGAGGAAGACTCTCTTCGTTCGACATTCATATACACATCAATACGCCAGGTATCATTGTTTCCGCAGCTGAAACCCAGTGGTGGTCACAATAAATGGGTCCTTTTGCTAAAGCCAGGATATTATCGGTTATTTACTGGTCAGAGCAAAATTCAGGGTAGTCTGCGCCTAGGTGGGCCCATTTTCAGTCATTGTGCCCTCAATACACACCGGGGAGACATCCATTGATATGCCCGCAGAAGACTTTGCTGCGCTCGATGAGAGATCCCTTGACGACCAGGGAGAGTGTACTTGAGAGGGAGGAAACTGTCTTTTAAAAAACAAGGGGCCATTGGTTGGTCTTCCGCAAGCTAATTAGCAAAATGGTGCGTACATATACGCCATTCGACAGTTTCCTAGGCTAATTTGTATTTGTGACTTCAATATTGTCTAGTTACTTTGAAGGCTTTCAGAGGAACAAATCTTACGCCTTCCTACTCAAATCCATTGCATATACGAATATAAATATTTAAACATAAAACAGGTTAATACTGAAGTCAGGAGCGCCTCTGGTTCATATCAATGATAAATAAAGCAGTCGAGACTGGCTCCAAGATCAATCTTGAGAGCGCCCACTTGATAGAAAGACATGGCCCCCTCTAAGTAGTCTCACCAGGCGCAGCAAAGCCTGTAACAAAGACGAGACCCGAACACTTTCCCATTTGGGAACCGCGACGCCAGGTCCGCGACCTGGTCTTTCTATCTGAACCCCTCATCTCCTCTCTTCTCTTCCTTCTCTCGGGAGACCTTCAGATTCATTTGACTTCAAATCAAGTTCTTCTTCTTCTTCTTTTTTTTTTTTTTTCAATAACCATCACCACCACTCCCATCACAAATATCACTACCACCAATGGCCGCAACAGCTTCGTCTGGACGTGGAGGGCGGGGAGGACGCGGAGGGCGCAAGCCTAATCCCCGCCCGCAGCCGAAGAACGACGGCCAACAGGTATTTGTCTACGTTCATCTACTAGAAGATAGTGCTAATAAACACAGGCCCAAACATGCCCGGGCTGCGGTGGCACCAGCGGCGCGCACGCCAATGGGTGCTACTGGGTTGGCAGCATCCTTACTCTCCTTGCTTTGGTAAGATTCGTGGAGTTTTCTCTATACAAATTGTATCTAACACAATGAGCAGGGGCCGAGCTATGTGCCTCCGCCTGACGGCAACAACAACAACAACAACAACGGCCGCCGCCGCCGCAACATCAACAACAGCCAGAGCCGTCGCCTGGCGCGGCGCGCTGCTGAGCGGCAGCAGCAGGCCGGCCCCTCTGATTCCAACTCCGTGCCCCCCTCTGCCTTCACCGGTCCCTCCACCGAGGAGGAGGCCCAGCGCGATGGCGAGGCGGCTGGGGAGGCCGAACTGAAGGAGGAGGGGAAGAAGAAGAAAGAAGAAGGGGACGACGAAGAGATGGAAGACTTCTGGGGTATTTCGTCCACAAAATCCGTGGCCTGAAGTCCAAGTGAAGTCTGGGTGTGTCTTGTGGTGTTGTTTTGTTTCGTTTCGTTTGTTATTTTTTTTCAAAGTTATTTGAATCGAGAAGATCGAATCTTGGCTGCTGGGAACCCTTCCACTCCCTAATAACAACGAGAGCAAACTAGGAGATCCAGGCGTTGTGTTTCCCATTATTGAAAATATTCACGCTCCGTTGGTCCCCATCAGAAAACTCATATTGATTTAAAGGTGTATGGGTATGCGTATCTATTTATCCTATAATGTCGTCTTATAACGGTTCAATGTTCAAATAAGTAGCGGAATTCACGCTCTTTCGTACCCGACGAGCCACCAATACACCACTAAACTTCTCCAAAGTAGTTTATACCGTTGTACGAGTTGAAGGAGAGCCAAGAGACGAAATATCCCACAATGGCGTTGTTGCTGGTTGTAAGGCCGTCAGTTGGCTGTTAAGAGCTAGTCTATCTGCCCAGTCTGTCGCTGCTGCTGACTCTTGCTAGCAAAGTGTTCTACAATAAATTCGACTAAAAACAATTCTCTGTAAAGGCAGAGCGGATGCCTATGGCGACAGCAAACAGCACCCAGAGACAGCCTTGGTTATACTGTGTGCATCCCTGGAAATTATACAAGGTCAGGCAGGCGCCGCGGAACGCAGTGAGGCCAGCCTGCAAGCCGGTTCCTGAGGCTATGGCCTTTTAAGCTTAGTGAGTACGCTGTCAACCCGGTCAAATTGGGCCTGGGTTGGTTTGGTTTTTGGGGAGTACCCCGCAGGCTTTTGGCTAATAAGAGGGCTTTTGTACTTGAACAAAAACTTTTCTAGTTCCATAATCAGCTACTCTAAACCAAAACCCCCAAGGATGACATGGGCAATAACAGCAGTCTTGCGCCTGCTATACCGACACATCAGATAACAAGGAGTAATAAAGTGGGGCATATATCATATCTGACGCCATGTATCGTGATTACACACGAACAATACATTACATATTCCGTACCGTACTATAGTTACACTACAGAGCCACTACATGACTATGCAGTCACTTATCGAACTGAAAATAAATGCTAGGAAAGAATCGAGTCAGTCACGAGCTCAACACTCTGCCATTGTTCAATTAGTAACCCCAAGCATGCAATTTGGCCCTTACCTGCTGACACACGCCACTCGTGACGTGTGGCTAGTGTGATGTGTGGCTGGTAGTGAGTGGCTGAGCAGATCGAGATCGGCTTGCACTAGCCACCGATCGCCGATCTGATCTGTGGCTGTGGCTGGTGCGATCGTCCCTTCAATAGTTTCGCGATGGGCGGTTTGTTTTTTGTCTTTTTTTTTGGTGCAGCCTGAAAAGGTGATAAAAGAATGTTTCTGCCTACGTACTAAATTATTCTTGCTGACCGACTACTGATCCATGCGGCTGACTCCAACTCCAGAATGTGTGTTCGTCAACCACGTGCTGTGCAACTTTAATATGGTTCCTCCAAACTTAGACTTTTGATACGTACGTGGTAATAAAAATTACACCTAGAAGCCCCGCTTTGGAAATTTCGGCCAGTTACTCAAGTCCTACAAGAATATAACCAGACCATCGGAGAATTCACCGCCGTTTTCTTTCCTGCAGAGAGGTTTTGTAAGTCCATAATGAATAGTTATGGGCTTCGCTCGGGCCAACGGAAGCTGGAGCTAGTGTCGGGTGCTCCGGCAGCTCGAAAAGTATCAAGTTAAAATAAAACTCTGTCGAAACTTTGGAGGTGTAACTTTCCTCCCTTGGTGGCAAAATTGCTTTTCACTTTTTTGGGGGGGTGCTAACTCTCTAGCCTTATGCGTGGCTGGTAGCGATCTTGCTAAACAGTCGCTAAAACCCTAGCGGGCCAGCAAATGTAGACCGGGCTGCCCAATCACCGCGTAAGAGCTCAGTGGCAAAAACGGCATTTTTCCTTCTGACTCGGCGGATATAGTATTATTATTGTTGTGTTGTTGTCATTGTTATAATAATAATAGTAATAATAGGATAAACAAACAATAGTAATTATACTCTGTTGTTGTTTACAATATAATTGATTTTCTAAAGCTGGTAGATTGCCCGTCAAAACTCAAGGGGAGCATGCTCGGAAAAATAAACCGATTAAACGACGTGTATACTTACTACTTGACTAGCCTAACCTCTTGTTCCCAAAGCTAATTAGCGGGAAAAATTTTGGGAAAAATTTTGCCATCTTCTATCGCTTCCCCCACAACGGCCTTTTTTTTTTTTTTTTTTTTTTTTGGGCTTCTTTGCCCGCCCATTCGGCCGCGCAACGCAAGGATCTTCACCATTATCACGCCGAGGATGTATCAACTTTGGGTCGATAACGAGGCTGGTGGAGCACATGGCAACCATGCCAGCTGAGCTTCTACATTTGCCAACTACTGCTTTGTACTACCAGTACCAGGCACATGTGGATAGCCAGCCGTTCCGTGACAATACACGCCGCCATGTATGTCATGTACTATACAATACGGCCCAACCGAGATAAATCCGTCCAGCTTCACGAACGACATAAAGTCAATTAAATCCTCTTGTCCCCCCCCTTTTTTTTCTGTCGCTGTCTTCTAGAACTCCATCAGGCCGCCCTTCTTCTTGTTGTTGTTTTCTTCCTCCATCTCTCTCGCCTGGGCATGTTCAATGCAAGAACATCCCCATCCGTTTCTAGCCCGTTGTTTTGCCCCTCCGTATGCCATTCCTTCGTGGGCATTCCCCCGCGGCCAGACGGCCTTCTTCCGAAAACACCACTTTTTGTCCCTGAATGAAATCAACATCTAGATCACATCTGCACCTGATCGTTCCCCGCCCTCGTCGTTCGCCGCCTGCTTTCGCCTCCAATCGGGACTCCGATCTGCCTTCGTTGGGGTTGAGATTACGCATCGTGGTCCGTCGAGCAAGGGACTTCTTTATTCGCAAGTAAACGGCCCCCATTTCGCATTGCTTTTCGATCCCGGTTTGCGAAAAATACACCAAGAAACCCCTAAAGGAGAAAAGACAAGAAATACAAATAAAAATAAAACAGGCGCGTAGGGTACAAACTACAGACACCTTGGCTGCCTGAAAACCGAAACCCCCATTTTCTCCCTGCGCTCGTTGCTATTTCTACCCCCGGCTTCCAGCACTTCAACAGACACTTCAGACTAAGATCTCGTGCCATTTTCACAGCTCCGCATTACTGCCTCGATCGAGCCAGCCAGATCCAGAATCGCCCGTTGACGAGCACCACTGCAGGATGAGTGGATCGGACCCCCAGTTCGATCCGGCCACCATGGCCGGCCTATCCGAAGCCTCCCAGGGATCTGATGACTCCAACTTTGACATCTTCGAGTGGTATCCGCGATATCAGAGCTGTCAAAGATACTTCCTCGACCATGCCCAGCACAGCGTGCCTGTGCAGGCGCTCTCGGCCTTTCTCAACATTCAATTGCCCTTCCAGAAACAGTCGTTCCCCATCTTCAATTCCAGTTCTGCTTCCTCTGCTTTGGGCCAGCCGCCGGTCGGATCAGCCGGCATCCCCAATCTCCCGCCCTCGGTCTCGTTAGTTCCCTACATCAGGCGCCTGGTCGCTACCGGAATGGACTTTCCCGGCGTTTTGCATGGATTCTTTGGGGATGACTGGACAGCGGGCGTTGGATCACTGCACGAACACGAGCGCCGAAACTATCTCTTTGCAGCCAAGAGCGGCGGATGGGCCTCTGTCAAGAAGGACTATGACATGGGTCCGTCAGAAACGGTGCCCTTTCTGCGGCCACTGCAAGGGCCCATCGACACAGAACTCGAGGCGGCCGAGAGGAGCTGGAGCGAATGGCTCGCCATGGAAGATTGGATGGTCGGTCCTCGATTCCCTGACACGCTTCAAGATTCCTCTTCGCAGGCTTCCCGCCATCGAGCGTCCAGGTCATAAGCTAACCGGCCAGTAAGCTTGATACGGTTTGAATAAAAAGGTCATCCTGGCTTGATGCCAAGTTTACGAGATACTAGTTTATTTAACAGAGGATGTTTTGGCCTGATACTTTTCTACAGGAAAAGAAAGAGAAGAGAAGAGAAGAGAAGAGAAAAAAGGCCGACAAAGATATCGGTATGATATGAGCATTAGACAGCGGAAAACATTCATGATAGAATTGCCATTTATTTTCTATACATATTTGCAAATAATCTGAGCATTTGTTCTTCATTTCCATTTTTTACTATATTTCCGCGTCTCGTACATACCATTTCAATACGGCCCACATCAGCCACACCGCTAAGCAAAACGGATACATTCTATATACATATAGAGTTAATGATCCGACGGGATTAGAACCAAAGTATCCGAGTCAGTGTTTTTCTTTTCCTTCCTTCTGACGTGATATCGCAGCCAATGACGCTGCTGTGCTAGAAGGGTTCCCGAAGTACTTCATTTCCACTTCCAGCCAATCGGTGGCCATAGAGGGGTAATCGTCTGGTTCTTGTCCAGCCTTAGGGTTGCGCTAGAGCCGACATTAATAGATTAATAATAATATAAATGGATCCTACCTTTTGGTTTCAAAAACGGTTCCTACGCTTCGTTGTTTTGGCTTTTTGTCCTTTGGCTTTTTGGGTGGCGGTTCACATGTGATCTTTTTGGTACATACGTACTACGTACTACGTATATTCTCCTATCTCTTGATTACGTCTTGATTACAATGAGAATATTTTGTCTGGATTGCCCCTCCCGCTTCTATGTTCTGTCAATCGTTTTGATTGAGTAGACAAGGTTACATGGCACTGTGTAGTGTGTACCGTTCGGGGCTAACCTCCACAAACTGCAGCTCCGCCGAGGCATATGTACTGTCATAACACTAAGTAATCACTAAATAATATTAATACACCCTCAATCAAGTGTACATGTTCACTCCGTTCAGGTCTAGCCAATTTATAGTTAGTGTCGTTTTTTACACGTACGTCATGACTATGTAGTACCCTTCAGATGTTCTTTGATAGATCTAAGCTGGTTACGATATATGTAAAGAAAAATAAAGTTTTAGCTAGCTGTAGTTTGGTCCTGTTCTGAGTGGCGATCTGAAATTACGTACTGTGTAATAGAGAAACGTGGTATGTATATCACTTGAACCTTGACCAGATATACATGTATATATATATATATATATGTATTTTGATGATACGCTAACATTTGCAACGTACCAGTTGATCATATATATACATCGACAAGTTCAATGTTGCCTGATATAAACGTACACTCCCAAACCAATCCGAATCTTCCACAAGTCCCGTGCCCCTTTATTAATTCATTGTCAGAGTATTCAACTAAATTTAGAAATTCTTTACCGTTTTGGACATACTCCATTGGCTAAAATGTCAACTAGCCAACCGGTCTGTTTGCATGCATACTTCAACCACAACCACAACGACAACATTCAAATGTTGAAATATATGTGTCTATTACTGAATGCACAGAATACCCTATTGCAAGAGAATATTTGAAATTACTTGCCGCACAGCATTGTGGTAATAGTTCGATGTTCAAATGGGTATATATTACATAAGCGGAGATAAGATCACGTGCACCGTGTATCAAACGGTTCAAACGACAACATCGAAACATTGAACACAAGACCAACTCGATCGGTGCGCTCGTCGGCCACCTCTGACCCCCAGCTATCCCGGTGGCATCAAGTGATATATAAGTACACTGTATTTGTATCGTATGGCATAATATTCTCAGGTTTTCCGATTTATCTCTCTGAATGGCCAATGAGCATGCAATACATGCAAGAAAAGCCATGGCAGCGCCAATCGATCAATGGAGAAAACTCGTCCGTGAATGTCTAGCCCGCCGCATCGACGTGGCTGAATTTTGCAAGCTGGTCAAGCTTCTGGCCAAACGCGCGCTGCTGCCGGAAGCGTCGCTGGTCGATGTGATTCTCGAGTCGCGCACTGTTACCAACGGCCAGTATGACCCGCTCATACCTCTGTATATCGATGCTCTCACCAAGATCGGCAAGGCCAAAATTGCGCCAGTGCTGAATGGTCTCCGCCGGCATTCGTCTATTGGCGAGTACGCCCAGTCTGCGGATGAGAACAAACAGAAAACGACGGCCAAGTTGTCTACGCTAATGACCGACACCCGGATTGTGCAGGATGCCATAGTCCCGCTATCGACTCCGGGGTTGTCTCTCAGTACTAGAGAGGTTATTAGCATTTTTATCGAAGCCTCGGAATGGATATTGGCCCTGGTTCGTGCGCATACCAGCAGTCTCGCCGAGGACCAGCAGTCCGGAGGCTTGTTGAACCTGCCAGATGCGCTGGCTCTGTTTGAATCTTTGGGGATCATGCTGATCGCTCTGTCGGCAACCGAAAAGGGCCCCGACGCTCTGTCGTCTGATCTCTCACAAGGTATGTGTGTATATATACATCTATATGCACTTATATAATATTTATATATATATATATATATATATATTGACCAATCTAGGCTTCAAAATCCCACTAGGTCATGCTCTCACTGCATACTTATCTTCCTCTGCTATGATATCTATGAACTTGCGGACTCGTCTAGATAATCTGCAAAAAATGTACCAACTGTACGGAGAGCCTGCTCCGAAAGATCTCGACGCCCAGATGATGGACGGCATGAACATGAGCGCTCTTCAATTCGAGGCATCTGTGATTGACGGTCCTGTAATTAACTCTAGAGCTGGTCTCTACGTGTATATCAATGCTATGGTAGGTTTCATTGCCCTAGATTACGATCAGATTGCTAACAAGACCAGCTCGTCGGTCGTCCGCTTGTTGACGACAATATGCTTTTAAATTACCTATCAAATCGCTACGGGGTAACTATCCTGCTATTGCATTGCTGTATGTTTTATTGACTGTTTATAGGGCCATTATGAGATGCCTGTTCAAGAACTCATCACTGCAACATTTGATGTGCTTTCTAATGGGATGTATCGTAATGAATCCGGCCGGAATATGTTTGTTTTTCGTTCTTTTCTTGTCAACAAGCTGCCACCATTCTTGGCTAGTATGGCAGCAACCTCGATGGACCCAATTCCCATGGAAATGTGTATCAGCCACGCCTTGAACCGAGTCGATCCCAACGCTTTTCCCTCTTTCTCTCAGATGTTTGAGATGCAAGGAAACACAGTGCTGTCAGATGTCCGACAGGAATTTTTGTTTTCGTGTGCTTTGCACAGGCTCATTCCAGAGTCTAGCGTTGAGCGTTTGTTGGGGGAAAATCCGATGCAGACGCTGCCCGTTGGTGGAAGATATGTCAAAGACGAAATTGCAGCCCAGATTCACTCCAATCAAGAGCGAGCCGATCAACTGATATCCGAGATTGAATCCCTGGAGGGAAATGCAGGCGCCATCGTTGCTGCAGTCACAGATGTGAGTTTTTTTTTTTTTTTTTTTTTTCCCGTGTCTTCATTTGACATCAACTAAGTTGAGTGCTAGGTTATACACACGCTTTGTCATCAGAGAGAGACGGTTACATTGAAGGGTATTTGCAACTCGATATCTCGTCGGCCCCAGGTCCTCGATGTGATGCTTCTGTTTCGCAGTTTGAAGGCTATTTTGCAGCCCGTTTGCTCTCTTATAGACGCGTGGAAGTGGGATGAAGACCAGGGTAAGAGCTAACCCTATGTGTTGATATTTATATATAAATAACTGTTTGTAGGCGAAAACCAACCGGTGTACGATGAGTTTAGTAGCATACTGCACCTGATCCTCGCCTTCAAATATCGCTATGATCTTAACCAGTACGACCTGGGGATCTCAAATCCCCAGTCTTTTGTGCTGAAGCTTCTCGACCAAGGGTCAACTAGCTTGAAACTGGATGACCTATCAGAAAAACAACACAAAAACCTTGGCGCGTGGATTTCTGCCCTTTTTATAGCCGAAGGCATCAGTGAAGACACAATGTCTTCCTGTAGCCCGCAAGAATTTTATATGCTCGTCGCCACCTTGTTCAGCCAGACGTTGGGCGCTTGTGAGCTTGGAAAGTTGGAATTGGACACTCTGAAAGGAGGATTTGAATGTGAGTAACCTTCTTTTTCCCTCTCCGGCAACATTCCTATTGACTTTAGCAGACCTCCTTGAACCATTTCTCCTTCCTTCTCTTGTATTTGCGCTTTCATGGTTGGGCGGCTACATTTGGGAATCAGAAAGCAACCCATCGATCCCGTTAAAAGTGCTCTATGCACTGATCAAACCAAACTCGATCTCGGGCGAAGCCGAGGCAGTGCACCGCAGCGTGCTCAACATCAGCGCGCGGGCGTTGGAAGAACAACTCAAAGACGTGCGGGCTCGGCACCCCGGACGGACAGACATCAAGCCAATTCTGGACGCGCTGGAGCCGTACCTGTCCTTTCAGCGCAACGGCAGCAGCCGTCGATCCGAGCTGGACAGCTGGACGTCGCACTCTGGCGGGCTGAGCAGCTGCATCCGCAGCACATTCCATGGCCTGGTGCTGTGGAGCGCCAGCCCAGACATGAGCATGTCCCCCCCTTCGTACACGCACCGCCAAGTGCTCGCCGGCATCCGCCTCTTGACCGCGTCTCGCGTGCTTCCGGTCTTGCTCGACGAGCTCAAGTCGCAGGCCGAAGCCGGCACGCTCGACCTGGCCCTCGACGTTGCGGCGACGCTGATATGCGCGCCCATGCCGGAATCCTTTGCCCTGGAGCAGGCAATGTACCACCCGGTCGACACGAACAAGGAAGGCCTCCCGCGCTGTGCCATTCTGACTCTCCGCGACGCACTCTTGTTGCAGCATGAAACCGTGCCCAAGCTCTCCGAAAAGGACCCCGTGCGCGCAGAGATCATTGTGCGACTGACGCGCCGCGTAAACTCGCTTCTTGCGCTGCCGGCCCACATCACCAACCTCGACGTCAGCAATATCATGCAAGATATCAATCTCGACGCCGCAGCGCAGGAGCCGATGAATCTCGATGGCAGCGGTGGCGGCGGCGGAGGAGGAGGCAACGGAGACGGCACAGACGGCGGCGGCGCGGGCGGTGCGTCCAACGAGAACATTGAGCAGATTCTGAACGACGCGGTTGCAGCTAATGGCACTGGGTTGGGGTTGGGGCTGGACGACGGCACGGGCATGGACACGAGTTTGGAGGATATGTTTGACGCGGCCAATATGGGCAATCCGGAGCTTCTGACGGATTTGGATATGGAGGGGATGTTTTAGATGTTTTTTATATACGTTTTATATATTTTGATTTGGAGTACTTGGGTGGGAGGGGGTGGTTTGTAGAAGAAATAATATGTTATATGTCGTCGCATCTGGGATCAATTGATGTACAATTGCAACGCTGATTTTTGAATCTATCAATTGATTAATATGTCAGCCAATGTTCCACTGATACATGTACTCGAGAAAATGATTAATTGATTTCAATGCCAAAGGACTAAAATAAGCATTTGAAACAAGGCACATGGTCTAACATATTCAATGTTAACTACGTTTGTCCATATAGTAATAACTCGCAGCTTACTCACATATACATCCACAAGATAGAACATGACCAAATAATACACAACCAACAAGCACGTCAATCGATGTATCTCTCAACTCACCAGTTGAACTATACTACTACAACAACTACTACTAATTACAATTTACTGAATGCTACCTACAGTACTTACACGCTCTAGACGTCCACGGCCACAAACCCCACGATAGGTTGCCAAGCAACATCTGAACCAACCAACAAAAATGACTCGTACCGTTGCAACTACATAACGAGGTTTGTGTATCCCCACGAACCTTCTTTATTTTAAAGTTCTAACCCTTACCGCTGTCGCCTGATGGCGTCAGCAACAAACAAAGGAAGATGGCAAGAAATACGGGAAAACGCTATACAGTATAAAGTATAAATGAACTAGTATCCATGCTAGCATGCATGCGCAAAGTTTCATTGAAAGAAACAATAACAGATGCAGAGTACGGAGTTCTCCGTACCCCCATTCTAATAATATCAAAGATAACAGTTTGGAACGATGACATTATAATTAAACATTAAATATTCAATATTAATATGTTTTAAACGTCCCAACAAGGAAGGTTGAAAAGGAAATGACAGGCAAGTTCGGGGCGAACGGTCCCCCTTTGCTGCCGCGTCTGTTGCCGCCGGCTCCGGAGGAGGCGGGTCAATGTCAACGGTAATGGCGGCCCCTTAAATAAATTAACAGGGGGTCAGCGAACAAAGGATTTGCTTGTTGTTAAGGAGTAAGCACTTTGTAGTCACTTTGTAGGATTGACTTGAAAAATGAGTTGATGTTGGTTGTTGACAAATAGTTGTTGTAGGTAGTACGTAGCAGAAAAAGAAAAAGAAAAAGAAAATGGAAATGGTAAAAAGCAATAATGTTAGCAAGAATCATCAAGACACACGATCTCTCTGACTCCAGTTATGCGCTTATTGGCGTCATCTGAGTGTCCAGTGTCCACTGTCCGAGTCAGATATATTAATTCAATTATTTGAGCATCGAGATTTGCGCCGGCGTCAGCGCGAAGACGGACGGCCGGGTCGAGGCTAGCTGACTCGCAAAAGCCTCCCCCCATTGCCACACCAAGTGACTACGACGTAAAGGTCTCAACTCAAAAGTTGGACAGGAAATTTGGAGCCACTTATTGAGGCCTTTTCCAGGACCCAGAACCGAAGCAGCGGGCACCTTGGTGGAGTCTTGTGCTGACGGGGTTCCTTTCCGATTGGAGTCGAAAATTGGATCGCCCCATTTGTGCCGATGTGGACGGAGTGTCTCCGTCAGAAGTGAACCACCAGAGGATAGTCTTACCAATGCTGTATGGGTATGATGGGATCATCTCTTATCGGTACAAAGTCTCAGGCCGCTGATCTAATGCAAGCAGCTGCACTACTCTGTAATCTGTAGAGAGCATTCCGTATCTGTACGGAGATATACTCCGTAGAGTTGAGAAGGAAGTCTGGAACGAATAGTATCTCTTAGTCTTGGCGGCGTATACGTAACAGTTGAGTCGATCCCGCCGATCTTGGACTCACGCGTATGTGTACGGAGTACAGTTGCCATTCAGTCGGAACTTCGACTCGTGCCTACCCACGCGCTCGGGTTTAGCAGGCACTGCCATGCAGCTATCGTCTATCGACGATCTGCTCGATGGACCGGTGTAAACCATCAACTGGGTCCAAGTCAATAGTTGGAACTTGGTTGTAGAGCTTGGATCGGATTTACCCCGTACCTTCAGGCTTCTACAAACGCATCTCAATGCCGAGGCGAAGCTCGGGTTCACAGGTACTCTGTACTCTGTAGAATAACAATACCGCGCAACGGCGGCCCCAGGGTTAGACTGCTGGGTTCCAGGCAACTCGATAGACACGCCCCTAGCTTGATCCAGAATATGGAGTACAGTAGCTCAGGGAACAGGATTTGTGAGCCGCAGATTTGTCTAGACTCGGAGAAATTGCTATTGAGGGATCAGTGCCATCACGAACAGACTGCAATAGGGGTTTGTTATAGAGGTTCATTATAGAGGTTCGTGGTTTCTATCCACGACAGACACCGTTAATTTCGTTTACAGTCACATTCAATTTTTCTTTTCCCCCCTCTTTTCTTTTCTTTTCTTTTCTTTTTTTTGAAAAGGGGTATAATCATACTCGTATAACGGGTACTTACCGTGAAAGTAGCGGGGCCGCTGGTACGGGTTAAAGGAGTAGACTATTTTGAAGCGCATGCACAAGAGCAATCCTTCGGTATGCGCTGCCGACGGGCTGGCCTGCACTTGAGTCTTGCAGTGTCAACTGTCAAGATCCAACTTGACGAGGATATTTGTCCAGCATCAGGCATCAGTCAACTTCAAGATGAAGAAAGCCCGGACGGGACTTATGCGATAGATAGAATGCACGGTAGAACTGCACATCGGGGCTTGGGCAGAGATGATGAGAATGATGCAATCAATGGCATAGACTCGATGGAGCCTGACCCTCAATTGAATGGCGTTTGTCGTTCGCACTGGCAGATGCAGAAATACTCAGTCGTTGCTGAGCTGATGGCGGTGGACCGTGGGGGGGAGCAGGAGCTGAGATGTTCCCGATCGCAACACAATTGATTAAGCAAAGCAAACAAAAGGCTAACCGGGAATGGTAAGCGTTGCTAACAAGCAAACGCGGCCTAGGGCTAGCGGCTCCTTCCCGGCTTCCGCGCAACTGCGTCCAACGCGGTTCCGTAAGCTCCCGCCAGGAACCGCCTGGTAAATTGTTACCTGTTCCAACGCCGAGCTCTGCAAATGCACCAAGTTGAATATGAACACTTGGCCTTGACATTATTGATGACTAGCGATGTGATGAGACGCTGTAAAGTCTGTCGAAAGTTGCAAACGCGACCACTTTCCGGATTAGCTGTATGGACAAGCCGTCATTGGCTCGTCACAAGGTGATATTTACTGTCTGCTTCAACCCCGGTACACATCCCTCACGCGCATCCGTACATGCTATCTTCATAACGAATGTGGTAAAATAATCCCCGGACTGTTGCCAACAAGAAGCAAGGCGACGAAACAGCGTTGACAGAATCACCAACAGATAGGGCACTGATACTTAGATAGCATCACAACCTTGCAGTAGCGCTACGACTGTGATGGATATCATCACAGATGCATCTCCGCGAGAATAATCAAACGACGAAGAATGAGGTAAAAAAAAAAAAATTGTCAAGTCGACCAGTGGCTGACTGAGGTGCATGCATCTCCAGCAGCATCATTGGCGGGATAAATGTCTGTGGCTGCCAATGAGCAGTGTCGCTGGATGTGATGGGAACAGGCACGTTCTGTTAGACAAGTTAGTGCCGTTAAGACGGTTGCCAAGGGTGCTAAGCAGCAACAGTCGGTGTTAGCCTGGTTTTCTCCCGTTTACAAGGGTGCTTGATTGGCCCATTGAGCGCGAATTTATTCCGATCGGCATCCAATTGGGTCGTGGCTGGGAAGGTTCATCTGCAGCCCGGGCTTAAATGATGATGGCAGTCGATCAGGGAAAAGCTTGCCTTGGGAATAAAACAAATTATGCATGGGGGGCTTCTTCAGCACCAATGATCATGGTCCATTGGCCATGTGACTGTTCCTGTATGCAACTGCCGGTGATGGTCGAAAGCTCGTGGACGAATGATTGAATTTTGGTTGCCGCCTTAGACCGCGATTCTATATATAATAGTGAACTAGAGACAACTGTACATATGCGCCTTGCTGCTCTTGTCTGAAGATTCAAGTCTGCTTTTAAGAATAATAGTACATGTAATCTTACCTGTGGTCAGCATGCAAATATGTACTGTACGTACGTCTCTCTTGCAATTCCACAACCAACACACAGCGTGCAGTCAAATTGAGCATCTAGTCATATTCCATGTGATAAGAAAACGATGACTTAATACATAGTAATAATTGCATAGTTACTATACTCCGTGCCGAAGCCACGGTCCATATTAAGATGACGATTGTCAACTTTCCGCTGCCCACTTTGCCGATTTAAGCATAATGGCCGTCCGACAGATTAATCAGAGAGAAAAGTCCGAGCCCCATAGATACCTACCCAATCCGAACACCGGAGACCGTTCCGCGTTGTCTGAACTGGGGGAAAGCTGCCAAGACGGCGAACGAGACCAACTGGGTTAGTCTAGGTTCTCCCGATGCTGAGAGAGAGAGAGAGAGAGAGAGAGAGAGGGTGTGGACAGTTTATGCAGCAGCACGCTGTGATGGCGAATGCATGTTTCTTTTTCCCTGCCAGTTGGGTTTGAAATGTACCTGCAGCCCGCGGAAAAATACGCACCATGTAGATCGTGGTGATGCACACCATTATATGATTATATATTATCAGAATCACTAATTAATACGAGCATCTAATAATGTCAAAGCCAGACCCATTGTACGTGGGATGCCCGCCGAGTCGATATCGGGGCCCGCGGACGCGGTTGATCTTATGTTCTCCATATTCTGTGCTCCGTAACCCAGACTACCGGGCCGATAGATAACCATTTTTCAAATAAACGAGAGAAAGCAAACCACAAAACAGGTATAAAGAAAATAAGAAAGTCCATGTGCAAACCGGGTCGGCACCGAGGCAGCACCGGGCGAGCCAGTCGAGCAACGATCCCCTGCGGGCCGCGTCTCTCCAGCACGCGTTAGTTCTTACTGAGGGATTCTCGGACGTGCTTCTCTTGCCCACGGAGACAGGGACCAGGATCCGGCGGCGCTAGACCACAAGGGGAACTGGGACGGTACTAGTTCAGGATTAGCGCTGTGGGGGGACCGGACCCACTTGGCGGCGGAGGCGCGCCACTAGCCCCGTTCCGTTGCTGTGGTGTCGATCGTCTTGCCCATAATTGAATTGTGCCCAGATGTGATTCGCCCACAGGCTAAAAATAAGAAGCAAAAAAGGCAAAAAGCAAAACAAAACACTCGGCGAGGATCCATGGTTCATGGCATCAACATAATACATGCTCTGTATAGTGCAACCAAACGCCTCTGTTTTGGTTCTTGCTGGTTCGCATTAGCCAGGCTTGATGTCACGGTGCACATCAAATGATCACATCCACCGAGTTGTGACCGAGTGGTGGAGTAACGATGAATACTAGTCTGGTACAGAGCATCTGTCATGCAGTGTCGGAGTATCAACATACTCTGTATGTACCGTTGGCATACCAGCAAAACGGTTTTTGGCATGACATGGCAGGATATATTAATCGAGGCAGCAAAAGATAACAATTGCATAAAACAGCATCCGTAGTGTCAAGTTATGTTCGCATTCTAGCCCGGGCTGGCAAGGTGCAACGCCTCAGACAGGCCGTGGCCAACTGCCCGTGTTGGTTAGGTCCTGGCGCGTTTTTGCCCCTGGCAGCGCTTAGCGTGTCCGACCAGGCCGTGCTAGTGCGGGACTAGCATATACTAGTGGACTGTGCTGCTTGTGCATTGCCGACTGTTATTTTTTTCTTTCCTCTCGTTTCCTTTTTCTCTTTTTTTTTTTTTTTTTTTTTTTTTTCCCAATACAGAGAACTGTTATCCACAATTATTAGTATTCGGCCTTGACACACTTCGGACAGCCGGACAAGTCGGATGGCCACAGCATGCGTGCGACAGCATCCACACAGGGAGAGAGAGCACAGGATTGTGATCCCTTGTTATTAGTTATTAGGTTATCAACTATTGCTGCTGTTGTCAAAGCGTCTGTCACGGCAGCGCGGCCACTGCTGGGCCGTCCGTAGTAAAATTAGTACGGAGTGCGAGACCAGAACAGGCCCACGAGCTCAAATCCCAGGAATCGTGAGACTAGCCCGACTAGCCCTGCTTAGTGCTCTGCCCGTGTCTCTCGCCCGGCAACTCGCCCCGCACCGCGTTGGACATGACATGATCCCAAAAAAAATAAAAGAAAAAAAGTAGCTGTTAGTCGCTTTTGTAGCTCTTGTTGTTTTAGCTGGTGACAGTAGCGTGACCACCCCACCGGCCAGACCTTTGGGACGAAAAGCACGCTTTCCGTACTTGATCTTCTAACCTCCTCCCTCTTCCCGCCCTGCCCTGCTCTCTCCTCTCCTCCTCCCTCCCCTCTCTATATCCTTCCTTATACCAGCCCTGGGCAATCCGACTTTCTCGCCTTCCTTGCCTTGCTTGCCAATTGTGCCTTCGTGTCGATATCGTCATCGTCTTCTTCATCGCAGGTTTTCTTTCTCCATTGCTGCTGGTGGCTCCGGACAGACAAGCCTCTCCGCGCCTTCCCATCGAACGCCCTTGCGTGTAAACAGGGGCGACCTCGACCACTCTCTCTTATCAACTGGCTTTGTATTTTTTTTTCTTCCCTCGCCTTGATTGTACTTTCAAGTGTGCAAGCCGTCAATTTCTTCTTGTCGAGCGATACAACTGAACGTAAATTCTCGGGTTCCGGAACTATATACATATACACTACGGAAACTCAACGTCTCGGGATAGACGCAGGATTCGATCTGATTCACGATTCTCTAATTCCTCGATCTCGCCAATCTTTGCCCCTCTTGACGCAGAGCCAAAGCAACTGTCAAAACTGCGGTAAGTTGTCCTGCCAGCCAATATTTGGTTACTTGCCACCGTCCTGCCGTCGACCTCGTCCCAAAGGGGCCGTGTGTTGACATTCCATGTTTACCCTGCCTTCTTCATGCCCCCTAGACTGGGGCATTCCCCGCTTCCTCCGACTCCCTTTCTCACTGGCCACCCTCTCTCATAATACCGTCATCCGCTATTATCATCCGTTTTGTGGCTGGAAACTGATTTGGGACCATAGCGCAACCTGCCGCTCTGTCGAACGGAAGAAGAGCGAGAAACAACACTGAAAGACCGCCACCCGCTGGTTCCTCCGTTTCTTGCATCTTGCTCTGGCAGCATAGCGAGTGATCATGTTGATTTGGTCCTTTTCGCTTTAACTTCTCACACTGCCACTTTGGTCGGCGACCATTTTCGATCCACCCACGTCGTTTGAGAGGCGACTTCAACTACCCACTCAAGTATGGAACAGTCACAACAAAACGTTGCCCCGTTGAACATCATCAAGGGCAAGGCGCGTCCGCCAATCCCTCAATTGAACTTCTCGTCCATCAACCGGACATCGAGCACAAAACGAAAACACGGCGAACGGATAACACCGCCACTGACGCCGCACGGCTCCAGAGAGAACATGGCCGAACGAATCGACAGTGACCGCCCCATATTTCACAACTACCTTCGTGCATTCTACCCATTTCACCCCTCCAGTGTGGTATCACCATCTACCGTCACTCTTCCCTTGAATCAGGGCGAGATCATTCTCGTCCACTCTGTCCATATCAACGGCTGGGCTGACGGAACCCTACTGGAAACCGGCGAGCGAGGATGGCTGCCTACGAACTACTGCGAGGCCTATGATCACTTGCCGATGCGTCCGCTCTTGAAAGCCCTCACAGATTTCTGGGATATCATCCGCGGAGGATGTGGCTCATCACTCCGTGATTTTGGAAATCAGGACTTGATGAGGGGTCTCATTGCCGGAGTCCGCTTTCTTTTAGTTAGTATTTTTTTTCTTTTTCGTCTGTTTCGTTTCATACTGACTAGGTTTGAAGGAAAAATCAGAATGTCTTACGCGGGACTCAACCCTGGTCCAACGATACGATGGACTCCGCCGAAACCGCAAGGCTCTGCTCGCTGATCTGTCTTCTCTGGTCAAGTCTGCCAAGCGTTTACAAGAATTGGCTAACGGCAACCCGCGTGATGAGGATGTGGAACAGGTACTCGATGACATGCTTCTTAAGTCCTTCAAGATCGTGACCCGAGGGGTCAAGTTCCTCGACACGTGGAACGAACATGTTGGCCTGACAAGAGCCATTTTGGACCTGGAGCCCCAAGCTCTGGGCGACTACGACACACCCATGCTCACTCCACCAACAGACACTTTCAACATCCCTAATCGGACAGCCGAGTCATCGCCAGAGCGAAGCTGGACTCGCCAGAGTGCAAGCCGAGCTTCCACTCATGCAGACATGTCACCACACCCGCCTAGTATGATGGGAGGACAAGGGAAACGGATTTCAGTCTCGCACAGAGTGTCTTATTCCGGGGGACCTGTCAGCCACAAGAATCCCGACCTCGCTTCTGAACGACTTGTATCGTCATATGATGCCTTTCTGGGAGTTCTGGGCTCTTTCATCGGATTACATTTACAGTCGCGCTCTTCAACCGAACTCATCCTGACAACGCAGCAAGCGGTTCAGTCGTGTCATGTGTTGCTCGCTGTTGTTGAGTCGATATGGGTGCACGATATGAGACGGTCCTTTGATCTAGAGCAGGCAAAAGACACCATGTACGAGCTCCTCAACGAGCTAGTGTCTGCTGCACGAGAAGCCTTCAGACCGAATTCCTCCGATGACGACGTTGTTTTCATGCCTGACGAAGGAAAACGACTGGTTGATGCTGCCACTGACTGTGTCCGTGGTGCTGGAAGCTGTCTTGCAAAGGCCTTGGGCGTGTTGGAGCAAATTGGCGATTTCGAACTGGAAACCACCCACAATGAATTGCCACCAGATTCAGACTTCTTGAACATGACACCTCAGCCGGCACCAGAATATATGGACACGGTCCCCGAACTTGAACAACAACCATCCCTGCGCCTCCTCCCACCGCCCATTTCCATTCCGGACAGCAGTCTCACCCCGGCTACCCCTGCTCTCACCGATGGAACCACGCCATCCTCGATGCTCTCGCGCTCTGGCTTGCATAGCCCCAAGCTCAGTGTGGACATGGCCTCCACCCCCCTTATCGCCAGTGGCGTAAGCCCATCCGATCAGACCTACCAGGACCACTGTAACCTGGAAGACACGCAACACCTTTACCGCTACGAAACAAGAGGTACCACAAGTACCGGAAGCTCTTTTACCTACCAAAGCACTGTTCGTGACTCGGAAATGAGCGGTGTTTCTCAAACCTCTACCCGCGCAACATCCCCAGATATTAATGGCCCTAACACCCTTACACCGTCCCTTAAAGGAAGTCTCAGTTATTCCACCTTGGCCGAGGAAAGTGACGAAACCGAAGCAAACATTCTTGAGAAAACATTTGCTCATGAACTCATGTTCAAGGATGGCCAAGTCGTCGGCGGCAGCATTCGTGCCTTGATCGAAAAACTCACTGCCCATCAATCAGCTCCAGATGCGTTGTTTGTATCAACTTTCTATCTCACTTTCCGCCTGTTTGCATCTCCACTCCAGTTTGCCGAAGCTCTCGTTGAACGATATGAATACATTGGAGACACCCCCCATGTGGCAGGCCCGGTGCGACTGAGAGTATACAATGTGTTCAAAGGATGGCTGGAGTCTCACTGGCGACACGACTGCGACAACGTTGCCCTTCCATTTATCATCAACTTCTCGAAAAACCAACTGATGCAAACATTGCCCAATGCTGGGAAACGTCTTGTGGAGCTCACGGATAAGGTGTCGACCTTGCACGGCCCTGTTGCACCGCGTCTTGTGTCCTCCATGGGCAAGACAAACACATCGATCGCTCAATATGTTCCTCCAGACACACCGCTACCGGCCCCTGTCATCAGTAAGAGCCAGATCAGTCTTTTGAAGCAGTGGAAGAGTGGCAGCACCAATATTGGAATTCTTGACTTTGACCCCCTAGAGCTGGCTAGACAGATCACTATCAAGGAGTCCAGAATCTTCTGCTCTATTTTGCCCGAGGAGCTGTTGGCGACGGAATGGATGAAGAAATCTGGCTCCCTGGCAGTCAACGTGCGGGCCATGTCTACACTCTCTACCGACCTGGCTAATCTTGTCGCCGACTCGATTCTCCAAATGGAAGAGCCCAAGAAACGGGCTGCAGTCATCAAGCAGTGGGTGAAGATTGCCAACAGATGCCTTGAGCTGAACAACTACGACTCCTTGATGGCTGTCATCTGTTCATTGAACTCGTCCACAATTGTTCGCTTGAAGCGAACTTGGGAGCTAGTTTCCCAGAAAACCAAAACAATTCTCGAGTCCCTCAAAGAAGTTGTCGATGTATCGAGGAACTACGCTGTCCTTCGCCAGCGCCTTCAGAGCTGCGCTCCTCCTACTCTCCCCTTTGTTGGTGTTTACCTGACCGACCTGACCTTTGTCGACCACGGTAACCCAGCCGAGAGAAATCTACCAACAGAAGACGGCGGCTTGGCCGTCATCAATTACGACAAGCACGTGAAGACAGCCAAGATTATCAGCGAGCTTCAACGCTTCCAGATCCCGTACCGACTCACTGAAGTTCCAGAACTACAAGCCTGGATGCAAGACCAGTTTGTTCGCGTACGCTCAAGTGGCGAAAAGAGCTTCCAGAACTACTATCGTCGTTCCCTTGTGCTTGAGCCGAGAGAAGCGCCCCGAGGCATCCCCGACTCATCATCGCCAGTCACTCGAGAACCTGTCAAAGACAAGTTTGATTTTCTTTCATGGGCTCATAGCTCCAAAGCAAAGTCTATCATGACGACTAGCTAAACAACTATTTGGCTGCACATATTTTTGAGTATTTTTTATTATTTTACTTGAATACTCGTCACATTTATGATTTATGAAAAGGGATTTTTGATTTAATCGGCGTCATATATTGGCTATCTTTTGAAAATCTTGTTTTCCTGTTTTAATATCTGTGTTTGTGTTTGTTTGTCCTTTTTTGCATCATACCCTTGTTTGTTGCGATTATTTTCTGGGTGGATAATTTTGCCTTGTGTACTCTACTCTAATGGAATCTTACGGGGGAAAAAATCTTTTTGTTGGTTTTTGGGGGAGTGGCTGTTTCAAAAAGACAAAAAGGTTTCTTGCTTTCTTGCACTTTGGAGTTTTTTATTCAACAGGGGTCACCAAAAAAAAGAAGGCGTGTCTGGTTACAACAAAAAAGGGAAGTTTTCTTTTCTTTTTTTGTGTATGTATATTAACAGACGCATCCATTTGCCTCGCGGCAAGATTTTTTTTTAATTTTTATTTTTCGAGCTATTCTACTTGAGTTGACTTTGCGGGGATGGAATATTAATTAGTTTAATTTGAAAAAAAAAAAAAGTTGAACACATACTTGGCTTGTTTTTTTTCCTTTCCCTCTCTTTTCTTGCACGTAGTAATTACTGTAATAGTTTAGGTACCGTAGTCAGTTGCTATGACAAAGGTTCATGTCGATGGCTTGGACTTCGAGGGTACGTGTACTATGTACATACATATTCGTCTGGCATGCTGAGAGCTTTTGGATTTCACAGAATTCCCGTGTTTATTTAGTGGATGGACTTGGTTGTTGCCATGGAAGAAGAACTGGCAAGAATGTTGATGATGTCATATTTCCTACCTACCCATGCATGGTAAGTACTACGTATTCAAAAATCTGGAATGTCTATACGTAACCTCCCCCCCAAAAAAGGAAATAATTAATCTACAGGATATAAATAGAATATTACACTCAGACAGACGACCCAGCCGTCCACTTTTTAAACGCGTCGACGAAGCTGGGTTCCTCTTGCGGAGTAGTACTAGCAGCAGCAGTAGTAGCAGCAGTAGTAGTCGTGGGAAATGAAGTTAATAAAGCATCCGCGATGGGAACCATAGATGGCCGGCCGTGGGCGCACTGGAACGGAAAAGCGCAGCGCGCAAGGCGCATGACGAGGCTTTGGCATTCGTCGCGCGACAGGCTGTCGTTGAACATGATGGAGCTTCGGCACGCGCGCGAATTGAGCAGATCAATGATTGTCTCGGGGCATCCAGCAATCAGGTCAAGCCAGGGAAACGAAGACGACGACGAGTGATTTGTGGATGCAGTCGTCTGGGACGAGCGGACGGGGGGGATTCTCTCGCCGGCCCGGCGCCATGTTTCTTTTCTTAGCAAGTCGGCTAGCAGAGTTGGCTCTAGCCTGCATCTTTCTGCAATTCCGATAGGAAGTGTGTCTACTAGAAGCGATGGCCGCTCTGTTGGCGTCTTGACGATTTGGTAATGACATCCCCAAGAGGCAAAAAATCTCGAGTAGGCAGAAAAAACATGTGTTTCCTGCTCTTCAACGTCGACCCGTAAAGGCGTAGTAAACTCGTATGTACGGATAGACGACTTTTGCATAGCACCGTCTTGGCTCTTGTCTATCGTAAACATTTCGGAGAATAGCTGTTCTAGACGACATCTTTCGTCTGCTGCATGTTGATCCACAAGCACCAAAGCTTTCTGGCTGTGGGCTTCAGTACCAGGTTTGTTGTCAACCGGAACCCTAATGAGGATGAACTTGTGGTCAACCTGACCGACCACGTATGCCTTTGCAAGACTGCTCTTGGAAAGTTTATTGCTACCTCTGCCAACGTTCTTTTCGTTGCTAACGTCCCGCAAGAAATGATTTGCAGCTTGATGTTCGTCATGAGGTACACAGCCGGCCGACAAGATTGGAGTCTCTGGGCGCGGAAACACGGGATTTACCCAGTCACGGATGATGGAGTCTAACCAAACGGATCGATCTCGTGCTGGTGCTGATTTTGGACGAATGGCTATATTTTGGAGTCGATTGCTTGTGAAGTCTGCTGAACGGGGGCGACCGCTTTGCTGAGTCTTTGGCAAGCATTGCCCGGTCCGCGAATTGACGAGTACCGTCTGATTTGTCCCGGGTTCCGTCCATGCAATGGCATTGTCTGCAGTTTGGTTGCTGGATGTGTGGAAATCTGATTCATTATGCCCATTCCCAGTTTGCAATGTACCATGAGGTGGCTTTACCACACTAGCGCTCGTCGTTCTAGGCTGGTTACCAAATAAATCACTATACGCCTGAGAGTCTGCCGATTTGACTCTGGACCAACTGCTGAAGCTCCTGGATTCTTTTGTAGCCTGCGTTGTGGTCGAGGGCGACGTTGGACCTTCAATAGGAGGCTGTCTCGTTTGCTGTGTACGCTGTTTCTTTCGAGGTCGATAGTGATGCTGCTGTAAGAATTGACAAAACATAGCATCCAGCACGTTGACAATATGCTGCAGAGTGCGGTCTGATTCAATCGCTTTCTCATCATGTTCTGGTATTTTCCAAGAAGCGCTGGCTCCGATCCGTATATAAAACATGGGCCATCGCGTGCCTGCCCTCGACGCACTTTTTAATGAAGCATCGTTGCTTTCCAACTCAGAGAGCTCGTTGGCATGGTAATTCGGTGAAGCGCTCGAGCCAAAATCAGAGGCAGCAAAAACTTGATTGACTTTGTTATATAGAATGTTTGCGCTGCTATGTGCGGTGAACAAAGGTTCATTTCCAATTGAGATGAACTGGATCAGCTTGGTAGGGCTGGGAGAGAGGGAGACGTATGCCTCGATAGACAATTCCGGAGTATTTGCAGACATATTGACCCATTGACCCGTTCTGGGGGCCGTTATCAAGCCTGACTGGACAAAGATCATCTGTAGACGGGTAGTATTCAATGTCGATATCTCGTCCGAAGCTGGCGGTAAACGGATGTTCATGATTCGAGTTTTCTCGCTATCAGAGATGCGTAGTTTTTGCAAACGATCGTTAGGCAAAATGATTGCAACTAGCATTCTCTTCAATTCATCCCACTCCTTATCGATATCCTCTGGTCTCTGAAGAGTCGAAGCACGGTACTTGAGACGGACAGGCATATTCCCGAACAAGTTATTCACAGTGACTTTGGTACCCTGGCTTTCACTGATAGCCTGATGCGAGGGAGCGGGGACCAGTCGCGAGATAACCTCGGAGTGGTGAAAGGCAATAGTGTTGGCTCGAGGCTGCCCACGATGCCGCGAAGTGATTGTCAGGAGAGACATGGTGGCCAGTGCTGCTAGGAATAGCCCTTTGCAGCCGTAAGCTGACTCTCGACCAGCCTTGGATGTATCTTGACGGCTATCAGCAGTGCTCAAAAGAGATATAGCAACGCAACTTACTATGTGCTTGGGCTAGTCCACTGCCGGCTTCGAACTCGGTCGGCGGAATGCCATAGCCGTCGTCTTGCACGACGAGACCGCCTCTTCTGAAGTCGACAATGATGGCGATGGACTGGGCATCGGCGTCTAATGCGTTTTTCACCAATTCCAACGCAACCTGATTTAGATGCGTAATTCGCACAGACGAGTGGAGCTTGGCTGCAACTTCCGGCGGCAATGGCCTGATCGGCATATCACTGTACGACATGGCGCTCATAGAGTCCTTGTTTCGTACCATAGGCTCACATATGGCTCCACATATGATTTTGCAATGTCCGGATGTAATGGGTCTGGATCTATGCCGAGTCACTCAGGCATCTGATGGCTGCCGCAGATGGTAGCCATCGTGGAGGGTGGTGGGAGGCGGATATCAGATATCAGTCGTACCCCTTCAGACTACAAGAAGTCCGATGTTGTGGCGGAAATAGCGAGGTTAGAAGGACACAGTTATCATGTTGGCACCCGTCACTGTCCTTGCCTGGAGCTGATTGTATGACACAGAGCAATGGGAGGAGGTTGAACTTGGCTAGTTGGGCGTGTGGCACCTCGTGGCACCTGTAGAAACTAAGTGGAGCTGCCAGATGGATTCGACCCAAACATCCGAGCGGGCCTCGAATTGACGTTGGGTACAGAGGTCTGAGACCGCAGTTCACGCAGATGCCGACACGGTAGACGTCTATGTGTTTGGAACATTTGATGTAAGACGAGGTGACGAGGCCAAGAGGCAAAATTGTTTCTTGGACTGATCTGCGGCCCTCAGGCAGGCAGGGGTGGGCGGCAGAACTAATTAGCGGCATGTGCTCCGCAGGCAGCTAAGCATAACCAAGACTAAGTGAACCAACAGCCTAACTTGTGTGGCTCCCGTACCACCATCATCCCCTACCACAGAAAACCACCACAGACCGCACTGTACAGCCTCAAGTGTCGCTCGCTAGCTTTTCTCTCACGGCGATAACTTGATTTCACGACGATAAACGGATCTGTCACTCCGGCGCAGTCTGCCAGCATCAGCCGACCAGTCACTCGTTGTCGCAATCAAACGTCCCCCCAAGCTCGCCTTGATCTAGAACACGCCGCTATCGCAAATCACTCCTAGCAAAAGGGGGCGATCTATTCGACCCCAGAAATCGCATATTGACAGGGACTCTGTGGGAAATGGCCATGGCCGAAACTTCAAACCCCAGTGGTGAGTGCCTCCCAACGCTGTTCGAATGCAACAGTAATTGACATGTACGTGGGAAAAGACCGCCATAGTCGCCGCAAGCCATTCACCAGCTGGGTGAAACGGTTAACCAATCGAAAGCACTCATCACCAGATCCTCCTTCAAACAGAACACCCGGGAAACTAAGCCATAAGGGCAAGAGACAACAAAATGGAGCCAAAAACAACCCGTATCCGCTGTCGGGCAATCCGGGACGACTTGGGTCGGCGCATAGCTACAACGACACAGTCTCATACGACGAGTCAAGTACGCAAAATCCCGAGCAAGCGTCGAGCCAACAGTCGCTGCGCAACTCCGTCTCCGAGCACAATATTCAAGGGAACAGCGCAAAGTCGACTGCTCCCACGCTGTCCACCAACGGCGACACCACACGTTCCGAGACAGGCTACTCGAAGGCTGGCACAATGGCAACAGGGCATGGCGGGACGACAGGAGGAGGAGAGGGGAGCACTTTCTCATCGCCTGCTCCCTCGGTGCGCTCGTTGACCACCACCTTGACAACCGTACAGTCTACCGCACCCTCGACTCAAATATACGGAGCTTACAACAACCAGGCGCACAATGGATCGAGCGTGCCGCACGTGAATTCGTCTCAAAACAACAATGCCAACCAGCAAGTTCATTTTTCCCACCAATTCCCACCTTCCCCTGCGTCTGCTGTGCCGCCGCATCTGGCTCCCAACGGCCCCCCAACTACATACAGTTCAGCAACAGCCAATAGCCTCCTCACCGACAATGCGTCCATACTCACTCTCGCCTCATCCTCAAAACGCCGACGCAGAAACTCCCTCGACACCAACGCCTCGGTGCGAGCGCTTGCGCCCTCGTCTGTTTTTGGTGGCAGTCGTGAGAGTCTACCGCTGAGCGTGCTCAGCGCCAATGTTGGCGAAGCATCCAACACCTCCGTCTCCAATGTCCCCGGCGTGCTCGGTCGTCAAAGCCTAGGAGGCCTGGCTAGTGCAGAGCGCATAAGCGTCTACTCATCGTCTGGGGCTGCGCCGCTCATTGCTGGCGGAGATCGGGGTAGTCTAATAGCTAGCAAGCAAGGCGACAACGGCAGCATCCGCAGTGGCATGCACAGCCATACACGAAACGATAGCACCACTGGCAGTACCACAGGGGTCACGCCGCCCACAAGCGCATTCCCTACCAGCAATAATAACAACACTACTACTAGCACCGCCACCACCACCACAACCACCCCCACGGGCTCAACTGTGATGCCAGGTCGCATCAGCCGTCGCAGCTCCACATGGGGCGAGATCTCTGGCGAGGGTGAAGAAGACACTCCACCGCAAACCGAGCAAGAAGGGGGCCCTGCCGAGGGAGACGATCACAAAATGGAGACGACCTCGGCTTCCAAGGAAACCCCATCATCGGAAGGGAAAGAAAAAGAAAAAGATTTAGCCGAATTCGTATGAACCATTCGCTTTTCTTTTTTTGTTATGTCATGTTTTATGTTTGAATGTGGGCGAACGGAGCGTTGTCTTTTCTTTTCTCTTTACTATTTTCTTAATTGTCTTCAAGTAGACTGATCTAAACACGTTGGTCAGCCAGCATTATGGATTATGGCGGTGGATGGATGGACGGGTGGATGGATAACTGGTAGGGCAGAGCCATGGCAAATCAAGGATAAATTCACTCGAGCATTGGATCATTATTATTGTTTCAAAGTAAGAGTAGTAACACAGCGCATAACATGGTGAGTCTACATGCCAGGTCGTTTTCACTACAGTAAAGATTGACAATATGAAGCTTGAGTAAAGCGGTGACTCTTCTTTCAATTCATAGAATTATCATGGCAAAAAACAAAAGTAAAAGCGTAAAATCGACGTCTACCTCCCAACACTAAACACCACCCCTCCAGAAGCCCCAAGGAATAATTACATGTAAAAAACAAGGCATCATTAACGGTATCAATATCCACATCTATCTAACAAAAAAAACGTCTACAGCAAAAGCATGTCATTCATGATCAATTCCAAAGCCGACAAACGTTTTTTTCCCCTCTTTTCGTTTCTTTTTCTTCAATTTTTTTTTTCCATTTTTCTCAAATAATCATGCAGTGCCCACACCGATCTTGGAGTTGGTGGTTTGACGTTCACCGTCAGTCTTCTGGTTGGCTAAGAACTTCTTGAACATCTGTGCAATGTCGTTCTCGCTCTTGCGCCCTTCGGTCGAGTCTTCGGTACCGTTTTTCTCGGTGATCAGGTTCTTCAACCACTTGTTTTCGAGCTCGAGCTGCGAGACGCGGGCCTCCAGCTTGTTGTTCTTCTCGTTGGCCTCCTTGACGGAGAGCTCGAGGGCTTGTTCGCGCTGCTTCTTCTTGACACGGAACCGAGCACTGGCGGCTGTGTTACGACGGCGCTTGTCCTCTTCTGCAGCCGCGCGAGCGGACTCGTTGAGGTTCTTGGAGTCCTGAGACTGCTTGCGTTTGCCTCCTGTCGGGCCTGACGTGGGGGTCGACACTACCGAAGACGCGTTGGACTTTGTTGGGGCCTGCTTCTCGACAGCATGGCTTTTAAAGGTCGAGTCATCGACTTGGGGGAGTACTGGGAATGTCGTAGTCATGGGCATATTGTTCGACACAGGGGTAAAGTCGGTGGAATATTCGGGGATATTGTTCAGGTCTGAAATTGAAAGCATTGTCAGCAAACTGCCTCATTCATGCGCCGGCTATTGCACATCTCATGTTCGCCAAACGTCATAACTGGAATAACAGGTACGATGCAGTTAAAATCATGGGAATGAAAGGGGAAGCCATGGATATCGACCGCCACGTGAGCCTTATTTCCCCTCCGCAAGTGCCGCAACCACTGGGATAAGGGTTTCGTGGTCACGTGAAATGTCGTGATACCCATTCTCAATGACGGCACGAAAAAGGCCAATCGGACCAACGCCAAGACTCGGGTCTGGTAACGCCAGGGTTGCAATACCTGGAGAATGGCTTGCAACAGGGTTCTTGGATAAAATCTTTTGAAGGGCAGTGGATGCAAAGCCACGAATGCTCCTAGGGTCTCCAGGGGGGCAGGCGATGAGGTTGAACAATGAAAGATACAAGGGCACATTGGGGGATGATTGAAAGAGGAACACCCCTCAATGCGTTCAAAAACGAGACACAGATCTTGGAAAAGCAGAGGATACATATCGTGCATAAAACAATGCGACGACATGGCTCTGCGCTCCAGAAGCAAAACCATGTGCCAACAAAAATATACCAACGGAAAGAGGGAAAAAAAAAAAAGTTGCAATTGCGCAGTAGTCAGAACGCAACGTACCATTCAAGAGATCCATGTAATTCATATCAGTCTGCGTGTCCTGCTGCTTTTTGTCCTGGGTCTTGTCGTCCTCGGCGGGGTCGTATGCGAGGGGCATGCTCATGTCGCCAAAGTGACCAAAATCGAGAAACTCGGTGTTGGTGAAGAGCTCGAGTTCGGCATCGATATTGAATGAGTCATTCTGTTGCTGCTGCAGCGACTGGTCGTAGGGCGATGGAATCGTGTTGAGATCCTCGAGGTACTGGGCGAAATTAGGGGCCCGGCGGCCACCGTAGCCGGACATGATGGGCGAGATATAACCAATTTCTTTCTCTCCTTTGTTCTTTCCTTTTCAATATGCTCCCAGCGATGGATAATCGATGAGGACGGGTCGATAAATGTTCGCTTTAGCTGGGGATTCGGGCGTTTTTCCCTTTCGGCCTGGGAAATCCGATTCCGGCCGGTAGCGACGCCCGGGTCGACAACGGTGTAGCGAGATCGATGACAGCAAGACCAGAGTCGCGGATGTCGTCTGGCAACAAGTTCGACGTGTTGATGGCTGGGGAGAGAGTTGGAGGACGGGGGAGCAGGACTCGAGTGGGTGCGAGAAATGAATGATGGGTCACGGTCGGGTCCGTGTCGGGACTTCTATTCCTAGTGAGTCGCGATCGGGAAACGTGGTGGGGTCGGCTGGCTGCAGGCCATTTAGCATTTAAGCGTGCAGCCCGCTAGGCCCGGTGACTAATTGGCTGTGTTAAGAACCAGGTTGCTTGTGGTGTCAAGTTTCTGTGGTGGACTACAAAATACAAAACAATACTTGATTCTCATCATTGCCTGCACTTCTACGGTCATGGATACGCAAAACAGTCGTGAGAAAAGGAGGCCTTTGCCACCGTGAAAACAGCATGACCGCACACGCGCCGATGTTCGGAGCACAGACTTTTTGCTGCCAAGCCCGCGCATTCAACATAATATTAATCAGCCGTACCCCGCTTTGCCGTCTTTGGCGCGTTTGCAGTGTTTGTCTGCGTCGCCTCGTATTTTCCGGCTTGAGCGATGCGCTTTCCGCGGCTACTGGGAGATTTCCCATTCTGATTATTATTTGCTATTACACGTAGTACTATTATTACTTGCTACTAGTACTATAGCCTATAGGTGACTGAGCCCTGCGCGTTATTACTTTCGTGATTATTAGTTTACACTACGACTACTATACATGTTACTTACTCCTCCGAACATACGACTCTGTGCCTGCTACCCCGCTGTTGGCTGTCTTCTAATTTGTGTTCTTCTGATGTCGTGATTGCTCTGGAAGCCATGCTCCCTACTTCAATGGCTGAGAATCAAGCCAAATAACAGCCCAACATGCAAACCGTTTTCTGTATAACCCGCCCTCGCCGCCGATAAAATTGTCACGCTGTCACGAGGCTCTGGTGAAATCGCCGGTGCTCATTGCGTGAGACCTATACAGAGCACGAGACGGCCAGTCGTGGTGTTTAGTTTAACCATTTGACCCGAGATAGAACCCGATTTCCCATTCCAATGATAACTGCGAATGGAAAACCAAGAAAGATAAAACTGTTTATATTTGTGTTCTGCTATTATATTCAATAATAACAATACGATATAACTAGGTAGTAATTACTTCAATTGCCCATTGATGTGTAGCAGCATGGCTGTCGTTATCTCCACGTGACCTTATCGCATCTGTGCCTTCTGTTTATCCAAGCGCGTCGTCGCGGCTCACGACACATGAAAAACATGGCCACAGGATAATGACTACCGGCTAATAATTGTGATTCTAACAATGGCAAAGACCAAACCTGTCCGCGCCCCGACCACGTCGAGTCTTCCCTACGACCTCCGCATTCCGAGCAGTACCGCCTCGCTCGTGAGAACACTGGGGAAGCTATCTCGACAGTCCCTCCTCGACCTCGTTTTGCTGTGGCTTTCAAAGCCCAATGTGCAACGCTTCCCGCCATTCCTTGCAAAGGATTTACCGACCAATAACGTTGACAATGAGGAAGAAACAAGTCCGTACCCCGCGGCACATAGTGTTGAGGATGTCCGACTCTCGTACGAAGAATTGCAAGGGCGCAAGGGAGGGAAACGAGAAGTGGTCGACAGGATCTTAGAAGGTGACTGGCGCCATGGCATTACCCTGGCCCAGCTTGCAATGGCCGATATTCGATACCTGGAAGACCGCCCGGCTGCGCAGAAATGGACTGCGTTTCGCCTCGTGCCTGCCGACAAGAAACAACAAACCAACAAGACAGCCACCTCCGCCACCGATTCCACAGATTTGACTGCGTGTCTGCCCCGCCTGCATGCAGCCACTTTCTTGTCGAATCTGCAGCGTGAAATATCGCCTTTGGTCAAGGCGCACTACCACCTGGCAAAGTCGAATTCGTTTCCATTGACTTTTCTTCGGCTTTTCATCACCGACTCACCGTACCAATACCCGCGCCACAATTCGGCAGTATATATGGACTCTTCGAGAATTATTTACATTGCGTTTCCGGACAGTAGTCCCTTTATATATACCTCGGCAACTGTTAGTACTACTGGAGGAAGTGCTGCTACTACTGCCGCACCCGTTGGCACAGATTCACGAGCCCTGCGAAGCATCGTGCGCAATGCCATTGCCAGAGCGCTCTCTAAGCAACACGAACGATACGAGCTCGAGGCCACGTCGCTGACTGCCAAGAGCCTCGCCACGCTTTTCGCACTGCGCGGACCGGGGCGAACAAACATGGCCAACGGCGCTTTTAGCATCTTTGCCGATGCTGTGGTTGAAGGAACACCCATCGATCCCCGGCGGCCTGTCACCGTCTCACCGGACGAATATTTTGCAAAGGATGATAACAAGAGCAATGATGATGATGACGATAATGATAATACCAATAATAATAAACATGAAGAAGAAGCAGAAACAGGCACAGAAGAGCCGAAACGAAAACCTCTACAAAGCCGCGACTCCAACGACTCGCCCGCAACCAAGAAACGCAAACTAATCGTCTCGTCACGGTTCGGCTCGTCTGGAACTCTGGGTTGTTCCGCTGCTCTTGACCGGCTAGATGCGCGGCTGCTAGATCGCTTCGATGACGACGATGATCAGCAAGCCGACGACAGCGACAGGGATGATCTCGAGGTCGAAGGGTATCTCGAGAGTGGCGAATATGCCATGGGCCTGAGCCTGACGGGCACTAATGTCATTGCGGGCCTCCGGAAGCTGGCAGAGCTGGGTATGGTTGATCCTAACCGGATGCCGTCTTGGATGACGGGCGAGGACGGCGTTAGTTCGTTGGTGGCGCGACGTGGAGAGAGGGTTGTTCCTGATAGGAAAAGGGGGTGATACTACGGTTAGGAGTTTTTTCTCTCTTTTTTCCTTTCCTTTTTTTTTTTTTTTTTTTTTTTTT
>CVMT01000002.1:1759152-1773063 GCA_000985935.1 Talaromyces islandicus | reverse complement strand
TTTTTTTTTTTTTTTTTTTTTTTTTGTTTGGCGTATTTCTTTGCTTTCTGTTCTTTTTGTTGGGTGATTTGGATTGGAATTGGAACTGTCTGTATTGTAAAGATACCCATTGTCGCCACGGCAAATTCGAAATCGATCAAATAAAAACAAAACGACCAAGCAGTAAAAGGGTATCTCCAGTGACCCCTGACTATGAACGCCGTTGCTGTCTTCGAAGAGTCCTGCTTCCCTAGGGATAGCAAAAGTATAAGGAGTAAACTACTAGTCAACTAGTAGGGATAGTATCTCGAACCGTACCGTCCACGACCCAAATGACGACGAACCCAGAACTGATCATAACTCGAATAATCCCGTTCACCAGACAATCCAAGCGCTGCGGCCACATTGACATAGCCGTCTTTGCCGACAGTGCGGGCAGTTTGTAGGAGAGCCTCGGCGTCAAAGTCTCCTTCTTCGGACTGCCATTCGGAGCGACTGTTTAACTTTTTAGTTATTGTTTTGAGGTAAAAAAAGAGAGAGAGAGAGAAAGAATCTGACGTACCAATAGACACACTGCACTTTTCCCTTGCCCGAGGTGGCAGCCCACTGGTTAAAGCAAGTCTTGTGTATGTTGTTCCCACAGGCTGCCTTGCACCAGACAATCTGCTCATTCTGTGCGTCGAACTCCATAAAGCAGATCGGACAGTCGCCTTCGATTGGCTTGCGATGTCCCGGGTCATCTGTATCGACAGAACTAATGCCGGCGGGCTTTATTGGCGGCGCACTTTCAAAGATTTCTTGTAATTCCTGCAACTCCAATAAGGCCTTGCTTTCCAGAATTGACAACGACACAAAATAACTTACCGAAGAGAGAAAGGCTAGCTGATACTGTAGATCTTCTCGGGCTTTCAGCACATTGACAAGTACCTGAATAGTAATAATTAGAAGACCTGGCCTGAGAAAATCAAGGATATGTTTCATACATAGACAATGTGTTTGCATTGATTTCCCTTTTTGGCATCGGGACAGGAGCAGCTCGGCTGAGAGGAAATAGTAACTGTGTACAGATTTCCAGTCGTCCCGACCATATCAACTTTCTCTTCTGGGACTTTTGCTGTGCCCCCGCGAGTACGACGGAGCACAAACATCCTGGACACCCCATGTCAGCTTAGGTCACAAAACTACGTGTCTAGCAACTTTACTTTTGAGTCCTTGCACGGTCGAGCTTCTCGAGGTACGACTGTGGCGGATGAGTCCGAAGCCTCCTCGCACGCCGTTCCTTGCTTGAGCTCGCAGGAGAAAAGCTCTTCTTTTTGACTTTGGTGATGGTGACATCGTCGTCATCCGCGGACGCGTCGCCAGTCGAATCAATCAAAGATTTGGATTTACCGTTGCGTGCCGATCTCTGTCGTTTTGAGAGTGGCAGTTGCTCGTGCCTTTTCAAGCCAGGCTTATCGAGAAGCTGTGTGTGATATTGGGTAGGGGTGTCATATCTGGCGCGATGAGCCCGCCTCGCCTCCATTATGTTGCTGATAAAGCTGTAGAAGCTGTGAAAGTTGTGAGGGACGAGATGTGGCAAGAGGTCAATCACCCGGAGAAACAGCCAGCGAGAAAACTAGCAAGAAATCCGGGCCTTCTGCCAAAGTAAAGTTATCCAGAAGACTGAGAATCAAAGACAAAAAGCTTTAATAGAGGCAGAAAAGCGATGTAATTGGAAAGACAGCAGGTGTCTGGGGCGAGTCTGATATCGCCTGCTGGGTGGGTCCGGAGATTGTCTTTGATGGCCAATCAGCTGCGACGAGGGAGGCCCTCCAAACATCATCGTTTATGCACGCTGTCGGTCCGTCCTTTCGCCAATCCTCTGCAAGATCATTGCAAAACGTGCTGGGACAATAGCTATCTCTGAAACTGTGAGTTACTGGAAAGCAGAAAATATCCTATCTGTATCATCGTATTTTATTAGCCGGCCCCGCGTCAAAAAGGAGATAATGAAGTTCCAATCTTGGAAGTACTGACGTTGTGAAGCAGGGACATATAAACACATCAGATATATCTTGATAGATATTTATTAATCTCGCTATACTTTTTTTTTCATACAAAGACACCCAGTGCCCTCGGTGCTACTTTGAAAACAAGAGAAGCAAAATATCCATAAAGACGGGTCGCACCAAGACCTTCCAGCGAGAGAAACCAACGATTCAAGCACGACTGGAGCTTCTGTACCCTGCAGTACCTCAACCTGCTATATGGCACGACCACGTGCTCAGTCCGGAGCCGATGGGCCCAAAGAGCCTCACGCCGTGTCTCTCAAAGGTTAGTCATCTAAAAGTACATGTCAAACTACTATGCTAATTCGACAGCCAGTTCTCCGGTAAGTCATGGCGGTAGTTGGGCAAAGTATAACGGTTTTAATCAGAGTGTAGGCTCTCCCGGCCGTCATTATCATATCAGAATCCCTTAGCAGCAGGGGATACGAGGATATCTTCCAAAGCCTCATTGGCTTACCCGTCGAATGACTTTGATAGCCAATTTACACTCAGTCCCAATGTGTGTTTGCCTTCCTTGATGTTTATTCCAACGTCTCGACTGATGGTTAAAAAAAGGTCACACTTCCCCCGGCTTTTGGGTCTGCCTACGTCGGAGAAACGTTTGCCTGTTCTTTATGCGTGAATAATGAACTACCAGAAAATGAAAACAGCAAAGTGGTCAGCTCGGTTCGAGTAATAGCAGAAATGCAAACCCCATCACAGGTGATGCCACTGGATTTGAAACCCTCAGAGGACGAAGCACGAAAGGAAGGCGGGCTCGGGCAGGGCCAGTCGTTTCAGAAAATCATCCAATTTGACCTCAAGGAAGAAGGCAACCATATCCTCGCAGTCAATGTCAGTTATAGCGAGACTCTGATGGCCGACGCCAGCCATGCTGCTGGTGGCAGAGTCCGCACGTTCCGCAAGCTCTACCAGTTTATCGCTCAACCTTGCCTCAGTGTGCGTACAAAGGCGTCGGAGCTGGCGCCTCTTGAGATTGACAACAAAACCTTGGGGCCATATGGCAAAGCCCGGCTTCTTCGTTACGCGCTGGAAGCACAGCTCGAGAATGTTGGAGACGGGCCCGTGGTTGTCGAGGTAGGGCACTCTTCTACTGTTCTATCTCCTTGAATTGACTAACGGTGACTTTTCTTTTCTTTTCTTTTTGTTTTATAGAAAACAACGCTCAACGCAAGACTACCTTTCAAGGCACAAACGCTAAACTGGGAGTTGGCACGGCCGGACAAGGTCGAGGTCGAGCGGCCAATCATGAACCCCCGGGATATCCTCCAGGTGGCCTTCCTGATTGAGCAAGAGGCCGGACAATCGGATGGACTGGAGGGACTCCAAAAGGACCTCAAACGCGATGGGCGGGCGACGCTGGGGCAGCTATCGATTGAATGGCGGAGTGCTATGGGCGATCGAGGCTTTCTCACCACGGGCAATCTGCTTACAAGAAAACGACAGTAACATTGAACTAGTTGTAATTGAGCACGTACATTTGGTTTTTTGATGCTATCGAACAGGCTTGAATGGACATGTTAGATTAAGTTTTCACGATCTGGGTATCAAATACGTCAGTCCTCCAATAGGAATACTAAGTTGGTCGTCATTATGGGGAGATGCAGAGCTTGTGGGCCTACAGGCGGTACAGTTTTTGTTGTTGGAGAGGCTTGTTACTATTCATATATGCTGAATACTTAGTAATATCTCGATTGAAGAAATCAGAGTGTAACGGTGATTGTGAAAATGACTATATACTATACAAGTATATGCGTTATTTCGTCGGTCCCTCATCCACGTTAGGTTAGGCGGCTTTAGTTATCTGCAGAGTAGGATGCTTTATCTGACCATTCAGGGGCCACGGAATCAATCTAATGCGAATCCTAGCCTTAATCCCCAGCATGAGTGCTACCACCAGCTCAACAGGAAGCACATGCACGTGCATGACCACGGGCACGATAACAACAATGACTCAGAGCGAACCAACCAAAGAAGTAGCCGCTGCCAGTTCCAATAGAACGGTGGCAGTTGGTGTCGCTGTAGGGATACCACTTTTATTCTGTCGTTGGTTTTGGGGGTGCTGGGCTATTTGGGAACGGAGATAGAAGAGGAGCCTTTTTCGAGGAATTGCTGGAAATACCCCTACCCTCGAAAATGAACCGCGAGCTAAACAGCTGCTTGGCAGGGAAATATTTGAGATAGGATCGGGCCATCGTCGGCCGGCAGAAATTGAAGGTCGCGAACCGGCAAGATCAGGTTGAGAAGGGTAGTTGGGAGGGTACAGTAGTATTGCTGGACGAGTTCGTACATGGAATGGGATCCTTTTGCCTGGACTGAGGAAGGTCATCATAAAAGTAGCACCTTATACCCGTTACACAGTGAAACTTTGATTGCATAGCAGTAGAACCAACTGCTAAGTTGTTGCAATACGTGTCCCGAACGCCCACCAGACCCCGATGACGAACGAACCTTCCCAGACCTGGGAGGTGAAGAGTTTCAAAGACGGTGGTCTTGGACAGAGCCAGAAGATGCTGCGCGTCTGCTTGAAATTTACCTTTCACATTATACGTCCGCATGGAGTTGGGGCCAAAGAAGACTGGACCACAACATCCAGTGGACCTCGAAATGGTGAGCGAGCCTAGGCAGTCTCCTATTCTCCCGCATTTTTTTCTCCAGTTTGATTAGTTTTATGACTAACTTCATCTAAACAAAAGGGGGGTTGACGGTTATCTCGTCTACAAGGATTTATACGGATACGGCCAGTCTTTATTGATCGCAAGAACCGCAAGATCAAACAGGGAATTATGCACCACATATATCTAAAAACAAAATATCATGTTTATGTCATGCCATTGGCGGCATTCACAAATTCTCAAACTTTATCTATAAATCTGTTAGTTTATAATAACTATAATAATTAGTTAATTATTATTAATTATGAAGATTTATAGGGCTAAATTAGTATATATCACATACTTCAAACCAGAACAGCTGGTCTAGATCTCGTCTTATGGCCGCCAATGATGAGATGGATTCGTCACCACAATATTTTGCGGCCCTATATAATTCGCTAAGCAGTTTATGCTATAATCACCTAATTATCCAGGTTATAAATTTACATTTCATCAAAAACTTACACCAACACTGTGTAGGCAGAGTGGGTAGCCTGACTCGAGCTAGTACTGTTTAGCACTAGCGCTGTGGATTGTGTACGCAAACGAACGCCCCACCGCTGGCTCTTTGCCCGAAGCGGCAGCCGAACCTCTTCCCCGCCGCT
The DNA here is from genome assembly GCA_000985935.1 of Talaromyces islandicus. Taxonomy (NCBI): domain Eukaryota; kingdom Fungi; phylum Ascomycota; class Eurotiomycetes; order Eurotiales; family Trichocomaceae; genus Talaromyces; species Talaromyces islandicus. The sequence goes on along the minus strand of CVMT01000002.1, from coordinate 1,767,777 downwards.
CCACAGACATGGAATGAATGATGTTATGCCTCTGAGCATAATCAGCATTGTAACTTGCGCTGTGTTGTTTCTTTGACAGACAGATAGCGGCTCCTGTTGCGTAACTGGCCAGGATCGGCCCAATGGGCTGGATGGCTGGCTGGCTGGCTGGGGGGTGCGGTGTGGGAGCCTGGCTGCCTGAGACACTTGTCTGTCTCAACCAACCAACGATTATTAACTCATAAATATGGGACAATGGAACATGGGAGCGAAACGCATCTGGGCCCCATTGGCTGTAGATCGCATCAATGCATCGCTCTAAGCAGCAGATACTAGAGACAAGAGTCGCATTCGAGTGTTTGTCTTGCTTAGGCGTTCCTGCGTCAGGGCTAGCACAGCTCAAACCAGTTATCAGCGCCCAAAACGGGCTAGCGCCGGTGCGTGTGTCTTGCGTGTGTGCGGAGCGAGCCTCCCTAAACCTGCCTAAACTTTCTCACTAACTCTGATGCAGCTCCAGAACTCTGTTTTTTTCCTTTCTTCCTTCCTTCCTTCTTCGTTCCTCGTTCTTTGTTGTGCTTCGCATCATTTAGTTTTTCCTCTCTTCTCCTTGACTCTCGCTATTTCGCGCTCGATAATTATATTCGCGGTAGCCTTCAAATTGTTCTTGTTCTGCTCGGTCCGCCACCACTTCCCGGTGCGTCTATCTATCAAGCAAGCAACCCCGCGACGACCACTCGGCGTCGGCCCCCCCCTAACTAGTTCACTAGTTCACTAATTATTAACTCTCTCACCAAACCACACACACCCACACCCCTCTCGTCTTCTCCCCCATCTCGATACAGACATAATCAATCATGCCTCCTCCGCCGTGCTCATCGGTTCTCCCGCATTAATACCCACAGACACAAACTGACCTCCCCCGGTTGCAGTTGCAGTTCCCGTTGTCTTTGCCTCCAATCTGTTATCGGCCCGGACCCTCCAGCAAAGAAGCCACCCAAACCCCCCAAGCAAAATTAATTTACAAGCCAATGCGCGCTCACAGCCGCCTCCGTCGCCTACCGCAAGGATGCCTCTAACAAGCCCCTCCGAGTCGACGAGCCCTCTCGCCGACTTCTTTTGGATTGCCGGCCTCGACGGCAAGGAAGTCGAAGACACCTACTGGAAACTGCGCAATGAATACGTGAGCAACAGAGAGAGTGCTCCCGGACCCGCCGTCTCCGATACTATCGAGGAGGGTTCAGAGCACGAAGAAGCCGATGACGATGCCGCCGCCGCCGCCGCCGCTGCTGCTGCTGACACGAGAGATAGCCGCCGCAGTTCGCAGAACCGGCTGTCCAAGCTATCGAGTGATGCCCGCCTATCAATCCAGTCAGGCGAGTCGAAGACGATCGAGTCGCAGGGCTCTGGGAGCAACCGGAGCAGCATGACCATTCGTGCCACCTCCGGCGCCATGGGGGGATTCGAGCTCCCAAATGGCGAGTTTGATTTCGACAAGGCCCTGCTCAAGTTCGCCTCCGAGCGAGAGTCATTCTTGTCCGACTTGAGCCTCAGTGCCGGTGCCATCACGCCCGCTCGGCCCAAGCCTCGAGCCAAAATGCAGAAGATTGTGTCCGAGGAAAAACCCGCGTCGACGAACCCGCTCAAGTCGGGTATTGGCAGTGTTCGCCGGCACATGTCATTTAGGGACATGAACAGCATGAAAAGACAGCCATCGATTGCTCGCCAAGGTAAGTCACTGGGCCTGGCAGGCTGTGGGGGAAACTGTGTGTATCTGACCTTCTTTTGTCTTAATTAGCTTCTGTCCGCACGTCTCGACGATTAAGCAATTACAACTCCGTCATACCCGCCCCTCAGCCGATTGATACTTCCCCGGCCATGCACCCTCTGAAGCGGAGGTTTGAACCAGTCTTGTTGGATCGATATCCTCAGAAAGGAATGACCGAAGAAAATGTTCAGCGGGGAACATTCCCCGACTACGTTCCCATGTTCGCCTTCCCCAATGATATCAATATTGTATCCTCGGACCAAAAACCGCGCTCGACATGGCATGGCTTCATCATGACTACCGGTGACGGCAGCAAACTGCACGGTGTGTGCCTCATTCTGTGGATTCCATTAGGCCAAAAGGCGGCCGAGGCTCTGGAAGAATGCTGTGAGGAGTGGCGCAAGGATAATATGACGGATGAGGAACGAGAGCTCGCCGCAAGCCTCGGAGGCAGGCTAGCCGAGGAGCGAGCCAAGCTGTCCTCCCTACTGGCCTGCCTGCCCACCGTTCCGTCCGGGTCTGCTGAACGAGAGAAGCTGGAAGATGACATCAGCGCAGTCGAGGAGAAGATTGGACTGATGACCGATCTTCTTCGACCCGTGCGCCACGGAGCCGCATCCAAGATTGAAGGCCTGACTGATGACACTGGCTTCTGGATTCCCCGGGCGTACGGTATCATGGGAAAGAACGCTTCCATGACCAGTTTCTGGAAGGAATGGCTCAAGGCCGTATCCGTTCCCAGGACAAACAGCGGTGTCTTGCGAGTCCCTGCTAGCTCCCCGACTGTTGGTATCTGGCAGCCTTTGGAACGATACGTCATGAATCTCTGCACCGAGGCATTTAGTCCATTATCGTCCAAGACTCAGGTCGAGTTGTCCGTGCGAGAATTACGGCTTTTTGCTCGCAAGGAAGCCCCTAATGAGCTTCCGGGGTCTCGAAACGTGAGTTTACTTTTGTCACTTTGAAATAGACATACTAATTACATGCAGACTGATTTATACGCACTCTTCCGCTCCTTGTCTTTATCCAACATTGTTATCCTGTTTGAGGTGGGTCATTCCATGTCGTATCTTATATGGAAATATTATAAAATGCTGACTCAATTGTAGTACGCTTTGGCCGAATCTCGAATTATTTTCCTTTCATCCCATACATCGATGTTGTATCTGGCCACAAGAGCTCTTGTAGATCTTTTATTTCCTTTCACTTGGACTGGCATTCTCATTCCAGTTTTGCCGGCCCGTCTCATCCAGGCCCTGGAGGCTCCCTGTCCGTATGTTGTCGGAATCGAGAGGCGATACGAAAAAGTTGAGTTGCCTTCAGACAACTTTGTCTTGGTCGACCTTGACTCGGATACGATCGAGAGCGATGTAAATCCAACGCCACTTCCTCGTCACCAGCGCAAGAAACTCCTCTCCCTGCTCCAACTTGCAGCTCCCCATCATAACAGGTTCGGCGTGCGACCTGGCCCGCCATCCTATGCTATCGAGGCATATCCGTTTGATTCCTTCCCCTCTGAAAATGGAGCCATTCTTCATTCCAAGGCTGGATCAACCCACCTATCTCGTTACGTGAGCCTGAACTCGAGTTCTTTTGGCAATGACCACGGGATATCATCACCCGCCCAGACACCGATTTACAATGCATTCTTACACGCCCGGGACGAGCAAACGCCGTCAAGGGGTTATTCGCGAGGAAATGAACGGCCAGGCACAAGCTCCACAACAAAGACCGGGTCACCGCCCTCTCCCAGAACTAGCTCCCCGACATCAGGACACTTTGCTCCTCCGCTACCGGCTACCCCGGTATCTCGGAACGACTCTGGTATGGCTTTGCAAGCGTCTCTCCGTGAGAAGAGATCGGGTCATTTTGATGCCGCTTCACGACGCAGTTCCTCGTTTGGTGCGGAGAGAAGAGGTGTGGCACGGCGACCCAGTGTCCCTTTCCTTGGTCATGCTTCAAACTTGTCTGTAACTACGCTGAACACTGACTACGGCGGAACGTCCACATATGCGCCGTCCGTTTATGCTACATCGACTGTTGCTGCGTCAACAATTGTTCCTCAAGCTGTTGCACAGCCTGTATTCAATACTGATAGTACCTGCTGGGTGGAAGGACATTGTATGCAGCTTCTTCCGCGCGACGACAAGATCATCTGTACGATTTGCGATGAAAAGGCCGATGAAGGAATGTATAAATGCACTGGATGCAAGACATATGCTCATGGACGGTGCGTCTCCTTGATCTGCCTGGTGTGCCCAGTTGCATTCCACCCTGAGCAAATCCGTGCGGCGTTTGTGCGCTGCTTTGCGAGTTTGTTGTATACATATAAGAAGTATATGATACCGGCCACCAAGGATCAGAAAAAGTCGGGATTGACGTACCATTTCAATATGGATGCGTTCTTGAAAAGCTTGCCTCATGAACACGCCGAGTACATGGCTATTCTCCAACAGACTCAAGGTAAAGCTCTATCACTTGACACAGTATTTGAGAGACTGACATGAAATGCAGCATTCAATGAGTTCATCGGCGAACGCGAAAGGGTCAACCCGAAGGCGAAGGATCCAACTATTATTTTGTTCGACGAAATCATTCTGTCAAAAAGGAACCGTGGTCGGTCTTCTCTCTTTTCCGGACGCATGGCAACGGACTTTTTGTCCAACACAGCGGACCACCTCTGGCGGTCAGCCGCGGCGACCTCGTTTCCACCCACGAATCGGGCGCAGCAGAGCATGGCAGATGATTATTCGGAATTAATCAAACGAGGTAAGTTGGTTGGGTTCTTTTTACGGCTTATGAACTGATTTGCTAACATTTTTGCTGTGCAGCGCCTGCCAAGCTTGACCATTCTTATATGAAGGAGCCGCGCATGGTCCAGGGCATGCCTCGGATTTCGAACAATGCCAGAAGGAAACCTCTGCCAAAGCTAATGAATGGGCTAGCTATCTCGCCTCCATAAATTAGCGTCGTTTGAAGGGGAAAAAACAAAATAAAAAAGATCAGCAGCCTCATCATAATGCGTTCGTTCATTCCACCTCTGTTCTCGACATGATTGATTATTCGAGGAAAATCAATTCTCCTCCCCGGCAGGCTGTTTTTCCATCTTCCGGGCAAACCCAGGGCCTTGCCAAGAACCGTGTCTTTTCTCAGCCGCTTTGCAATTTTCAACGTTGGAGAAGCGGACGTTGATACCCCCTTGTTCACGATAAAACACATCCACCACCCGCTTTGCTTGACGATTTTCGAATGGCATCCCGTACATACCGAAATCTTCCCGACGAATATAATGATGATAGCGTTTTTCCCACCCTCCGTCTTGTAATAACGCGATGTGCTGACTGAACAGCCGGGGGGGGAGGTTGGTTTGGTCAGACCTTTTACTTTCTCGGCGATCTGAGCATCTGCTGTGTGTGAGCTTTGCGCCAGTCTGTTTATTTGGCCCTTTTCTTGCCCTATTTTTGAACGTTTGAATACCCAGCGGGCACGTCTCTTTCGTGCGCGCTGCACTGAATATAGAACGTCCTGCTTTTTATTCTTTTTTTTTTACCTTCTCTTCGTCTTGGCATTCATTCTGTCTCATATTTTTTCTATTTAGAAGGGAAGATACGGTTGTCATGCCATGTTTGTAAGAGGTGTCTATCTCTTTTTGTTCGTTGTACTCTTTATATTTTTTATATTTACATTTATAAAGAGCATAAAAGTTGATTTTCAGAATGCTGATTATAATACTGACCGAGTATAACAGCTTACCTTATTAGCTTTAATAAACGAAGTAACTGGTAGTCGGCGTCATTGGTGGAAGAACTAATGCCGGGCCCGCACCGCAGTAAAACCCGGGGAAATCCGCCCCGTCGAGCCACCGCCCGGCATCAATCAACTAATTCTCGCTGCGACTCCATCCATGTCTGGGGTGCACCCAACTCGATGACTGGACTCACTGACCGCACCGACCGAACTGAATGCGACTCGTCGGCACGTCTGTTTCATCTGCCAACTTACCCTTGTTCCGGATAAATCGAGCCTCCTGCTACGACTGACCCGACAGTTACGTACTACTGTTGCTGGCCTACTACGACTCTACGAAACTCCCCCTCCCCACCTTTTTACTACTAAGGCTTGCGACTCCGTATACCAATTACCACAATTGGCCGCTCTGTCGCGTCAGCTACCTACGGCCAATGACAGGCCTATGAATTAGGGAAAATCAGTCCCGGTTCCACTTGCTGCTTTTTTTAACACACAAAAAAAAGAAAAGAAGAGGTCGGAGTAACCCCCGAGAACAGCCCTTATCACCGGTCTTCCACAAACTCACGCCACCACACACCACACAGCGATAATATCCAGGCAGACACCGGGTTGGCTTTTCAACTGTCTCATCCTTCTGTATATTGTTTACGGGGGCCTTTTTTTTTTTTTTTTTTTTTTTTTTCTCGGTTTAATAATCGTGCGACTACAGGGCTGCAGGGGGGTGGTTTGTTGTACAGGCTAAAGTTGTATTACATGCAGCAGCTATTGCAGAGGAGGTGGTGGTCTATCTATCGTTTGGCATTTCCATAATATCCATATCAACCCCAGGGCTTTACTTGTATGGTTACGGGCGGTCTACTCTTTTCACTTCTTTAAACGCTACGAAAACCGTCATATTATCCGAAACGAGAAGACTTGCTGGTGTTTGGCATATCAGTGTCTCCGCTCAGCCATTCCCGGGTGATCCGCTATTGCCCAGTCCAAAGAAAGAGGGGAAAGAAACCCCAAGTCTGTCAAGCATGCTCCAGTCGAGATATCATCGATAGTTGCTACTCTAGATATATCTGTTGCCGATGGCGACTGAGGTGGTCTCGACGACGACTCGTGTCGCTGTGACCAGGGAGGTCGAGTATGGAGGAGGAAGCGGCCGTCCTTTGCCGGACTCGACGCGGACTGTGGTGATTGTGTATGGCCTAGGGCAAGAGGGGATCCTTCAAGTCGTCGCCGAAGTGCTAGGCAAGGCCTGGACCACAGTCTCGGTGCTGTCAAAAGTTGTATCCGGGAGCGATGCGGTTGTGCTAGGAATCCAGGCCGGGGACTTTGACAAAACAATGTCCGAAGGGCTCGGCGATCCTTCGAAGCTCTTACTTGTCAACACTCACTGCATCGACGACGGTTCGTTCCCCGTGGACAGGCTGTCCGAGGGCTGTCACTACGAGTTTTTGTACTCGCGACAGACTCCCTTTTTCCGTCGAGATCTCACCCGCTTTCTGTCCTTGATTTTGGGACAGCGACGGCCACATGACGATCTGGCGACCAAACGACGCACGAATTTCATTTCGACTACTTTCCCCGACGTGCGTGCGGCCCTGCCGAATCTGGACATTCTGTCTGTCGGATCAGATGCGGTTGAGCTTCGTGTCGATCTTTTAGAAGAGGAGGAGAAGGAGCCAGGCGAACACGCTAAGCGTAGTAACTCGGTGCCAAGCTTGAAGTATGTCGGGCAGCAGGTGATGCTCTTGCGGCAGCATACGGAATTGCCAATCATATTCACGACTCGTTGTGTGAATGAAAACGGCAAGTTTCCGATGGAAGATCCGGCACTGTTCCACAAGTATCTGCGGCGGGCTATTCAATGGGGTATTGAGTATATCGATGTCGAGCTGTGGCTCCCCGAAAGCATTCGGAAAGACCTGTCCGAGCATCGCGGAAACAGCATTATCATGTCGGCCTTTCACGACTTTTCTGGCTCGTGGAAATGGACCTCTCCGGAAGCGCAGAGATTGTTCAAGGAAGGGGCTCGCTATGCAGAGATCGTCAAGATGATCGCCATGGTCAATACGGTGGAAGAAAACTACGAGCTGGAGTATTTCCGATCTACTATCAAGGCCGAGTACTCCCACCCGCCTTTATCCGCAGTCAACATGGGTCAAATGGGCCAGTTGTCGCGAGCGCTGAACACGGTCTTTTCGCCTATTACGCACCCTCTACTCCCGATTATTGCTGCGCCGGGCCAGCTGACTGCCGCTGAGATCAACAAGGCGCTCCACATCATGGGCCAACTGCCCAAACGCGACATGTACGCTATCGGCACGTTCCGCTCCACGCCGCAATCGATGTTTATGGAGAAATGCTTTAATGAGCTCGGGCTGCCGCACAGCGTCAACTGCATCGACCGCGGGCCTCGCGGGTCGATTGAGTCGGTGATCATGCAGCCTGGGTTTGGGGGAGCCTATGTCAACCCGCCCCTGACCAGTTCGGCGTCGTACATACGCAGCAGAAGCGACGCGGCTCGAGCCATTGGCGCTGTGGATACAATCACGGTTGTCGACGATGGGACAGGCGGCCAAGCGGCCAAGTTTGTCGGCGAGAACACCACGTGGAAGGGCATCCGGGCGACTCTGACCAGAGACTATGTGCCCTCGGCATACCGGGGCCGGGCCGTGATCGTGCTATCCGGCTCGGAAAGCGACGCGGCGGCGGCCATATTCGCGCTTCGCAGCCTCGATGTGGGCACGATATACACGGTCGGATTCCGGGCATCCGGCCCTCTTGCTGCGGGCCTCGAGCCATTCACATCGATCCAGTCGGTCAAGCTGGTCGAGCAGCCGTTTGTCATAGTGTCGGCGCTACCCCCTGAAAAGTCGATGCTGGTGCAGCCGCTTCTGCGACACTATCGCAGTAGCGGCCACTCGTCGCCGCCGTCGACGCGAGGTAAAGTGTTTCTGGACCTGACAACGGGGCCGCGCAAGGGAGATCCGCTGGGAGTCGCTGCCAATGCCGGCTGGACCGCATATGGCATAGACGATGTCAATGCGTGGACGACGGTCGAGACGCTGCGCGTGCTCGTGGGCCAGAATGTCCCCTTTGACTTTGTGCGCATGGCTGCTGGGCATGGCTTGTATTAGATG
>CVMT01000002.1:1730106-1757870 GCA_000985935.1 Talaromyces islandicus | reverse complement strand
CCTATCATGTTAGTATATTAGATTGTCATTGTTTTGTATCTGCAGACGCAAGTTTTTTCCAAGTCCTTTTTTTTTTCTCTCCTGAGGAATTTTTTGAAACCCTTGTCGAGCTGAAGAGCCAGTTTCATTTATTTTCCTTGCATAGTGGAATCCTCAGGTGGATTTGCGTAAGACACTTTCGTATCACGTCAACTGATGACTTGTCGGATAAATTATCTAGACGAATCAGCTAGCTCCAAACATGTTAACCCTACGCTATAATAGTCCGGGAGAGGTATAGATATTATATGCTATATGGCCAAGGTTTATAGAGTACATTCATCGCCGCTGGACCGAAAGTGGTCCTCTTTTTTATCTTCAGGGGGAGCGAATTATTCGGTCCCTCGAAACAATGTTCCTCCGAGTTCAACCGTTCAAGAGACGATCTCGGTAGTTGACTGACTTACATGTGCGTCATGTACGTAGTACTGCATACTGTAGCTGCAGTAGTCCTTGTTCCTGGTTATTAGCCGACACTACGAGCACGAGACTAAAACCCAGGTCGCATTCCAAAAAGGTTTCCCCATGGGGGAGAACCACCACTTGAGAAATTTCTGAGAGATCAACTGGTCGGCCCAGTCCGTCTTTGCCATAAGCTGACAAGGATTGCTTTTGTTTTTGTTGGTGCTTTTAGTTAGGGTTTCTCGCTGGGCGATGCGCAGTTATTAAGGATCAGCGCGTGGGTATTGACTCAGGCGGTTTCAACTAGTACGTAGCAAAATAAATTTACTAACTAGCTATTAATTAATTACCTCGCACTCATTCCTTTTCAGCATTTTGAAGGGCTTGCAATACAATAGAGCACCCTAGGATGGTAGAATACGTAGTCAAGCGTAAGTGATCGACAGGACAGAGATGTAAGAAAGGAAGAAACACAAGAACAGTTCGCGTGGCATTAGAATTAGCCGGCAGCGCGAACACTAAGCTCTAACAGAACACGGGGAACGTCGTGCCCCCTCCCCGCATTCTGCTCCCCCATTCGGTAAATCGCCCGGTCACTCGTCACTAGGCTCTGCTAATTTACACTTTTTTCTCTCTTTTCTTTTTCTCTCTCTCTTTTCTTTCTGCTTTTCTGCCTTTCTGTTATTTTACCGCCGGGAAGACTTCCTGTTAGGAATTTCCCGTTCTTGATGCCGTCCGGAGATGACCTTGTCGGGATCGCGGACGCGGCTGTGATGTCGCTGCTGGACTTGGATATCCCATTTTGATCTCCACCACGTAATTACTACTATCATTACCATCCTTCACCACCAAATGCATCGAGTATCCACCGATTCCACGTGAAAACCCCCCAAAAAAAGAGGCGGCCATGTCTCGTCCCCAGGTCAGCATTGACCGCATCACGCCGCGCCGGATCGCGGCTGAGCCGCGCGAGTCGATGAATTGCAAGTCTTGTCGGAAGAGAAAGGTTGGTTCTCTTTTTTTTTTCCCCTTCCATCTTGTTAAATATCGTTCAATATCCGGTGCTGATTGTTATCCAGATCAAGTGCAATCGCATGCGTCCGAGCTGTGAGGCGTGCAAGGTTTTTCAATGCCCGTGTATATATGGTAAGTCTTGGAGGGGGCGGAGAAAAAAAAGTTTCGTTCTGACCATCCAGACGCCGTTCCCAAAAAGCGAGGACCCAAAACAGACGTCCTCGAAGCACTGCTGAAACGCGTGGATGGCTTGGAAAAACGCCTGCAAGAGGAAAAATCTCCAGACACGTCAGTCACCGATATTGCAGTGTCTACTGTTGCCAGTAAACAAGAAGGCTCCGCGGATGCGGATGATCGGCGAAATACAATCACCTCTTTTCAGTCCTCTGTCCCTTCGGTCAACAATGGAGAGGATATATCGCCATTATCATTCCATGATAGACGGGGCTCGCTTGGGTTTTTGCCGATATACAACAGCAGCAGCAACAGCAACAACAACAACCACAACAGCAATCACAACAGCAATAATAATAACAATGGCTTCGACAGTACGCCAAACAGGTTTCATCAGCAGCAGCAGAATAATGTTCTTCCAGATGCTATTCTGGACACTTTCTTTTCCAGGATCCATGGAAAGCCGTTTTACATCTTAGAAGAGTCAAATACACGTCAAAGGCACCAACTGGGACAGTTACCATCTCACTTGGTAATGGCAATATACGCACTCACCATTAGGTAGGGTACAAAAACCGGTCTCGACGGACGCTGCTTACTTTCTTTGGTTTAGATACACTAGTCCTCCTGGAAGTCACGAAGGCCCTTTACGGTCCGGCCTCGAGTACGCATTGCAAGCACGGCGAGAGGTCGATGCAGACAATCCTACCATTGAAAATCTCCAGACTTTGCTGCTCCTTTCTATGGTCTTCTTCGCCTATGGACTGGGCAAGAAGACGTATATGACACTGTGTATGCCCAGAAATTCTTTTTTTCCCTTGCACATATATCATTAAACATACCCACTAACGCCTCATAGCAAGTTGCTCGGCGATTATTCTCGCGCTCGATCTGTGCCGCGAGCCTTCTCCAAAATTAAACCTCTCTCAAACAGAACGAGAAACGAGACGACGCATTTTTTGGTCTTGCTATATTATGGATCGATTTGCAGTATGCGGCTCAAAACGGCCGTGTATTATCTCTGATTATTCAGTTCTATTGCGCCTGCCATCCGGCTCTTCAGCACCGGCCAACGGCCCGTACGTTGAAGGGGAACTATTCAACAATTCCGGTCCTAACATTACATTCATCTCGGACTCGCGCAAAAAGGGTCAAGGTGCGACCGCATTGCTCATTGACATCACTCGTATTCTGGGTATTACGAGCCGGTATCTCGCGGCGGGCGGCGTCAAGGGTGACTCTCACTTCCCCTGGCATTCGTTGTCGAATCTCTCCAAAATCCGCCAGGAGCTGGACATTTGGGCCGCCGGGATGCAGGAGATATTCATCTCCATCGAATCTCTATTCAGCCACCCGGATAGCACCATTCTGCTCTTGAGCAAGCTCATATACCATCTCATTCACTGTCTGATATACCGCCCCTTTTTGCCCATTGATCTGGTAGAGCTCCGGGGCTCGGGCCAGCACCAGTCGTGGCAGATTGAGGCTACCAACTTGTGTTTTTCGCATTCAAATGCAATCGCTGAGCTAGTCGAGTTTGGCCGGGGCTCGCCGTTGATCGAATGGCCGTCTTTTATCAGTTATTGCGTATGCACCGCAGGAACGGTCCATGTCCATGGCGTACATTACAAGGGACTAGAAGGCGAGGTTTTTTCGTCCAGCGCCGACTTTCTGACCAAGGAAATGCAGCAACTCGCCTGGCTGCGGCATTGCTGGGCCGGAGTCCAGCACCAGCGAGAAATGCTGCAGTCTATTTACACTTGTCACGCTGAGCTGATACGGAGTGTGGCAAATAGTGCAGTGCGCTTTTCGCCAGTTTTTCATCTGGAAGATTTCTTTGATCGGTATTTTGGCTTGGCTATTGATAGTTCTCACGTTCGACTTGTTGATGAAGTGTCTGATGTTGGTCCTGATAGGTAAACTTGAATCTTGTATTATCTTTTTAAAGCCTCTTCTAACGTTTTCTCAAGCACGTCTATGCGAAATTCCCTAGATGGACATTCCCTCTACACTTCCACGCAAACCACCGCTGCAGGTATGCCTACGTTTCGTCTTCAATCCCAGCAGCATCACCATCGACCGTTGGACGGCCCGGAATTCACATCCCCCCAACTCGTTAACCGAAACCCCGAACCATCATTATCCATCACAAAAGGGCAGGAAACACAGCCAAACATGGGATTTGCCCATCTACAGAATCCTCAATATCCTACAAATACGCTCTTCTCGCAAACGGCTAACTCTCCGCCTTCGGCATTCCCATCCATGCAGCGAAGCTCGCCATCACAGATTCTGCCTAATGCATTTTCACCGACACTCGGCTTATCCCCCTCGGGTTTCCTTGCGGAATCCCTTGCCGGCGCAACAGCGCCGACTCCGACACCTCAATACGCTACATTCCCCTTTGATGCACCACTTTCTCAAACCCAACACAACATGCCGCATCATTACCCAGGAGCCATAACCGTCCAGACTCCCGGCGGCCAATCGCAAACCAGCGGCGGCTCACACGCAACAATCAGCGAGGGCGGCGGGCCGGGATCTGCGTCGGAGAACGACCCCTTTCTGAGTCTGCTCGAGCAGTTGGCTGAGAACGAGAACTCGCAGGGCGGGCCGAGCGAGCTTGATTACTTTCTCAGTGGGGCTATTAATGTTTCGGCAGATGCACAGGAAGTCGAAGGAGCTCCTGGCCAGGAGGCGTTTGCGAGGTTGGAGCAGGATGGGAATAAAGAGCTAGAGGGCAAGGGGACTTCGTCTGAGGGTTCGTGATATGTTTGTAGCGTTAAAAATGCTTATAGATACCCATGTGAATTGATGTTACACGAATAATCATTACATGTATTTAATAAAATTATATGTTATACGTACTATACATGTATGTATAGCCCGATTTTAAGCTCTTCTAGAAGGTTCATTAGACGGTCTTGGCAACAACCCCCAGCAACTCCGCAAACTCCACGCTCCAAAAACAAAAAAAGTTTGCTAACTTGCCATTTTATACGCAACCGTCGGGCGAATGAAGCCATACCCTAGCATCAGCGGTGGCAGCTTTTTCTTTCTTTTATCTTGCATTCTTTTAGCGACTAGCACCTTGTTTGCTTTTGCAGTTGGCTGTGCGGCGCGCGACAATTCGATTGACACATGTCCAGTGGCACAATTCGACATAGATAATAACAGCCTGGAATACATGTATTCTTATTATCGCGCAGCCTCCCTCTTCGCATCGCGCGCTTCAAAATCGGCTTCTCGCTTGCCAACCTTCCGTCACACCATGTCCTCCTCTACAACGCCCAAACCGGACGACGCCCAACAACCAGAAAGCAGCAGCAGCAGCAACAACAACAATAACCCCTCGTCAGAATCGCCATCGTCATCGACAAGACTCGCCCTACCCGAAGTTCCTCCCGCAGGTGAAGGTACTCAAAAGCTCGACGTTGGCGGACAAGGCAGCACCGTATCGCTCGACCACCTCGGCCCCATCGTCGTCAACCAGGACGGATCAATGAGCCGCATTTCGAATTGGGCGCAGATGACGGAAATGGAACAAAAGAACACGCTGCGGATTGTCGGGAAGCGGAATCAGCAGCGGCTACAGGCGTTGAGGGCGGCTGGAGTTGAGGGGTCTACATGATTTCCTTTACAGCAAACGACAACCTCTTTTTGGGGGGGAGAGTATTTGGGGTTTTATGGACTCGACATTGTACAATAATTGAGTGAATGACTGAAGAAATATAGAATACATAATACCAAGTCAAAATCAACTGTCCGACGGCATCTTCTCGTCAACTGATGGCAATCGCTTTCTGTCATCGATCCACCGCGGCGCAAAGAAGCAGTCGTTGTCCTCAAAGTAGAGGAAATGGCAGAGCTCGCGCGAGACGCGCTCGTTAGCGGGCTTCTTTTCTGTTTTGGTCTCGCTTTGGTCAGGTTGTGGACCTATTTTCGCATACTACTTCTCAGTCTGTTTTCAAGAAATGCAGAGAGAGGGTAGATAGAACCTGGTCCTGGTCTAGCCGTGGTGGCCTCTTCCTTGGTGCGGTTGTTCATTGTTTGATCAATGCTAAGAAGGTTCTTGTTTGTTAAATCATGGTAGATAAGTTTGTGCTTCAGATCATATTGAACTATTTTGTACAACAGAGTAAAGTCATGATGCTAACGCGGGGGATGCACGTCATCGTACGAAGCCCGTATCAATACCGTATTGGTCCCCACATCCCCAGCCAAAAGACCCAATGGCATGTCCGTAATTACAATACTCGGTGCTCGGTCGATTACACTTGAAACCCCGCTTTCGGCATTCCATCACGCTTCGTTTTCTAGAAATAATCTATTTGCATTTTTCACACATTTCAACATCGCATATTATTTATAGCCTGCAATTACTTTTGCACAGCACAGCACAATGCCTGACCACGAGCCTGAGCCCAAGCGCTTCGAGCCCAAAGTCCCCGTCCAGCTCGATCCGCCCAAGGACGATCCGATCACACCAGAGGAACTGTCGAAATGCGACGGTGCGTCATTTTCGTTTTCTCCCAGGGATTCCACTCAACACTGACATTTCCCCAGGAACCGACCCAAACAGGCCGACGCTGGTCGCTATTAAAGGAACTGTCTTTGACGTGAGCAAAAACGCCGCTTATGCGCCAAGCGGGCAATATCATGGTATGAACCTGGCCTGACCTACTACGTGCTTGAAATATCGGCAGACTCACCAGCTTTTGTGGTTGTTAGTTTTCGCCGGCAAAGACCCTTCTCGCGCTTTGGCTTCGTCGTCCCTGAAAGTCGAAGACTGCCGGCCAGATTGGTACGACTTGGAGGATAAGGAAAAGACCGTCTTGGACGAGTGGTTTCTCTTCTTCAGCAAGAGATATAATGTCGTTGGAAAGGTCCAGGGGGCGACCAACACTTGAAACCATATCTACCAATCGATTAGATCTAACATAGTGTGAATCGATTATAATATTTCGACCAAATATATACGCATGACTCCGTAAATACAATGCCCAACTTTTTCCTTGTCTATCTATTCAAGCCTTGCCACCCTTGCGCTGTCTCCTTTGCTGGCGTTTTCGCGCAATGATTCTATTTCTTTTGGCAATCTTGTTTTGCTCGTCGTCGCCCTCGTTTTCCTTGTTCTTGCCGTCGGTCTTGGGCACCTTTGCAGGCCTGGCTCCGCCTTCTCTACCTTCTCTACCTCCTCTGCCACGACCACCTCCCCTACCACGGCCTCCTTCTCTGCCGCCTCGACCATCAGGTCTTTTCCGTTTCGTCCCTCTTTTGTTTTCCTGGTCAGACTCTTCGTTATCGCCAGATTGCTTGTTGCGCGCCTTCTCCTGAAACTCCCTTCGCCGCTTCACAACCTGGGCATTCTCGATGGCAAATTCAACGACAAGCCTCTTCTTCTTCTCCACCTCACCGTCAACAGCCTTGGCCTGCACGACATGCCCATTCAGCCACCGCAGTCCCATCAGCGCGTGGCGATGGTTGAAGAACTCGATAAACCCGTAACCGCGACTACGACCTGCGCCGGTCTTCTCCTCGATCTTGCCGCCATCTCGTCCCTCAAAGACAATCTTGGTTTGCTTGACGATTCCCTTTCCTTTTTCTCGTCGGCGCCTGTCTTCTTCTTTGGTTTCCTCGGACTCGCGCTGTAGTTCGTCATATGATAGTGGTTGGCGTCGGCCTTCTTTGACATCCTTGGCAAATCCAACAATGGCTTCTCGCGCGAGGGCTTTGAGGTCCTTTGATGTCACTGAGCGAGGAATATTGCGGATTGATAAACGGGTGAGACTCAGGTGTAGGGTAGGATTATTCTTGATCAGATTCTGGCGTTGTTTCAGACTTTCTTCTCTCATTTTCACCTCGGATGGCGCCAGCTTTTGGTACAGCAGGGAGTTGGAAGGAATGGTACCCTCGTTCAAGAGGAAGAGGCGTCGCTTGTCCTGGTCTTGTGCAGAGCGTCGCGATACACCCTCGTCTCTCAACTTGTTGGCCTGGGTCTTGGAAACAGCCCGGGACACGTTTAGCACTCGATCTTCCATGGTGTATTTCCCAGTAGGATCAAGCATGTCATTTTGTAGAACTGACTGTTTGATGTTGCTTGCTGTCTTCTTGGAGTGGTGGTCTTCCTCGTTTTGGGTCTGCGTTGGGGCGCCCCGGACGCACGCAATTGCATCCTCGGGTTTCCAGAAACACACAAAGCCCGTTCCCCTGGGACGCTCGGTTTCCATATCCATGACAATCCGAGCGTATCGAACAGGGCCGAATTGTTTAAAGTGTTCGTAGAGTGTCTCATCCGAGCTGGTGAAAGGTAGGTTGCGAATAAAAACAGTAGAAGCATTCCGTTCGTCTTCGACATCTTCTTGGGGTTCTTCGTCTTCGTCCTCATCTTCGTCATCAATTTCTTCCTCCTCGTCGTCGTCGTCATCGTCGTCGTCCTCATCTGAGCCCGTCTCAACAGACTCACCGTCGTTGTCGGATCCATCAACAGCGTCATCCTTGCCGGATCCGTCTTCAGCGTCAACTTCCATGGCATCAGCGTCGGTGTCAGCGCCGGCGTCTTTCTCGGCGGCTTTCTCCCACACGCTTTTCTCAACTGCCCAATCGACTGCCAGAGTCCTTCCATCGACTTCCTTCCCGTTCACAGCATTGAGTGCCTTTTCTGCATTTTTCCTGCCTCGCAATACAACAAAGCCGAAACCCGCCTGTTCTGTACCTTTCTTCGGAACAATTGCATGCTTGACCTTGCCAAAACTGCGGAAGAGAGTTGCCAATTGATCGGGCTCCTTGATAGACCACGGAAGATTTCGCACAATCAGCTTGGGAGGCTGGTTCTGTTCTCTTTCACGGGCACGATCCTCTTTGCGTTTGGTCGCTTCTGCAGAAGGTACACTCTTGCCGTCGCTTTCGCCAATCTCACGCTTTCGCGGCTGCGCAACTTCTACCTTGATCTTTTTCCCTTCAAACTCGGCTCCGTTCAATTCCTCCAGGGCGCGCTGGGCGTCTTCAACGTCGGCAAAGGTCACGAAACCATAGCCCTTGGACTGTTTGGTCGCGGGGTCGACCACGACAGTGGCATGTCGGAGCACGTACGACTGCGAGAAAAACTCGGTCAAGCTTTCGGTCGTTGCTGAAGCCGGAAGCGAGCGCACGAAAAGCTCTCTTCGCATCTGCGGTTTCGCCGGAGCAGCTGCATCTGTAGCAGCTGGCGCTATTGTGTCATCTTGTGGTGAATCCATGGACTCGGATTCTTTTGACTGAAAACTGCCGCTTTCAGAAAGCCGTCTTCTTTTGTTGTGAAGTTCCGACATCGTTTTTTGGAGCGGGAAAAAAATAACGGCAGAAAACGTCTTGATTTTTTGATAAACGCCAGGCGGTGAGCGGCCGCGGTCTTGGCGGTCTTGGCGAGTCTTTTGAATCGTCCCTTGTTGTTTAAGACTTGCATCACAAAGGTTTCGATGTTTTGAAGGGGAAAAATGGACGCTGGAGCAGGCAGCAAGAAATCATCGCAATCAGAAGGCAAAATCCAGCAACCTGAAGGCAAAGTCCAACAACCAAAGCCGCAGGCCCTGCCGAACCGTGCAGGCCCTTCGGCCATCCTAGTATCGTCTCGCCAGAAAGGCAACCCGATTCTCAACTATGTAAAGCTTGTGCCGTGGGAGTATGCCGATATCCCCGCAGACTATGTTCTGGGGGCCACGACGTGTGCGCTGTTTCTGTCCCTGAAATACCATCGGCTGCACCCAGAATACGTCTACTCCCGGATAAAGCTCCTCGCGGGCAAATACAATCTACGCATTCTGCTGATCATGGTAGACATTCCAAATCACGAGGAGACACTGAAGGAGCTCTCGAAAACATCGCTCGTGAACAATTTGACGCTGATTCTCTGCTGGTCAGCTCCGGAAGCTGCGCACTATCTAGAGCTTTTTAAATCATCCGAACATGCACAGCCGACGGCTATTCGGACCCAGCAAGCGCAGTCCTACAAGGAGAGTTTGGTCGAGTTTGTCACGGTGCCACGGAGCATCAACAAGTCCGATGCTGCCAGCTTGATCTCTACGTTTGGCAGTCTCCAGGCTGCGGTTAATGCACAACCCGAGCAAATCAGCTCTGTGCCTGGCTGGGGCGAGAAAAAGGTTCGACAGTGGAGCAATGCTGTTCGAGAAGACTTTCGAACCGAGACATCCAAGAAAAAAGTGGTTCCTTTGCGACAAGAGAGGCCTGTTGAAGCAGAAGCCTCTCTTTCGAATATTGAAGACGAAGAAGAGATTATGCTTGCGTCCGCTCGGCGTGCAAGCCAGGACAAGGCAGAACGAGAACCGGCTAATAACGACCCAGGGTCTGCATTGAACTCACAGGCCGACAGTGGCATGAGCGAGGGCATAATGGATGCTCTCGCCAAACTACGCAAGGAAGGCGGATGAAAGTGCTTTGCAACATTGCCAATGTCTACCCTCGCAAGTCACTGCTCAGACCGAGCCTACCACCTAGCGAGCACCTAGTATATCTAACACGCCACAGCCTGGTGAATAATCAGGAACTCGATTGACCAAGAGTGGGTTTGTCAAACATCGACTGACGAGCCGGACATAGATTAAACTCACATGGTCGTAAGGCCACGACAGACCATTGATCCAGATGTTCAGTTCTAGTGACTAATTAGTATATGTACAATAATACAATCCTTGTATATAAAGTGCAAATATGCAGGCGTCACGTGCGCCGCCATCCCGAAGCGGCAACCGGGCAGCCACCCGGCATTGGGCTCTTCTCCATCTTCTCCCTCTCTTCAAAGCTGTGTGGGCCCCGTCACTAGTTCCTTAACACTAGCTGGCTTCAACCTCACCGTCGGGTCTTCCCTCCCCCTATCGCCGCGCTTGACGGCGCTTAGATCGTATCCGAGTAATTCTATTAGTAAGTTATGTTGGAATACGATCGAGAATCACGTATCAGCTGTGCAGCCCGTCTCCTCTTAGTTTTTCCCAGCGGCCAGTGACAGGCGCCGCTGCCCAGGTGAGTTCTCCACCCCACCGTTGTCTACTATGTATTTTTCTTATACGTAGTATTTTTATTACCCCGGATCTCGATCTATAGCTTACTCGCGTTAGCAAACCATCACGCGCTCGGCTTTCGGCGATGGGATCATGGGGACTGGATTCCACGCCGCTGGTGACTTTTCCGCTGGGGCATTGATTGGGCATGAGGATGACCCTGGTGCACCCCCGGCTGCTCAGCCCTCTTCCATTTCGTCATCTCAGAGCTTCGAGTTTGTGCTCGTAAACGATCAGGACTCACGCCGCCAGGTTCGTCGCCATGCAATGCGCCAGTATATGCGCCAGCGCCGGCTTGATGGGATCGCCCGGCTGGCTTCGTCGCGTGCCCCTATGCCGGGCTGGCCCAGTGCGACTGATTCGCCTTTTGAGTCGATGATACAAGAGGACTCGGAGCATGTAGGCGATGCGTGCTACAGGAAATCAGAGGACCCTGGGAATGCAATTGCTCCCATCCGCACAGCAAAACAGCACCAAAATCTGTCAAATTCCAGTAGCCCGGTATCCCTGGTCTCTCCAGGTGCTGGAGGTCTGCGAGATCCATTCAGCAGTTATCCAATGCCGATCAGCGACCAGGATCACAGACTGATTAACCACTGTACGCTAGTCTAGTCCCGTCTTTCTTTTCCCCTTTCTTTCTTTTCCCCTTTCTTTCTTTTCCCCTTTCTTTCTTTCTTTCTTTCTTTTTTTTTTTTTTTTTTTTTTCTTACTTGTGCAGATGTGGTGACGTATCCGGCGATGATGTACAAACTCTCCAACCCGCTTCAGAAGAACCCAATGATGGAGATCTTCCGGGAATTTGCGCTCAAAGACCGCCTCCCTTTTCAGGCCATGCTGGCGATAGCCTCGAAACACCTGGCCAGTGTTGAGGGCCGGTCAGAGTCTATGCAGAGCCTAGGGCACAAGACCAACACGTTGCAGTTGATCAACAGGACTATTGGTGATACGAGTGATGATCAACTAGACAACTTTATATATGCCGTAGCCACTATGGCCGTGATAGAGGTATGCTATATACTAGCAGTAAACGACCAAAGACGTGGATTTCCGATGTGCTAACGAGTGAGCAGAAATGGTCCAAGGACCCTTCGATTGAAAGAATGCACATCAAAGGTCTTGCCATGCTAATCCGTAGAAGAGGAGGCATGCGGGCGCTGAAAGCAGAGAAGCCTTTCTTGGAGCGAGTTATATACTGGTAATTTCACTGTCAACCTCTCGGATGATACGACACTAAAAAATACGTTAGGGTTGATTTCAGCTGTGCCGCCAAGGCAATAGTTGGCGCAAGTCTACCGTGGACTGGACAAACTCCCGACAGCTTTCCAGAGCGACTGCGACTGTGGTCTCCGGGAATGCAGCCAGATGTAAACTCGGAAGAATCAGACTATATACGAGCATGCGAGGACTTTCTTGCCTTTTTCCGCTCTCTCTATGCTGCGCAGCTAGCCATGCTCAAAGCACCGTGTCCAGCTTCTTCGCCTGCAGAGAAGTCTCGCCGGACATGTATCTTTAATAGTTCATCGCGGCTCTATTGCAGCCTGACGACACTGCCAGACTACGACCACGGCATCTGCGACGTGCGGTTTATCGATGAGTACACATGTCTGGCATGTTTACTTTACCTCAACGTAGCATTATACGACTGCTATTTGAAACGGCAAAACTTTGATCTATACCTAATCTGGCTTGAGTCAGAAATGCAACGGCATAGCGCCGATCCTAGCGTATCTTCCTTTATGTGGATGTTTCTGGATAACGGCGGCTATGCACAGGGCGAGGCCGGTGACGCAGGAGAGCGGAGCTGGCTCGTATCGCGCATGCTACGGGTCGCCAAGCGTCTGGAATGGAACCGACAGGGCGCGCTGTGGGATTACCTGCGATCGGTGCTTATCGACTTTGTATGCACGCAACAGGAATGCGGATTGGGGGCGGACATGGTTGGAGAAGAAGAGTTGCTGGCCAGACAGAAAAGACTGGGTCAGGGGGAGCAGCCCCGTCTCTGGGATGAGAACGCGATGCGGCGAGAGATTTTGGGTAATTTATACGATCCTACCAGTGTTGGACAGAAAAGACTCGCAGGGATAGAAAAGTAGTCATCATGCTTTTTAGCTAACTGTGCTATCATAAACTATTAACTATCTAATACCTAAATATTTGTGGTCCTGATATATCAGGCAGGCGAGACACGGACGCGGCGGTTAACCTCGCACTACCTACTGTATGTGTTAGAGTAAGAATAATACTGCTGTATTCGCCGGTTTAATATATGTAACTGTGACGATAATAAAATTACGTGGTCGAGACTTGATTGGTTTCAATGTTATGGTTAGATTTTACTAAAAGTAGACTAGCCCATGATGGCCGTGATATCTGACGCTAATATCTCGATAGTATTTCACATGGAAGTATCTTAAATAGGGAAATTTTTCAATATTTCAACTTTTAAAACGACACTAGGTTTTGTTCTCCTAATTATTAAGTAGGGTATTTAGCTCTTACAAAGCACCTTCTACGTTGATTAACGGTGTCCCCCAACACGACCATCGACCATACGGTAAACAGTAACCCAGACAACACAGCAATGGATAGTGAAGGTCAGTCGCTTGATTATATTGTTGCGCACCTGCTCCAGGCCAATATTTGCCACCCGCAAGAAAACAAAGAAAACGAATTTGCTAAGCTAACCACACACGCATATATATGCCTCTCTTTCTCTCAACTACCTTTTCACCTGAACCAAATATCGCTAGCTAACATACACCCCGCCCGTGGTATAATAAACTACTTTATATATTGGTTCCGAGAAAGCATGAATGAATTAACTAACTTATATAAAGCCGAGTCGACGGCCATGCCTCCAAACCGGGCGGCGGGCCGCAATGTGTTTATCGAATTTGCGTCTCAGCTTGGCGTCGTCCAAGGTGGGCTTTGCGCGCCCGCAAACTGTACCAGGCGAAATTTCTAGAGACGCTGAACATCTTAGTCGATGTTCAAAACGGATTTGATGCAGTGTTGTATGGGACTGTTACGCCAATTTCTCCAACCGCGCAACGCCTGAAACGTGGTAGATATATCCTCTCTCCGCGAACACCAGGCCAAAAATTGCAAATCAGTGACAAGAGATATTACCCTCGCACATTGTCATTGTCCAACAGCACCAGAAATTCCGAATTTTGCAGTGAGGTTCGACAGCGAGATGGACGGTGTGCCATTACTGGGCAAATCAATCGTGACGCAGAACATGGTTTTTGGCGCAGATTTGAGGCTGTCCACATATTTCCTCTTGCGTTGGATTCGCTATTCCAAAGAGAGGGATTTAGCCAACTGATCACCTACAATAATCCCCCAGGCATAAACCCTCCTCAGAACGGGATCCTCCTCGATTCTGGTGTCCACCAAGAACGGGACGGATACAGCATTGCCGTTAATCCAAACAACGGCTATCGGGTTCAGAGCTTTCGTCCGGGTGCCTGGGACTTGCATGGCAAATTCCTGCATTCTGTGTGTTGTCTCACAGGTGATGCGCGAGCTGTCCTCGACCCTCTTCTGCAATGGCACTTCGAGCAGGCCGTCCTATGCAACATGCGTGGTGCCGGAGAGCCAACGTTTGAGTTCGACTTCCCTCCCGGTTCCGACATGATGGGCCAAATCCGTGAAGGGCCACAGGCTGCAGAACGCATGGAAGCGGAGTTATTTGGTAGACTCCATGGCTTGTACACAGGAGCATGAGTTAGTCAGGTCAGGTCAGGCGGTGTCCTGAAGCTTATTTTCTTTCTTCTCCATCATAGGGGGGACTTTAGTCTTTTAGCGTAGCTGTTCATCTAATAACACTGATTTGACCTTTGGATAAAATAATAAGGCTTAAGCTGCAGAATGAGCGGAGTATGAGTTATTCATGTTGACTGTTGGGGTGGTCTCCGGAAGCATACTTGTATACCATAGGCGGTTGGTCTGTTGGTGCAACTGTCATCGTCTTTAACATTTGCTATCAAGAAATGGACGCTCAAAAACAATAACAATAAGAGTCCTTTGGAGTACAGAGCACGACTCGCAGAGAAGTAAAAGTAAAGACTAAAAGTAAAAGGATGATTTACGTCAAACGCGCCAGTGGGTCAGGCCTGTCGATCTTACCCTTAGTAGGCTAGAGTCTCCACAGGAAAAATAAGGGTTGTCGGGGTGGACCCCGATGGCCCGTTCTACATGTATGATTGGAGGTTCCACTGGCCCCCACGCGGCCATCCGCAGGGGAATACGGACGCCAGGCGCCCGCATCCGGAAAGGTTCGTGAGCGATGGCAGCTGGCGGCCCAGGATTTGCGCCCAGCCCGAACTATTCCAGATGGGCGACTCGTCAGACTGGCCAGCCAAAAAGGTCTCAGACCAGAAAGGCTGTCGGCTAGTCTTCTGTCTGCATGATGTGTAACACTGCCGGAGTTCTGATTTATTCAGCCGAGTTGCCTGTGTGGCTTTGTCATTTTCGAGTCTTTTTTTTTAACATGCGGCAGAATGCTTCCGGATCCAATGTCTTAGTACGAACTGTTGCAGGAACGCATATGCTCCAGTTAGCACGGATTTTCTGTCAAGTCCCTTTGTCCTGCAGCTGCTGAGAGCCGCAGACGCCCAATACCCTTGCGGCACCAGTGTGCGTTTGGGTTGGGGTACCCTCATTTCGACAAGGCTGAGAGCATTTATTTGCTTTATTCTGGTGCAAAATTCCTCTCGCTTTAAATTACATCGTTATGATATTTTGATGACCGGGGCGTCTCTTTAATCGACATTCGCATTATTATATTTGAAATCCGATCGACAAGCATCCAAGAAACCAGTTGACATCGAGGAAACAAATAATTCCCACTACACCAGTTGATCAATCAATACCGCAAAATGCATCGCTTGCAGGCGCTCTTCTCCGCCCTGCTCGTCGCTCTGTTCGCGTCGAGCGCGCTCGCCAGTGTCATTTCGACCTTTTCAGACGACACTTGCAAGGACAGCTTCCAGGTCTTTAACGGGCCCGACGGGTTTCCCAACGGAACGTGTGTGCAGCTAAAATCGCATGGCGCTTTTGGCAGTTTTCAGGTCACGCAGCTGGACGATGGGTGTGGTGGTGCGTTTCCTCCCCTTTCTCTTATCTCTCTGGACGATCCGCTGACGATTAAAACATCTAGTTACAATTTACCACAAAGATGCCACCGCCGGCTCCCCCTGCTCAGACCCAGCGCCAATTCTCGCAAACCTGGGGCAATGCTACAATTCGTCGTGGGTTTATTTTAGCATCGACAACTGTGTACAGCCAGATACAACGACGTCTTCGAGCGGCGCTACCGCAACAGCATCAACAGCAGCAGCTTCCTCATCTAGTGGAAACTCCACCAACGTTGGCGCCATCGTGGGCGGAGTTGTCGGTGGCGTCTGTGGCCTGGGACTGATCGCGCTGGCCGCGTGGTTCCTCTGGCTCCGCGACGGACGCTCACGCTCACAAACGCCTCTGTCACTACGAGGCTCGTCACTAGACCTCTATCCCACGGGGAAAAAGGGCGGCGACGATCCGGCCGATATTGCCGAGACCGGCACAGCTACTTCTACCACTACTACTGCTGCTGCTGCTACTAGTGACGTCGCTACAAGCAATACCACTGCTCAACGGGTTCATGAACTCGAACCAACCCCCAACAGAGCTGAATTGCCGACGACGGGGACTTGGACCAAGTATGAAATATCGAGTACAGAGGTGGGTCAAAAAGAAGTAAAGTTTTATTCAGAATTGCCGGGGCATGGACAGTGATTTCTTTTCTTTTCTTTTTTTGGTGTCTGATATGATTGATGGGACATCTGGAAGCGAGCGCTCGTTTTCTCTTTTTTTTTCCCCTCTACTCTTAGGACATTTAAGGCTATGATATGTATAATTATAATAGTTTCCGATATACACTGGGCATTTTTCCACACCACTCAACTCTCCAGTCTCCACAGGGCTGCTGTCTACTACCTAACCATCTCTAGGAAAACCGGAGATAGCGGGCTTAATCCTTGCCCTGGCACATGTGAAATTCCAGCACTATGTATTATTCCAGAGCCTGCACATGAACGGGATCCGAGTCTCGAGTCGGAAACCCAATTAACGCAGGGGCCAATGTGTCGGAGGCCTGCGTGGTGTCACTGGTGTAGCGGGTCGTAAAACGGGAGGCCCTAATGTCAACTAAGCTGCCGATCTCTTACTCTCTTACTCTGTACTCTGCTAACTGGGTAGCCACATGGTTAATGTACTACATATCATATAGTAGATAGGAATTACCACTATAAAATTAAACACTCTGTATACCATTCACAATTTCACTTGTTATTCTAAATATGGGGGTTAAATATTTATTGCCCGTGACGTGACAGAAAGATCCGAGTCCTCTTCTTTTAAGGTGCGGCCCACTAGCCAAAACCCTAAAATGCGGCTGGGTCCATATTCCTAATCTGGTAGCCCCACTATATACCAGGGCAGCCTATAACAACAACATCCTGCGTACAGAGTGCGTACTTACACTACATAATAATTACATTTCTTTCACGTACGGAGTGCAGAGAAAATGGATCGACATGGCGTTGCTTATTTTGCTCATTCTGTTCCATTTATAGATTGTTGAATATTGTACCTGATGCTGAACACGTAATAGTTTATTGTATACAGCGGCCTTGGTCTAGATATAGACTTCATTTGTACACTAAACAGCACAATTCATTCCATTCACTCTTATGTAGTTATCAACTTCCTCCATCAATATACAAGCAGCTCCGTAGTAAGACATTAAAAAAACATTATTACCATGACAGGCTGACAACCCTTAACCAGTACTCTGTAATCTAGATCAATCTAGCCGGACACTAAGCTCAGAACTACCTACCTCCAGGTACTAAACACGCCAATCACCCAATAACAACCGAAAGGCTGACGTACGATATCATTTAGCCCCAGGGTTTCTTCGTTTTTAGATCTTCCATATTCGGGAACTGGTGTTTTTCGATTTCTTCTAGAAGGGAGGGAGTTCGCGCCAGCCAGCTGTTCTATAGCTGGGTCATGTCGTCTATAAAAAGGACGGTATTCGACCTCGTTTTTTGTTCCCACTCATCACAACAATCAATTAAAACTTCCAAGCAGATCAGCAGACTCGGCTCAACCAGCACCGAGTAACAAAAAACAAAATATGTATTCAACCACCCTCCTCGCCACCGCTGCTCTCACCCTCCTCTCCTCCTCCTCCGCCACTGCCTCCCCCTTCCTCCAGTCCCGCGACACCTGCTCCGTCGTCCAACAAGTCACATCCACTTTTTACGGCTACCCGGACAACTCCCCTCCCGGCGCAGGCATCGCATACACCCAATGCGGCCGCGACGAGGCCGGCGGAACGGGCACATACTCGGACCCCGTCACCTTCGCCAGTGCCTCTGGTGAATTTGAAACATGCGAAATCATCTACGCGCCCTACCTCAAGAAATACCTGCGTTACGAGGACGAATGCGCACAGTGCGAGAGTGACTGGGACAACGATGGGACATGGCATGTGGATACGTGGATTGGTAGCAGTACCTCGGATGGAGGCCAGGATCAGATTGACTGTGAGGATCAGTTGACACCCGATGCCCAGAGTATTATTCGGAATCCGGCCGATAATTTGGAGGTTGACAGTAAGTCCTAATTAATCTACCCCTTCTTTTTTTTGGGCAGAATCTGGTTTGAGGCTGATGATGAGGATTATTAGCTACGGCGTTGTATGACAATGGCTCGTGCAACACGGACAGCACCTACACCGACTACGATACCTCGACGTACTGCTCTTCTTAAAAGAGCGCTCTTAGATTACATGCCACTTGCACTTGCATCAATAGATGTAACAATAGATGTAAATAGTCTACTGTACCGGAATCGACTCATCATTCATATCTATAGCATAACAACAAGGGTATTCAACTTCAACAGCACTCCGCTATCAAGTAAACAATTTCATCTGTCCGCGGCAGAAAAGTAAAGTAACCATCATATGTGCAATCCTTCATTCTCGCCTAAAAAAAACACACAATTTCAAGGAAAAAGAGAAAAAGGAAAAAAGAAAAGAAAAGAAAAATCAATCATGTGTCGGCTTGTCGCACCCGATCCTGCCCAGCAGCGCTTTTCGGTCACTGTCGCCTAGCACACGGCCACCGCCGCGACGCGTTCGCACCGAGCCATTGGCGCGGCGCCACGAGCTCTCGGATCCAGAGCTGCGCTCTGCCGCGGTCTCGCTACCCTCGTTGTCCGTCTTTTCGGCTTCCTCCTCGTCTTCATCGTCGCTACGCGAGTCCTCGGCGTTACCGGACCGCACAAAGTTGACGGCGACCTTGACGATCATGGTGAACCACAGTAGCGACAGACCCAGCAGAAACAAAAGCGAGGAAAGGAAAATCCATTTGACGGTCAGGTTCATGCAAAACGGCCCGTCCTCGCTGAGATATGGGCCAAACAGGTGGGCGAACCGGTCTGGGTACGGGTTGGTCGAAGCCAACTCGGCCGTCTTGCCCGAGTAGCATCCATACGGCAAGACGGTCGGTACATTCTGGTAGATCGACCAGCAGAGTACGGGGAAAATCACGTGGCGAGTCACAAACCACGCGAGAAGGAACATGACAAAGGCGATGTTGCACAATGTTTCGAAGCCGTAATATTTGAGTATTTTGGCCACCTGTCCAGTCAGCAATTAATATTAATTCTTTTTCTTCTCTCTGTTGGCTGCTCACCGGAAGTAAAAAGTCGACAATGTCCATCAGAGACAGCACGACATTCGAGACGTTCCAAAACCGGTAGATATAAGCGGAGCTCAAGAGGATGCTCGTGACAACGTGGTGGGTGAACATCTGGGCATAGTCCTTGCGGCGCTCTTCGATATTGACCGTGAAAATCTGCTGGATCCAAAAGGCCAGCTGCGTGAGGAGGTACCACTTCATGGCGCCGGAGGCACCAGGCCGCGGCCACTCGGTCCAGAGCGCCCTAAAGTCGCTCCAATAGGCCGAGTTTTTCCAGAGATACTGCAGACGATTAATATATAATTTTTTGTATACTTTTGGGCGGTGTATGTGTGTATACGTACAATACCATAGC
The DNA here is from genome assembly GCA_000985935.1 of Talaromyces islandicus. Taxonomy (NCBI): domain Eukaryota; kingdom Fungi; phylum Ascomycota; class Eurotiomycetes; order Eurotiales; family Trichocomaceae; genus Talaromyces; species Talaromyces islandicus. The sequence goes on along the minus strand of CVMT01000002.1, from coordinate 1,738,074 downwards.
TCCAGTAGGTCGAGTCGTATACAACCAGCCAGGCCTGCTCGGCGAAGCGCAATGAGGCCTTCTTCTTGAGCCCGGTGGCCTTGGCCAGCGGGCGCAGGATCCAGTCGATGAAAATGGCACGCACAGCCGTGAAAGCGAGCACAGCGCTCACAACAAAGTAAATGTCGTCGCGGCCCTGGGTGTACAGACCAGTCTCGGGCTGATAGTAGGACATTTGGAAGAACGGGGTGGTGAAGGGCTGCACGGAGGGGTACAGGTTGTGGGCGGCCAGCAGGGTGGAGAGAATGGTGAGGGAGATTCCTGCCAATCCAATTAGACTCGTCCCTCAAAATATTTACAAGCAATAAATAAGGAAAGAAAAAGAAAAAAAAACGTACCTATCTGGTTCTGCACCACCCACTCGCGAAAGGTAGCGTCCTTCTGCAAGGGCCGCGGCGTGCGGGCGCCCGGGGCGGACACGCAGGCATTGAGCTGGTCGAGGGACTCGGGGGTCTGCTGAGACCGAGAGAGATGCTTTGCCATGGTCGGTCTGCTGCTTTGGAGATGGGGGAGGTGTGGTGAGAAGGGAAAGTTGAAGCTTTCACAGGAATGCGTGGAGGAGGAAGTCACAAGTAAAGCCCAGGCTGGACAGTTTCAGTTAGTTCAGCGGGCGAATCAGCGGGCGGGCAGCGGCGGCGGGTCCGGACTCAGGAACGTCTCAGACAGGAATGAGACACAGAGAGTTGTTGATATTGAATGGTCTCAGGAGCAGAGTTGTCGCCGGAACGATGGTAATGCAGTGGAAGACACAGACACACGCAGCACACAACACACGCACACACAAAATGAAAAATGAATAAGAAACAAAACCGGCCCTCGCAACTCGCAAGGCCGCGGCGATCGTATCGCTCACCGCCCAGCGCGGGCCGGCTCAGCTAATGGCAGGCGCCCGAGCCCACACGCTTTTGTTGGGAGCGAATCGAGTGCGCCGCATAGTAACGAACTAGACAGCTTACACTATACAGGTATGTACCCCGCTCTGCACTGCAATTTGCCCATGATGCAACTGTCCTGTCGATCATACATTTTGTATTTACATGTATACGAATAGTACTACGTATTCGAATAATACTATGTATCCAACCCCCTCGTGATGTCGCCGACATACTCGCCAGCGCTGACCCCCAGCTGCGCCATATCCACGCCCTGCCCGCTCATCGCCCGCGACATGGCGCGCACCACCTCTTCGTCCTCCCACACGCTTCCACCACTGCTGCCTGCCTCGCCCTCCATCGCCACCGCCGTGCGCCAGTACCAGTCGTCGCGCGCCTTGAGCGTCTTGTCGCGCACCACCGCGTTGCGCGCCACGCTGACCCCGTGCAGCTGCCGGTTGACCGTCGCGAGCGCCTCCGTCGCTTTCGTTACCAGCTGGTTGATCTGGTCTGCCTGCGACGGCGGGCTGAAGAAGAACCGGTGCGTGGCCGAGACGTAGACCAGGCCCGCGCAGACACTATCGAAAAGCGCAAATACCAGCGGCCGCACAAAGCTCATCGCATGGAACAGACTCGACGGCGGCTGCTGGCCCGCGCGAACAGCCGCAGACGCTGCTGCAAGCGGATCATAGGCTCCCATCACGTAGAAATCCAGCCCAGCCAGCATCAGCCCTCCAGCAGTAAACCAGTTCCGCCAGCGAGCCGCGTCGGCGCCCGCAAATGGCGCCGAGGTGACCAGCCCCAGGATCAGCAGGTGCAGCAGATGCGGCACCACGCTGTTCCAGGGCAGATAGTAGAGCAAGTATGAGACCGCCGAAGAAGACTCGTCTAATCCACAAAACTGGCACGAAAGGAGCGCATCAGGCCCGTAGCGCAGATAGATCTTCCTCGCAGCCGTCGACGTCAGGGCGGACCGCAGCAGTTTGTCGTAGTCGGTCAGCGTCTGTTCCGGCCGGAAACGCGCCAGCCGCGCAAAGATGACATCGGTCGGCGTGGTGATTCGCGATCCCGTCTGCGAGAAGATGTTGGGAGCCGGCGCGTGCGGGTTGATGGGCACGCTGAGCGTGAGAAAGACCACGATGGCCGCGAACAAGACGTTCAGAGCCCGGCTGGCTTGAGACGGAATCTGGCGCGGAGGCGGGCGATGCGCGAGCTGGACGCGAAAAACTCGATAGAAATTGATCGCTCGGGGGAGGAGGACTGGCCCGAAGAATATCAGCAGAGATTTGATGCTGTACTCGATTAGTTGTCTTGTCAGACTATCTTGTGGGGGGATGTGACATACGTTCCCCAGGAGAACAACGAAAGAACCGCCTGCGCCATTCTAAAACATGTGCATTTTTATACAAGCAATGCAAGAATAGTACAACTTGCTATTCCAAGCGATATGGTGTGCTTGTTTTTGTGTGTTTTCGTCCTGTTAGCTTGTGTTGGCACTGTAGAGGTTGATGACAACTTTGACCTGAGCCGGGGAAGTTGCGGGACCCACTATTAGTGACGGGCCATTTCATTTGCTGTATCATACTACTATGCAACTATAAGTTTATGACTGACCCTTTAACGAATTTTGACGAATATCTATTTAACTGTTTGTATTGAGAGTATATTCCATGCCAGTTTTACTTGCAGAAAAAATCAAAGGTCTTTTCTGGCCTTGTAGAGTTGTAGAGTTGTAGTAGTATTATGTACAATTATGAGCGAGTGTGGCAACGCTTGCTGTAGGGAGTATGGAAATGATCAAATGACACCAAAAGAAGGTCAAACTTGGAAGGGAAAGTAGATAAAAAATAGACAGAGACTGAGGGTGGGAGAGGTTATTCGCCGCCAAGTTCTTTGGCTATCATCAAACAAAGTTGGAGTATGCCGGGTGGTGAGCAGCATTCGGCATCGTCAGATCCACCTCGCTGCTGCTGTACTTGGACGAGGACGCATCAGTGCGCTCCTTGACCGGACTCGAGATCTTGAGCGGAAACCGGCTAGCATGGCGCATCGACATGGGTCGGGTGATGTTATTGTTATTGTTATTGTTGTTGTTGGCGGTGGCTCGGTACGTGGGCAGAGCCTCCTCGCGGTTCAGGCTCAGCTGGAATGACTTTCGGCTGCCCTTGCGGTCGACGACTTTGTCGGCAACAGCGCCGTATGCGCGAACTTGGCGGGCAGTTACAGAGTTGGCCGAGTCGGCGAAGATGAAGCCCTGGTTTAAACATGTATGTCAGCAGCAGTCTACTTCTTCGGGTCGATATGCATACGGCAATAAAATTGACAATCCCCATGGTCATTGACAGAATGCCGGCAGATGCCACAATCCGCCACATGGAGAGCCCGAGGTTCTTCTGGCTAAAGTCGTCGTTGTTGAGATTGCCCACCACCGAAACCCCCAGCACGATCATAACAAACGCCAACGGCCCAAAGCCTGCGCTCTGGCCTAGCTGCGGGCAGTACCGGTTGAAGAAGTTTCCAAATATTGGTAGTTCCGAAATGATCAGGAAGACTATATTCTGATTAGAGAGCTAACTTTGTATAATGAATAAGAAGAGGACTTCTAACTGCTTAAGCTGGCAGTGACCACATGAGTGACTGCCTCAAAGAAGAAAAAGTTGTTGTTGATGGTGATTTTGATCAGCATGACGACGCTGGCGGCGATGAGGTCGAGAAAGGCTATGATGTTGATGCCGCGAAGCACGTTGAGGATCACGTATCCTGGACCAGCCAGAGATCCTTTGAAGAGAGAAGCCATAGCCATGGCGATGGAGGGATGGTTGGTTTTTTGCCAGAAAAAATCAGAATTAGGGAAATTAAAGAGAGATTCAAGTGAGATGGTTCAAAAACGATCACGATCCAGCCAGCAGGACAGTGTAGAAAGAAAATACCAGAGAATGTCGAGAGAAGGGATGTCGCAAAAAAGACATAAGAGACGAGCGGCACAGAGAGGGCTTAAGAGAGAGCGGCCCTCTCTTCTGCACAATGGATTTGTCGTGAATAGACAACAATAGCGCGTTGAGGCCCGATATAGCAACAAGAGGCTCCATGAAACGCCTCCACCTTTGTCCTCGGACAATGCTGGCCATTCATTACCTGGACAATGCGCATTCTCCCGCATCTCCACTGAACAGGTGTTTCTTCGGCAGCCATCAATAGACAGCAGGGCCGCTAGCCATTGGCTGCTGTGAATACTTGAAGCAAGCTAGTCGGGGAGAATGCGCAGGCAGTACTGCTGGGTGGTGGACGACGCTCGTTGTCCGGCCCTGGTGAAACAGAGCCCACCCGCGCTGATTGGCTGCTGCCCAGTGTAAGCGCCAGGAGTTCGTCCAATACTTCCAAGACAATAATAATAGAAGTACTGAAGTAGTAGCTGGTTTCATTATCCAAAGTAGTTGCAGAAGAGAATAGACAATACATATTCAGAAATAAGCATATGGTCCTCATCTAACTAAGTTGCTAATTATACACCTGCCGATCGCAGACCCCGCCACGTGAAGCATTCGATTGAATTCGTTTCCATAACGAAATCAAGACGAGTTTGATATACAGCAATAATAATCCTGGAATCATATTATACACACACACATATGCATGTGTGTGTGTGTGTGTGTGTGTGTGTATACAAATTAACAATATAGTACGTACGTAGTTATATAGTAGACACGACGACAGCAACATTCTCATGATTGTAAGTGGGGCTCGAGTCTATTTAATCGCTCGCCTTCCGCTTCCTCTTTCAACTCTGCCAACTCCCCGCGTCAGTCGCTCTCCGTCTCCTGCTGCACTCTCTACACTCATCACCACTCTTATTAACGACAGAAAAGAAGCATATATAAATCCGACACAATGACTCGCGGTAACCAACGGGAAAACGACCGCAAGAAGAACCTGGAAAAGGCGGCCAAGGCGGTATGCTTGATTTTTCCGCTTCTTTTTTTCTCCCTCCCTTTTTGTCATCTTCAACTCTGACCGCAACAGAAAAGCAAGAACAACATGTCCGGCTCCGAGTTCGCCCGTGAGAAGGAAAAGGTCGCCGCCATCATGCAAGAAAAGCAGCGAAAAGGTAATCTGCCGACTCTCCGGTTCTAGATCATCCACCCAGACATCTACGACTGTCATTTATTTGCTCTCTTTCTTTCTTTCTTTTTTTCAAGGTAAAAAGGAACGCGGCCGGGAATATTTTCTGACATTGTATGCTTTTCTGTACAGCGCTGGAAAAGAAGGCTGCTGAGGCTGCCGGCGGAAAAAAGTGACACCTGGGCAACGACTCTCTATCCCTCGTCGACCGACTTTGCTGTCACATGTTCCCTCTTTTTGGATTTCGTACCGTACCGAGTAGACCTGTCGTCCCAGACGCGCCATAACCACTAGCAACATACCTCGTTGATCATCCGCCCATGAAGCGATTGGACACTGCCGATTTGGATGCTGCATGTACACGATCATACACACTCGTTGGAAAGCTCACCGTTGGAAAGCTCACACAGGTCAGCACCGAATGGGGGGATGAGCGGTCTTTTGGAATTAGCGTTGGCGTCTTTGTTTTATGTTGCAATATATTTGTTGAATACCACTGTCAATTAATCGCATTTTCCTCACGGCGTAGTCGTATTTTGTGATGCCTGCTGCTGCTGCTGTTGCTGCTGTCGTCGTTGTTCTTGTTGTTGGCCTTCGTAGAGCCCGGTATAGTAACCTGCAAAGTACCACGACATCATGAGATTTTTCAGTGCTGGATCTTGGACTGCAAACAGTTAGTAGCGAACCAAGCAACAGCAAAACAGCTCACCTTGTCCGAGCAACGCGCTGGGCATGGCCGGAGCTCCAGTGGGCGGCTGTGAATATGAAATCTCAGGCTGCTAAGAATGATACATTAGCTTCTGCATCAATATATATAATATATTCATGCCGGCTTACCTGTGTCTCCTGTCCTACCGACAACGGAACCTTGACGTCGCTGGTGGTCTTGGTCGCAATCTCAGTGTCCATGGGTTCGTCGAGGCCATCTTCCTCTGCCCGGTTCAACACCTGCTCAACATCCTCGCCGCGCGCATGGATGCTGTGATAGACCTGATCCAAATCAGAAAACATTGCGACAAATGTAAAACGAGAGTGTATAGTTTATAGATACCTTGTACTCCTCGACAGCATCGTCCCACGACCGCACCAGCGCGGAATCATCCCAGATCTCCTCGTGCGACAGAGCGCCAGACCTCTTCTTCTTGCCCATGATTTATGGCAGTTAGCAAAACAAAAGGTCTGATAGATATATAATAAACAGATCGGGCAAAGATTCAATGTTCGGTGGGGAGAGTCCTGGAGTTGGAGCCTTCCGTGCTGCGGCTTGGCGTATGAGAGAGAGCTTTCCGCGTCGGGAAGGAGCCAACCAGCACGGCAGCCAAAAAAAAAAAAAAAAATTAAAAAGTTTCCGCTCCGCAAGTCAAACCACCGCTTTTACTTACTCTCTCTCCCACTCTCTCTTACAGCGCCATATCAGCAGAAAATGGCTCCTGACAAGAAAGAAAAGAAGCGCAAGGGTAAATTTACTTCCATTTCTCAATCTCTACGGAATTCGACTAACTTCTGTGTAGCTGCGTCCGCGCCGACTGATCCTCCAACCAAAAAGTCCAAAAAGGTCTCTGCCACCGAACAGGCTCCAGAAGCGCCTGCCAAGTCCGTTTTGAAAAAGGGCAACAAATCTACAGATGGCAATGAAGCTCTCCATGTCAAGGCCAACGGCGAATCGACCCGCAAGGCCCCGTCTCGCAAGCGTGCAAGCGACTTTTTGAGCGACGAGGACGAGTCTGATAAAGAATCTGCAGAAGAAGCAACAAAGCCCGCAAAGAAGCAGGAAACCAAAAACAAGAAGAGCAAAAATGTCGAAGTGGTAGAACAGGTTTCCGAAGAGGAAGAGGAGGAAAATGCCGACGATGAGATTGACGACCAGACCGCAGATCTCATCAAGGGCTTCGAGAGCAGCGGAGACGAGGATCCGTCCGACGACGAGGGGCTGGATTCTAGCAAACCTGTTCCGCGGATTCCAGATTCCAAAAAGGCCAAGAGGAAAATCCAGAAGAAGCTCAAAGCCAACGAGGAGCCCGAGACTCCAGGCGCCGTATACGTTGGGTAAGCACTCTGAAGGCATACACATGTGTATATTTCAACTCACTAACATGACTAGACGCATTCCGCACGGTTTCTACGAGCATCAAATGCGCGCCTACTTTTCGCAATTCGGAGACATCACTCGTCTACGTCTTTCGCGCAACCGAGTCACCGGCAGCTCCAAGCACTATGCGTTTATCGAGTTTGCTTCTGCCACCGTCGCCAAGATCGTCGCCGAGACCATGAACAACTACCTGATGTACGGCCATATCCTCAAATGCAAGTACGTTCCGCAAGAGCAGCAGCACCCGGAGCTGTGGAAGGGAGCCAATCGCCGATACAAGGCCGTGCCATGGAGCAAGATTGAGAAGCAACGACTGGACCGTGGCAAGACGCGCGACAAGTGGACAAAGAGCATCGAGGCTGAGACGAAGCGCCGTGTCGCCAAGGCGGAGAAATTGAAAGCGCTTGGGTATGAAATTGACTTGCCGGCCTTGAAGGGTGTCGACGAGGTGCCTGTGCAAGAGACCCCGGCTGCTATCGAGGACAGCTCTGAACCCAAAGCAATTGAGCCTGCTGCCACCGCGGACGAAGCTGAGAAAACTCCTAAAAAGTCGGCCAAGGCAAAGAAGGAAGACGAAGAAAAGGCTACACCAGCATCCAAAGCCGCAAATGCGGAAAAGGCAACCCCTTCGTCGGCCAAATCGGAAGGCAAAAAGACGAAAAAGTCTCCTGGGAAGGCCAAAAAAGCCAAAGCCTGAGTGTTGTTCCCTTTCTCATGCTAGACGAGTTAAATCATGACGCCGTGTTGCATATTTTTGTGTTCATGTACGTATTCATATTCATACCAAGCGTTCAAAAGTCGACTTAGTGGTTTCAAATCGTATTACATTTCATCTCAACCAGTAATAAG
>CVMT01000002.1:1714317-1730044 GCA_000985935.1 Talaromyces islandicus | reverse complement strand
AAAAAAAAAAAAAAAAAAAAAAAAAAAAAAAAAAAAAAAATTAAAGAAACAAACAAATTCAACGTGGCTGGTCCATAACATTATATCCATACACCGCCTCCGCCAGCACCCGTAGTTTCATCGGCATCATACTATCTCGATACCGGTCAACGATGGCATCTTTATTCACTGGCGCACAGAGACTCGACCAGAACCCGCTTTGCAGTGCGCGCCGTTCACACTCGGCACGCTTTTGCGGTGTCCACCAGCTGGGTAGTAGCGTACTGCTGCTTTTCGTTTCGGTTTCGGATTCGCTTCCGGGTTCACCTGGTTGGGGTTTGCTCTCTGTAGAGGAGCAAGATGTTGATGGTGCAGAAGATGTTGACGAGGGTGACGAAGAGGAAGACGGAGGGGAAGCAGATGAAGACGAAGAAGAGGAGGAAGGAAAAGTCTCGGCTAGATCTAGAAAGTCTTGAAAATCCCGAAGCGCGGATTGTAAACTGGCGTTGATTTCCGTCTCAGGTTTTGTTTTCGTTTCTGTTTCTGTTTCTGTTTCAATGTCGGCAGCTGCATGTGTATCTCCCGTTGGTGCATATCGTCCGCGCAAATATCCCCGATATATCCTTTCATCTTCAACACGCAACCGATAAGCGTCGATGAGTCGGTTCATGGTTTCTTCCTCGGAGAGGTTTCCCAAGTAGTAGCTGTGTCCCTCCTCTTCATCTTTTACTATCCTTTTTCTGTCCGTTTCTGTCCCGTTTTCATCTTCGCTGCTTTTGGAAGTTGCTGAACAAGCCCTCCGATGCCCACTCTTCCAATCACTGCGTTGACAAGTCCGCGAGCAATACAGCCGGCTTCGACAGCGAGAACAGCGTTTTAGTTTTTGGTTTGGTTGAGCGTTCCACGGTTCGCGCTTTTTGCAACTGTTGCATATGCGAGACGGGTTGCCTTGTAGATACTGCTGCTGCTGCTGGTTTGGGCTGGTGGTGGTGTTGGCTTTTTTGAGCATGAAAAGTTTGTTGTTTATGATATCCATAGTGCTGGGATCGAATCAGAGAATGGGGTGTAGTGCTGGTTGACCAGTTTAGAAATGTTGGAACGGTCATGTGTAGGTTAGCGAATCACTCTGGTAGCATTCTGTCAAGAGTATGTAATAGTGTTGATGTATGGGCAGGAACCCACTATCAATAGCACTTGAGATATTTTCCACTGCGAACGCGTTCAGCGACTGGAAGTGGCTGGCTGGTGTCGACGAGATTTGCGTCATATACAGCGCTCGTGTGTACTTAAGTACTATGCATATATCTATATATATACATGATCTATGACATTCCCCAACAAGCCTACCTAAGCGAGAAGTTGGGTCCGGAAGAAGGAAACTGGACGTGAAATATTCCTATTGGCACGTGAGACCACAAGAGGGCTGAGCTGGAGCCTGAGCGAAGGACCTGCGAGCCTACAAACTGCTTACTCGGTAATTTATTACTACTAAGCAAAACAAGAGCGGAAAGTGGAAACCGAGTTAGTCTTTTCTTTCTACTTTTCCCTCCGAAAAGAGAGAGAGAGAGAGAAAGACCCACTTGTCACAAATACCAGAGCAGTGCCGTCCTGGCGTATTATACACTCCATAATAGTTAGTGAAATAACAACGAGGTCTGAAAAGCAGCCAAGTGGGTAGATGTGTCGCTGGAGCCCGCCGGGAAGAATGAAATCTGGGGTAAAGCGCAAAACTGGGCGAGCCACACCAGCCAGTAGGAACTGATTAGTTTCTCAGCCGGGCAAAAGAGGACCAGCCTCAATAACAATAATGTCTCGGCATCGGGACCTCCAATTACCACTCTAGGTCGAAAATCGAAATCGGACATGCATGGAGGATCCATCCAACCCTAACCTTGTCAGACTCAAACCAGACCAGACCGCCCCTTCTCCCCAGTAGATTCGGCCAAGTTGAAGCGTCCCGACTTATCCCATTCCCATCCCAGTCCAATCCGGCCTGCGCTGCAACTCTGACGGCCGAGGAAGGGAAAAACCCCGGCGGCAAGGAGTGAAACAAGCCAGTCACACCGTCGCACGAGACGTCACGCGGTTGGGACAAGGGCAGTCATCAGGAGTTTCTCTTCCGTAACAGTAAATGCAAGATCAAGCCTCGTTGGACACTGCACTGGGCAGTGGAGTGGGCTCCTGCGTCGTCGTCGACCCCTGTGCCAGGGCTAAAGCGTATTGGGAAAGGCGTCACGTGCGAGGCAATGCTCGGCTGAGGCCCCCTCTCGGGCAGCGACATCCGGTCGCTCTTCGGCACCGGGCATTCTCAGAGCCTGTAGTAAGCCATTGACTGCTTGTGTACGTGTATGTGTAATGTGTGTGTTTTGGGTGTTGAGTAAGGAGAAAGTGAGTCGAGACACGAAGAAAGCAAGAGGCAGTCGTTCCTGACAGAACCCCGGTTTGCACTGTTTGCACTGCGTCCCCATTAGGCCTAGCGCAGAGCAAATTTCAACCCGGCTAAAACGCTCGCTTGTCCTTTTTCGCTCTCTCTCTTTTCCTCCCAAGCAACTCCTGGCTCAAAGAATCGCATTCAAAGCTCACACACAGAGTGTATCTCCATACCTCTCATCCAAAATGCTTTGGGAGAAAGTCCCCGGACACCCTGCCCTTGTTTTCTTCGGAGACATGGCTTCTGTCAGGCACTGCGGAAACGCGCCGCCATAAAAGCAATTCGATAGCGGCTGACGCCTCTACTTCTCCCTTTACCCTTCGGCCTCTGCGACACTTCGTTACTGTGGTGGAAAAAATGGCAGTGGTCGGCGGGTTGAAGAGGAGGATTCTGTCGAGGTTGCTATTCGTCGAGGTTGAATAGTCATGCGATTGCTTGTCTTTGACAGGTAACTCAATGGGGCTCATTCTTGAGGCGAGGAGTTCTGCTTGATTCTTTTTTTCACAAGTCTGTAGCTTATGGAAAGCGGTGTTTGAAGAGGTCGAGAGTTTTACAATTCGGGAAACTTTCGACTGGCTCCACGCAGAAGCTCTGTCAAAGGAGCCAGACTTTGTTTAGGATGAACTCAACTCTTGCGTCTCGTGTTCGTGTGATGATATACCAATCATAGAGTCAAGCACAGAGGATCCGGCCATCGTGCAAGGACCGTTGAAGACTCGATTGTAAAATTTATCTGATGGACCTATTATACTAGACTCATTGTTTTTACTCTCCCACCTAGACCTGAACACATAAAAATATTCCCACACAAACGTAGCATTCATTACTTTCGCTGTTTCCAATCATAACCAGCATTTCTCCGAAGCTTCTCTCCGCGGAATTATTTTACAATTCTTTCTTCGGCTCCCCTGCTGGCACAGCCTGTGCTTGTTTCGCAGGCTGCGCGATCTTCTGCACCACCACGGTCACCACGTCGCCCGTCAGAGATATCACCGTAGCACAAACACTGCCCCAAACCTGGATGCTCACTGTCCCCAGCGGCGCGCGCGGGAAAGAAAGCACCCATTCAACCGGGTACGGAAGCCAGCCAGGAGGGAGATCGAACATGGGCGATTTCGAGTAGTAAAACTGCAGGAAGATTTTGAATCCGTTTGTGCTCAACCATCGAGCCGTCTTGACCTTCCGCTCAAACGAAGCCTTTTGCGCGCCGACGGACCGGTCTGTATTTTACAACAATTGTCTTTTAGCATTAAACAATAAGATTTTTTGCAAAACAAAGTGATGACTGACTCATTACTTCATACTCCTCCAAGCCCTTGTCATGCCGCCGTTTCAGTTTCGCCCACTTGGCAAACTCATCCTGGGAGCTTGTGGCGTTCATTTCGCGTTTCAGCTGCACGATATCTCGCTTGAGTTCCTGCTGTTTGCGGGCGTCTTTGAGGAAAGGGGTGGGAAGTCGAAGGTATAGAAGCCATAGCTGTCGAATCAAAATTAGCTTTGAACGTCGACCACAAGGTTGCTGCTTAGTATGCCACGCACCAGATTGTCTATCGTGCTCGCCGCGAGAGTGTTGACTATGTAAATGGCCACATGGACCAGGAAAACGAGAAGTATAAGGGAAACCATCTTGACTTGACTGCTTCTCGTAGTAGTGGTGGTGGTGTCGTGTCGATATTAGACGAACGAGAGGGAAAAAGGATCGCACAACCAGATGAAATAGGGGTTGAAGAGTTCGTGTAACGGTCGCTTGCAATTCGCAAAATTTGCATTCGGGCGGCCTTGCGCTTCTTCGGGGCTCACTGTCGGCCAAAGTTCAGCAAATGCGAAGCTTCATCGTTGCAGACTGTGTGCAAGAACAAATGTTTAGTTGAGGTGGACGGGAATGACGTCTGGCCGTAGTTTAGATTGTGCCGCCGCTTCGCCCGCCGAGCAATAATAATCACCGCAGCGCAGACAAACTCGACCGAGTACTTGCTTTCAGCGCAAATGTCCTCGCCATCGGCAGAGGATGCCTATGAGTCCCTGGTTGAAATATTTCGTTCCAGGGAATCCAATGAATGTCTTGAGATCGAGATCCTGCTTCCTAGCCAGGGCCCGCTTTTGAGAGATGGTTCGTTCATTGGCATAACCAAGAAGGCCCTCACCAAGGCGTTTGTCACTGCGAGAAAGCGCTTTATGCAGTATCTCGAGCATGCAAAGGAAGGCTACTCAGCATCGGCGGCCGAAAAATCAGAATGCGCTGCTTCAACGGAGATAATTCTGCTCTTCGACTGCGAGCACACCACCGCATGCAACTGGAGGAAGCAGAGGGTGGCTACCGCAATAAACAACTATATTACCGAAGAAACAGGAAACCAGGCACTGCAAGATTTGTTTGAAAGCGAATTAAACCTGGTAAAAACTTTTGTCTGCTCTCCCCTGCATAGGCACACCAAGTCGCCCACTCTTTGGCAACATCGACTATGGCTCATGACTGAGCGGATGAAACTGCGAGGTCGGCTGCAAGAAGATATATTTCTCTCACCAGAAGCCATGCACAAGTTTATTGTTGCTGAGTGGAAGATTGTGTGCAGAGCGGGAGAGCTCCATCCCAGAAATTATTATGCGTTTAGCTACATGCGCCAGCTCCATTCATACGCGTCGAAAGTCTCGGAAAGGGCTTATAACGCTGCGGTCAGTCAGGATCCTGCTTTGCTGCACGCGCTAACTGTCGCGCTTGTGGAACCAATGCTGAAATGGTGTTTATCTAACCCAAAGGACATTTCCGGATGGATGTTCCTGGTCTATCTTTTGAGTCACGAGGATCCAATTGGTAAACAGGATGTGACACGGCTGAGAAAAGTGGCTTTGGAGCGGACTCTTCACTTTGCGGTAAAGGTTACTGCGTGGGACGGAGAAAGTCTGTGGACTTTTGTGGATCTTATGATGACCAGGTTTGGACCAAGTATTCTTCCAGACAGTCTTGACAAGAACGGTACAAATCCGATGGATAGAATTCATGAACCCAACAAGAACCCCACAGGGAAGGATGTCAACTCCACGAACAGGACTGCGCGATGGAAGACCACAAGGCAATATACAATAGCCTGCTACAAAAGATCCAACGAAAACACCTGACACGCAAAACTATTTGAACGCTCTTTCATTAAACGTACTACTACGAACTACCCCACGATACACACAGTATAGTATGCTTTCCAGCACCAAAACAAATCCCCAATTTATTTTGCAAGAAACAACTGGCCAAAGCATGAAAGAAAATGGAAACCCTGCTTCAACTTTCGCAACTCCCCCTAAAAAGGGTCGAACATTTCTGAGATGTCTAGGAAAGACCACCAAGTAAAGGACCAAAGACGGGAATGTTTGACAGGAAGTTGGCCTTCGTAGACGGGCTGGGTGCAGCCGGAGTTGACGATTTCGACGGCTTCGCACTGGTAGATGGCTTGCTGGCAGAACTAATAGTAGTACCAGCGACAGGAACTGTGGTGGTAGGAACTTCAGTGGCTACGCTAGTGGTTTGATGAGGGCCAGCAGAGGTAGCAGTGGCCTTGGAAGCAGCCTGTCAGCATTGGTCAACAATCCTCAATTCGTCGATTTTTTCCCCCCCAGGACACTTAAGAAATACACACCTTGGCAGCTGCCTCAATGGCGTGCTTCATATCTTCCGTATATTCTTCCTCGCTGTCGTCCTTGTCCTCGTCGGACAAGGCCACGACGGAGTCGGGATCCTTCGACACGTCGGGAATATCAGCGAGAGCGTCGGTATCTGGGTCAGACGAGGCCGGTCGAGCGTGGGCCACCATGGCCAGCACGACAAAGATGGCGAAAAGGTAGTGAATGAAGTTGAATCGGGCCATTGTGAACGAAAGAAAAAGGGGTCGTGATGTATCACTTTAAAAAGGAGTGTCGAAAGTATCCAGATGATAAGAGCGTGTAATAAGCAAGCAGCAATCCCCCGAGGGCAGCGGCCCTGGATTCACGACGGCTTTTATACCTGTCCTTAGTTGTGCATTTTTGCTCGGATTTGTTTGTCCGTGTGAAACGGGCCATGGAAAAAAGGCAAAAAATGGTCAGTCAATGTTGATCAACTACTAGAGTACGTACGTGGGAACAGGAGACTGGAATCCTTCTTGACAGGAATGAGGGGGTTTTGCTCAGAAGACTCCCCCTTGGGTCCTTACGTAGTTTGATATACGCACGATACGATGTAAGCGTGGGTCCTCAAGAAATGATTGTCAGTTATTTCCAATAGGCCCCGGTCTATTTTCAAATTAAATCAGGTTAAAAGCCATCATGATTATATGTGGTCTTTACATCTATGTATAGCCTTTGTAGAGAGAAGTTTCTAAATGTATTATGGCGATATATTAGCCTATTAGCCATGTAGCTTTTCGACACTCTCTCCCTCACATCCATTGCTCGTCAAAGCTCGTAAAAATCCCTCAGGAGGATCAAAAACTCTATTGAGTATCTTGATACGGTTGAGGCCTTCAAATTCATAATGGCGATACATTCCCGCGTGCCAAGAGGTGGCGTGTTGGTCCTCCAAACGCAAGCCTCGCAGCTCATGCGAACCATCAATCCCTTGCGTTGACATTTTTGTCAACAAGGACTCAATAAACGCAAAAAATATCCAGGCACACACACAGGAAGCCATTGGGACAAGCAACGATGGCTGGGATTGATTTATCCCCTAACCAGCCCATCCCTTTCAAAACTGTCTGCTACGGTTTATGTATCTCCCTCTTTTGACACGTACGGCCCCATGGATTTTTGTTTATCTGGAGACTAACGCAACACGAGTGAGAATCGCCTGGAAATTTTATTCAATATCCTCGACAATCTCAATGTTGGCACAAATTTGACCTCAAACCGTCATCGGAAAGGACAGATGAGACTTCGAAAGCGCCGTGATCCTACATGGGTTAGTGAGAAATTTGTTTCTTTTATATTTATGGCAGAGCCAGCCAAAGGAAGGATCCAACACGCGGCAACATCAGATATCACGCATTAGTATATCGTTTTTTGTCGTCGCGTCTGGAGAGAGGAAGGCAGGTAGGTAGGTATGCGCGGAGCATCGGATGCCGTGTCTTTTCTGATCGACGATGAAACCGAGCGAATCACGCAACCATGCATTGCAATAGATGAGGATCGTCTCTGAAGAATGTCAGTCGCAGATAATGACGCATCTGCGAGAAAATCAAGAAAGAAATGTGAAAAAAAGGAAATAGCTTCGAAGATTGTATGCTATAAGCGAACCCGGCCAGCGCACAGAAAAAAAGCATTAAGGTCGTCGGGATTAGAAACAAGCATTTTCCTCAATCTCGGTCTCGATTGTCTAAATTTGCAGATGAAACTGAGGTGAATCATTCAATGATGACTCGTTCGTCCACAAGGGTATGAAGACCTGAATGTTTTATGTAGATGAGAAGAGGAAAAAGAAGAAAAATCCAACTCGGGACGCGCAGCGACGGCGGATTATAGTCGCCAGTGGAGCTGCGCTTATGTCATCATTTCACCCACGTAACGTATTACACGGGCATTTGGATCACACGGGTATTTGGATCACCCCACCAAATTTCTTCAACTTTTCAACCAACCACTTACTTCAAAACCTCATTTTCATCCAATAATGATCAAAAATCATGCAAAAAAAAGCCCAGATTATGAAGGGCGTATTTCTCTTGCTATTAACGCGTTAAAAAATCAAAAAATCACAAGTCTTCACAAAGCAGCGCGCCTTTATAATGTACCGTTCTCAACTCTTCGCAATCGACTTAACAGCCATATTAAGATGTCAACTACAGGCTCAAAACGTCGAAAATTAACCCCTACTGAGGAACAATCACTTCATAAATGGATTCTCTCTATGGAATCGCGAGGATGTCCTGTCCGGCCCCAAATGCTTCGTGTTATAGCTAATATTCTACTTTCAAAACGAGGAAACACTACTACGCCAATTACCGTTAGTATAAACTAGGTGAACAGCTTTTTAAAACGTCAAACTAACCTCAAAACGCGATTTGCACGTCGATTAACCTATTCCCAAGCCAAATACGAAGATCCGAAGCTTATACAAGAATATTTTGATACTCTCCAACGCGTCCGAAGCAAGTACAGTATTGCAGATGAAGATATTTACAACTTTGATGAGACTAGGTTTGCTTTAGGGATCATTGCTACAGCAAAAGTTATATGTAGCCGTGATCGCTCAGGTAAACCAAGCCTTATTCAACCTAGAAATCGCGAATAGGTTACTGCAGTAGAGTGTATAAGCACTCAAGGCTTCGTTTTACCTCCATTAATTATATTCAAATCTGGTACTAAGCAGACCGATTGGTATACACACCCTAGCTTACCACTTGATTGGTCAATTACACAATCACCAAATGGCTGGACTTCAGATGAAATTAGTTTACTTTGGCTTCAGAATGTGTTCGATAAATTAACGAAGCCTCATACGGTTGGAAGATACCGATTATTGATATTAGATAGCCACAGCAGCCATTTAACACCTGAATAGGATCAATACTATCATAATAATGACATTATTTCTGTATACATGCCTCCACACTCTTCACACCTATTGCAGCCACTTGATATAGGTGTTTTTACTATTCTCAAGCACCGCTTTGGACGTGCAGTTGAAGATTGGATGCGCTACAGTATTAATCATATTGATAAATATGATTTTCTTACTATACTGCCAGGAATACGCTCAAAGGTCTATTCTATAGAAAATATTATGGGCGGCTTCTCTCATACAGGCATTTTACCATTCAACCCT
Organism: Talaromyces islandicus; assembly: GCA_000985935.1. Classification (NCBI taxonomy): domain Eukaryota; kingdom Fungi; phylum Ascomycota; class Eurotiomycetes; order Eurotiales; family Trichocomaceae; genus Talaromyces; species Talaromyces islandicus. The sequence continues at coordinate 1,720,847 of CVMT01000002.1, read as the reverse complement.
AAAATCATTCTATCTCAATTGCAAATTATTGTGCGGACTCCCACTCCGGAGGCCTCAAAACCAGGCACCTCATCAACAAGCAATGCTTCGCTTATAACACCTCATAATATTCGGACTTTGCAACGCCAGACTGAGTCAATAAAGCAACTCTTAAAGCGACGTACAGTGAGCCCTCCTTCGCCCACAAATCATGCTTTAGATCAGTTGATAAAGGGCTGCTCAATGGCAATGCACTCTGCGGCAATTCTAGCAAAGGAGAACCATGATTTGCGGATAGCAAATGAGCATGTGAGCAAGAAGCGTAAAAGAAGGTCAAAAGCGCTTTATAATAAGGGTATTTTGACTGTTTCTGAAGGCCAAGAGCTTGCTGCAGCGCTTCAAGAAGATAATTTACCTGACCAACTGACTACTCCGGCCGAGGGTTCTCAGCCTCGCAGACGCGCACCACCTAAGTGTACAAGTTGCGGACAAATAGGACATAAGCGCACGTCATGTTTGAATAATTCTATATAGAAATATATACAATTTTCTATGATTGATTATGAATCCAGGTTGCTTCAATATGTGAAGTGGCGGGTGGGTGATCCAAATACCCGTGTGATCCAAATGCCCGTGTAATACGTTAACTAGTAGCATGAGAAAGCATGGACGATAAACTATTAACACGGGTTGAGTCTTAGGCGCCCGATTATTTCAATTGGTTAGAATGTCAGCCTTTTAGGTCTATCGGCCACTTCCCCTCCCGGGGACGGCGGAAGCTATCGCGAAATTTTCTGTTTCCTTCGTGTTACAATTAAACAGCGTCTTTAACCCCCTCTTGAGGGTAGAGATCGCTATCGCGAAACTTTTCAAGTTTCCTGTCTTACAATTGAAGCTGAAAGCTCCGGGTTCGAGCCCCGGATCGGGCTCTAATTTTTTTTTTCACTCACGGTCAACATAATTAATACTGCCAGCAGCAGTATTTCCAAAGTGTCAGTGACGCCAAAGATTGGGTTTAAATATGATAGATAGATAATATTTATTTGTGAGTATATGTAATAGATGATAGTCTTATTATTATCGCCCGCTGGTAATGACAGAAGAATATATTCATCAAATAAATCAAGAACGTAAAGAGTTATTTTCCTAAAATCGGGCCAAGACTTTTTCTTGTACATCGCCCTGTGCCCAATCACTGAATTTCTTACTCAGAACAGACTGGGCTTGTTCTGCTGTAAAGCCCCGGGCTTCAACGGCCGGGTTGTATCCTAGCCCTGTGATTCTGGCAACTTCCTGGGAAGAAACTGGCGTTGCCTCTTTGCCATCGGCGCGCTTGTATATAGTGACCACAACGGCACCGCCCAAGCCCAGGTTGTGCTGCAGTGCTGACGAAGTACCCTTGATAAGACGGTTGTTGGCCCAGCCACGTAGGTGCCAGACCAGCTCTGCGCACTGGGCAAGTCCAGTAGCACCCAATGGGTGGCCCTTGGAGATGAGACCTCCAGAAGGGTTGATGACCATCTTTCCACCATAGGTAATGTCGCCTTTCTGCACCATCTCATGGGCCTTTCCCGGCTCCGACAGTTCAAGGGCATCAATGGTGATCATTTCGTTGGCCGAGAAGCAATCGTGTAATTCGCACACCTTTATATCCTTGACATTTACGCCAGCTTCCTCGGCAGCTGTGCGGGTGGCATGGCGAGTCATCCCGGAGCCGATAAGATCAATGGCGCTGCGGTCATATACAGAGATGTCATCAGTGGCCATGGTTTGGCCAGCGATGAGAACGGCGCGTTCCTTCAGATGAGGGCGGGCATCAAGGAACGCCTGAGACACAATGACCGCGGCGGCACCGCCATCCGAGGTCGGGCAGCACTGCAATTTTGTGAGGGGCTCGTGGATCATGGGGGCTTTGAGAACTTGCTCAAGCGAGTATTCGTCCTGGAACTGCGAATAAGGGTTGCGTTTCGAGTGTTCGTGGTTCACGCGCGCAATTTCGGCAAAGTCTTCTGCCTTGGCTCCGTACCTATGGTAAAAACAAAAGTTGTTAGTCTCAACTTGCACCAAAGGACAGATTACGTACTTCTCCATATATTCGCGACCAGCATTTCCAAACAATTGAGCAGCACCTGGAGCGTTTGTCACGCCCCGGGTTTCTGCCATCATCATTCCAAACAGTCCGGTCGGGTTTTCTCTGTCGTTGAAATACGACTGCAGGCTTCCGGGGCTCATCTTCTCAAAGCCGACGACGAGAACACAGTCAGCCGCACCGTTTGATACCATGGTGCGGGCCAGAGCCAGCCCAGAAGAGCCGGTGGAACAGTTGTTGTTGACATTGTAGATGGGGATCTTGGTCAAGCCGAACTGGTAAAAGACTCGCTGGCCGCAAGTGCTGTCTCCGTACACGTAACAGGCAACTCCTTGCTCGACATCGTCGTATGTAATCTGTGCATCGAGCATGGCCTTGACACCAGCTTCGAATCCCATTTCATGGTAGTCAACTTTGCCTCGGGGCTTGATGAACTTAGTCATGCCCACGCCGAGCACGTAGGCTGGACTGTTCTGTTTCTTGCCCATTTTGTCGTTGTCTCTGCTTCGTGGTTATTTCAATTGGTAAATATGCCAGTAAACTGGTCACTGATGAGTTGTGGTGGTAAATTGAACAGAGTTGGTGCTGCAGAACGAAGAGAGCGGCGATGTAAATAATGGATACGCATCGATTGGGGTCCGCGGCGCCTGCCGAGTTCCCGTTGGGCTTTGCGGGGAAGCCGGAGCCGAGGTCCCCTGCCGCGCTAGCCGAGTCGGTTCTCGTGTGCGTCCGCGGTCCTTTTCCAAGTACGTACTCTGAACTTATCAATAGTAATAATGAAGTGAATACGAGCTCTCTTGTCTTTGCGTGTGAGATCATTATGCGCATAATTCGCTATGAAGAATAATGCATCGGCTTGTTCATCAAGGGAGCCAAAAACATGTGAATACAGTCCGAAAGGCTCAATCAGATTTGATTATGCTAGGCATGATTTTGAAAAAGACAGTGTGTCAGTCACATTTGAATTAGTAATGATAATTCTACCTAGTTTAGTTGATTCTACATCAATTGACCAATTGATGCCTGTTACTGGTTGTCGATTAACATTGGTGTGTATACTAATATATATATCTACTCCGCATGTCCGCACTGATAACAAGGTCAGATATCCATATCAATTGACTGCAAAATAAATCTTATATAGCACTTGAGCGATCAAGGTAGAATACTAGCAATCACAATCCCTTAAAACAGCCGCTGAAACCGCATCGCTAGCAGCACTGAATATTGCAACTCCCCTCGACTTTCTAAAAGGGACCCGCAATTTCATAGTAGCACCCCCGAGATATCGAAAACAACAGCGTTCATTGAATTCTTTCCTGAAGTCACGGTTACCGGGGAAAAAGAATTCCGTCAGCCGGAAAGTCAGGATAAGAAACATAAATCTCCAACAGATTAAGAATGACTATACAAACGATATTGTATGCCTATCGTATCCAGCCCCAGTCGTGGATACACAGAAGATACAAGATAAGGGTCTAATTGGCCCAATGGTCATCAACATATTAATAATCTACTTTATTCGCTAACCAGGTATACCTAGTTACTCAAGGAAGGTGGGAGGCATATATTGAGATCTTGCCCTACCCTACCTCCATCTCCTTGCATATACACCCCGGTATTTGGCTAATACATCCACTTTCTTTTTGCCTCGGCCTAGAAAAGCCAGAAATCGAGGGTTATACACATAGATGGAATGTTCTAGGCTGTGTTCAACGTCACCGAGAGCAAGCCGTCCGTATACTACAGTAAGTAGGAACTCGGATATGACATGCACGAATGAGAATATGCCAATAGGAGAGAATCCGTGCTGCACCCCAGACCAAGCGATCTGCCCGTAACAAAGTCAAACTGCATTCGACTGGCCCAAAGTGTCGCCGCCCGGAGGACAGTGGTGCGCGGGGCCCAAAACGGGCAAGATGCGAGGATAAGCCTATTAAGCAGCGCCCCTGGGCGGCCGCGGATTCGTGGAATGGAGGAGTGGGTCAAGAATCCGCTCTTATAACTGTTGTAATTGGCTGGGAGCCACACATCCACATCAACGACGACGTCACTGGGTACGCACCAAGTATTGGCCCGGTGATTGGCCTGCTTGTGTCAGAGTGGGGCTGTAGAGCTAACCAGAACGGGACGAGCCAAAGACGCCCAAGACGGACTCGCCAGTTCTCGCCTCTATTCGACTCGAGAGCATCTCCTCCCTCCGCCCATCCATGGATGCTTAGTAGTGGCATTTATGCTTGCTCTTTAACGCCTCTGGTGACCGTACTCTTGTGCGCCTATCCTTCCCACTCCCGGCCTGGGCCAAACCAACCAAGACCAAGACCAACCATCAAATCGCTCAATAGCCGCCCCACACCAGGTACGTCGAGCGTTCATTGCCATTCCCCCCTCTCCTCACCCAAGTCATTGCACCGGTGTCTTCTCTAAATCGGTAGTCGAACATTTCTCGAAACCTTTTCTCGTTCTCTCTACATTCAATGCGAATACACACCACCGGAAGTCACATTATACGCGCATTCAAGCTGACCTCAGAACTATAACGCCGGCAGACTGTACTCCGTTCCGCCATTCTTTCGCTCACCCGGAGTACTTCTCTCGTGACCACCTACCTACCTTCTCCTTGTCGATAGCAAGATTCAGGATCGATGGATTTTTGATTGTACCATAAACCTTGGTCCACATCAGCACCTTGAAGCGTCCTCGAACGCCTCAAACTAGCCCGTGATAATTCACTGGCAACCTTGCCAACCCTACTTCTCGAAATCATATCGCACCTCATACCATATCTCATCGCTTTGACAGTCTCCCAGGCGGGTGGTTTAAAAGCTTCCAGGCCCGCATATTGCCCAACGAAGGGTTGTCGCAACCCGATTGACGAACGATTGTGGGACGCCGAACGGTCCATCTCGCAGGCTGAGAGACCGCTTTGCGTTCCATCGGGTTCCCCAGCCCACACAGTATTTGATTTCATTTTCGAAGAAGCACTCAAATTTGGCCTACGCCCGGACGGCACTTCATAATCTGACCACTCCTATGATCTGATACCAGTTGCCAGGTATGACTTTGAACGACAACCCTAGCCACGCCCCTCTTCCTTCTACAGCATCTACTCGAGCTGAACCTGCCGCCATGCCATCGTCGAGCCCATGGGTCTTCGACACCAAAAGGCGAAACCGACTACTGAAAAGATATCGGACTCAAGTGGCGTCAGCTACCTCGACCATTTTTGCTACATTGTCTGTGGTACGTTATCGTGCGGTATCGAGCTGTTTCTTTCCGACGTTAGCTAATGTGTTCGTTTACAGACGCCTTTGGAGAACATCAAAACTCGAATGCAGACGTACGAGCACATACCCAATATTGATCCGTAGGCGGCTAATCTCGTTATAGGCACAACTTTCGCAATATAACCGAATGTGCTAAATACATATGGCGAACAGAAGGATTTCGTGGCTATACTGCTGGTATGTGTTATTGCTCTATCAACTTTTCTTCTTTAGACCTTAATCTCATGGACATACAAGGCTTTTTACCTCCTCTTATGAGCGTCACGTTTGTGCGAGTAGTCAGCTTCAGCACATACCAAAATGCCAAATATAAAATCTCGGATGAGTGGGAACGTATCACCGGCGTTTCTCCTCTGGTAGCCTATAACGAGCGTGGAAGTAATCCCAGCTTGGCGACGGTTACTACGTTCACTGTCGCGGGCATGTGCGCTGGCCTTGCGGCGTCCCCATTTGCATGTAAGCTACTTTTTCCCCCCCTCGTGTAAGAAGTGTGGCTGACCAGGTTTTATAGGCCCCTTTGAGCTCGCCAAGAATGTGGTGCAAACCTCGGTTCTCATGTCGTACCGATCTCAAGCTTCGCCCGATGCTGTGCGTGATCCTCGAGTCCGCCACTTACCACGGCTGGGAACCATTCAAGCGTTCCGGCAGATCATCAGCCGTCATGGCTTCCGTGGACTTTATACCGGGTACCATCTTCATGCTATGCGCGATACTATTGGCACCGGAATGTACTTTGGGATTTACGAAACGGTGAAGCAGATTATCGCCAAAGAGATGGGCAAACCAGCCCAATCTCCATTCGGGCCTCCCTTGGTAGCCGGTGCTCTATGCGGGACAATACCGTGGTTGGTGGTAAGTCCAATTTGAAATGTTTTAAAAGATTGTCAAGTGCTCACACTCCCATAGACGTACTCCCTTGATACCCGCAAAACACGCGCCCAGAGTATTCTGCTGGGAAGGACTAAAGAGATTGGCGAGGCATCATCTGCAGTGGCTCGGTCCAGCATGTACAAGGGGTTGTCTGTATCGCTGATGCGAACTAGCATTCAGAACATGATCCTCTTCAGTATCTTTGAGTTTACCAAATCCAGGATCAACGGACTTGAAGTTTGACTCAATTATCCCGCCGGGTAGAACCGGCTTTGATGAACTTCTTTGGGGGGGGGGGGGGGGGG
>CVMT01000002.1:1696220-1714292 GCA_000985935.1 Talaromyces islandicus | reverse complement strand
GGGGGGGGGGGGGGGGGGTTCCCTCTGACAATGGATTCCTATGTACCACATTCTCCTTCATCTGCTGCATATATTTTGTCTGTGTACAAGCTGGCATGTACAACTAAGCAGGGAGCATTCATTTTGTACTGCATGTTTTGTATCTGGTCCCGTGGGCCCTGTAGCCACGTTGCATTAAATTGAATAAAGAAGAAAAAGAGCAATGAAAATATTTACCGTAAGCCAGGTGTCAGTGCTTTCGTTTTTGTCTGCCATCTGTCATTGGTAAGAAATGATAATACGTACCATGTACTTAAATCGTTGGGCGGAGCAGTCGGGCGACGTCATCCCGCTCTTAGGCTGTTGCCAGGCCAAAATCGGAGCAAGGTCCACCTTCAGTAGTCAACAAGAACACGGAAAAGATCCAGCGCGGGGCTTTCTTCGCAGTCAAAACTTCATGCTAACTCGAGCGCATACGGTGAATCGTCGAGAATGACCTCGTAAGCTGCATCTTCCTCACATGAATTCTCTATAAGGTTCCTTGCTAATATACTATTTTGCTCGGGATTTCTCCAGAAGCAACATCCTCCAGTTGCCCTTTCGGCGCACTCACGCCGTGTCTTTGTCGGATGCGATCACGCAGTACATTTCTTCGAAATATGACCAGCGGCCAGACATGTTTGCAGACGACCTGCTCATCCTCGACCGACTGCGGACAGAAGCTGTGAACGTGCAGGAACCGCATGTGAGCGGGGTGAGCAGATTGGTGACCTATGCTGCGCAGCTGAAATGGCTTGGGGGAAAGTTTCCAGTCGATGTATGTTTACGATCGCTTTCTGCCTTTTTTTACGGGGCTCTATACCAACATCCATGCGCATAGGTCGGTGTCGATTTCTCCTGGTATCCTGCTTTTGGATTTAATACGTCGAGACCGAGTGAGCACAACCCGCAGTGTTGATGATATGAAATATGGACCTCGTTTAAGCTAATATGGTTGGATTTTTATACAGTTTCGGAGAATAATCTACGATTTGAGCTGGCAAATATATTGTTCAATCTCGCTGCTCTGTACTCGCAACTGGCCTACTCCTTGAACCGCACAACCACCGACGGCCTCAAACAAGCATGCAACTACTTTTCGCAGGGCGCCGGGGTGATCTCCCACCTTCGAAAGGATATCCTACCCGATCTTCGCGCATCGCCTCCAGAAGACATGGACGAAATGACTTTACAGAGCTTGGAGGAACTTCTACTGGCGCAGGCCCAAGAATGTTTCTGGCAAAAGGCAGTCAAGGATGGGCTGAAAGATGCGTCAATCGCAAGACTCGCTGCCAAGGTCTCTGATTTTTACGCCGACGCTAGCGACTTTGCCGTAAAGTCCAATGCTGTCAGTACCGAATGGATCCACCATATGTCGGCCAAGCATCATCATTTCGCCGCCGCAGCCCAGTACCGCCAGTCCCTGGAGTGTTTGGATAAGAGGAAATATGGCGAAGAAGTTGCTCGCCTCCAGGACAGTCTCCGATGCGTCAACGAAGCATTGAAGGAGTCCAAATGGATCAACCGCATTGTGTTGGGTGATCTGAATGGCCTCAAGAGTCGGGTTACGGAGGATTTGAAACGAGCTGAAAAGGACAACGATGTGATTTATCTTTTGCCCGTGCCGCCAAAATCCGAATTGAAGCCCCTAGACCGCGCCGCCATGGTAGCTGCAAAGGCCCCTACGCAAGTGACAGACGCTATCTCCATGCTAGGGGAGAATGGACCTCTCGGCCAGCCGTTGCTGTCCAAACTTGTTCCTTATGCCGTTCACGTAGCGGCTAGCATCTACTCAGACCGTCGCGACCGTCTAGTTAATGAAAACATCATTGGAAAACTAGAGTCCATGACTGACCAGCTTCGAGAGTGAGTGCACTTTATCCCATATTAACCGTGATCAATTTACTAAAAAGCCTTTTTTGTTGTTTCAGCCTACTACAGTCGTTGAACCTGCCTGGTTCTTTACAAGCATTAGAGAAACCGCTTGGGTTACCGCCTACTCTTATATCACACGCGGAAGAAGTCCGCCAACAAGACGGACTCGCTCTCCTGCGCCGCTCTCTCGAAGACACAGCCCAACTCAAGAGCAATGACAAGGCACTTTATACAGAAGGAGTAGAACTTTTAGCAGCTGAAAAGGAAGAAGACGATCGCGCTCGTGCCAGATACGGGACAGACCGATGGGATCGAGCGTCATCCGAAGCAGCCGGGCAAAAGGTCTACCAGAGCGCGACGGATATCAACGGATACTTTTCGTCAGCGCAGAGCACCGATGACCTAGTCTCAAAGAAACTGAAAGGGGCCGAGCAGGTGTTGCTCGTTTTGACGGGGACAAACCGTGACCTGGAATCATATGTGCCTAGCACTCGAAGGGCGAATATTACTCCTGAACTGGAAAGGGAGTCAAGCAGGCTGAGAAGCTGTCTTAATGAAGTTGGCCGGCTTGAAAATCGGCGCAAGCGGCGCATTAATATCCTCAAGGAAAAGGCTCGTTCGGATGATATTAGTGAGATTGCCCCTCTTCAATTTTTTTTTTTTTTTGTAACTTCTAGTCTAACAAGATGTAAAGATTCAGCGCTGCTAAAGGAAACGGCCCGGCTTGAAAGACAATTCCCAATGCAGCCAATCGAAGCTAGCCAGTTTGAGAGTCTGTTCGAAGAACAACTCCACCTATACGACTCGGACATGGGGATGCTTGCCCAAGAGCAAAACGAACAGGACCAACTGGAGACACAAGTTCAAGAAGCGAACCGCAACTTCAACAAAGCACGACGAGGGGACACGTCCAGCAAAGAGCGGGAAAAGGCACTGCAGGAATTAGAGAATGGATACGCAAAGTACAAGGAACTCATTTCTAACGTCGAGGTTGGACGCAAGTTTTACAATGACCTGGCAAAGATTGTGGGCCGGTTTAGAGACGACTGCAAGTCTTTTGTTCATCAACGACGGATGGAAGCAAGCCAATTGGAGAAGTAAGCTCGCCCCTCCCCCCCAAATAAAGTTGCAACCCGGGTTGTCGGATCGGCTAACAGGCGAGCAGTGACATTACAAACGCAGCAGCAATGGCCTCGCTCAATATATCTACTACACAACATCGTCCTCCACACCAGCAGCAGCCAGTGGCCACACCGCCAACAGCTGCACAACCCGCCTCGCCGTATACACAGCCCACGATACCCTCCCAGCTCCAATCTCGACCAACAGAGCCTCTGACAGCTCCACTGCCAACGCGAGCTAACGTTGCGCCACCCCCCGTGGCGAACACAGGTGTCTGGTCACCAGAAATGGGCATTCGATTTGGGGGGCTTATGCCCACCCCTGGGAACACTCAGCCTGGACGGGGTGGACCAAAACAACAGGGCCCTGGGCCGGGAACGTGGGATCCATCGAGTGGCGTTCGGTTTTCATGAGGTTTCTCTTTAGCAACACAGGATCTTCTGGTATATAGCGCCATAATTGTATTGCCGAGATTGATACCCCATGATAAACATGAAGTTGGTGGCAGAGACACTCTGAACGACAGTTAATGTCTGTAATCGTAGAGAAAGCCATGGCCCTTTGTGCCAGCTTTAAGTGGACTGGTTTTCACCTGAACCACCAGTTGACCTTGTCTCCATCAGTGCCAATTCAACACACATTAAAAAGAAACGACTCACAGAAGCAGTGATACCCTCTCCAACCCCCTTGATACTATGCCACCATCCCTTTGGAATAAAAAGCGCATCCCCACCGTTCAGAACAGCCTCATACCCAGAGACCGAAATTCCTTCTTCGGAAGAAGAAGCATAATCATCCGCCCAAACAGCCTTTTCCAAAAGCTCCCTTTCACGACCTTGCATCATCTCATCACCCCGGAAAACAGCAGCGCCTCGACCGGCATCTTTGCCAAGCTGGCTACGCACTCGCGCAAAGAGTTTCAATCCGGTGTCGGGCGGTAACAGGCGCACATGTTTGCTGCCCACGAGCTGGACGAAGAGGTTCGGATTGGGGTCTTGATGGAGAGGCGTATATGTCGGCGGAAGGCCGATCCAAATGTTGGTATCGTATATATCACCTTTGCCGGCGTTTTTCACTATTTCTGGTGTGGGTATATCATTTTGAAGCTGGTGAGGGAGGTCGGCGAGTTGGCATTGAGCTAGATAGAGACGGAATGGCGTCGTCGTGGGAGTGGTGGTCGACGACCGGGCCCAGTCCAAAAAGGTCCACAGGGGAGCTTGGAAGCGCCTGAACTGCAGCTCATCATTATTACTGCCACCTTCACTTTGCGAGTTGGTAGAGGAAAGCTCTAGTGGCACCGGCGTGTCGGCGTACGGCTCAAAATACTCGTGATTGAGGAGGAATGACAATGACGGCGTCGGAGCAAACCAGTTGTGTCGGGCTGGCAGTGTGCGCAAAGCCGGCAAGTGTAGGACTGCCGGATGTTCGGGCTTGAAACATTGGTTTTGGAATTCTTCGATGCTACTATCGTGTAGCGTTTTGAGCGGCGTGTATGCACGACGTGTATGCGTCGATGTCGTCGAGAGAAGGCGCAAGCTATTTGGGATTGAAGGTGGTAATATTCGCACACGTGATGACAGTCGGGACACCCGCTGGAAAGTCCATTTCAGCGTACAGCTCATAAGCAATTCGAGAAAGCGCTTGATCCAACAGAATCACAAGAAATGCAGGCGTTGGGGTGGGTAGAAGAACGTGCAACTACCAAGCTTCGAGCTGGTGTTAGCGAGTGGGCCTACAGCCACTATCCGTGATTGGCGGGCCCATCAATGATTCGATGTCCCCTAGTTATTCATCACTACGTACCTACTCTTACAATGTTATCCGTACGGAAGGAGTAGCTACTCGTAGCTATGTTGCTGTGAAACATCTTGCTGCTCTCCTACATATATTTATGAAAAGGAGATGCTGTACATTTACCGGTGAACAGAAACTGCTGTACGTATATCTTAGATTCCCAGAACTTCCCCAGGAAACTAGTGGTCTAGAGGGACTACTTGCTACGTATTTGTTACACCAAGAGAGACGCCTTGGTGAGGCTCTTTGTAACGTGCATATTCTTGGTTTGTCAGAATATTGCAGTGTGTTGTAATTGTGGATCGGTTTAGCTTTTGGGCTTCTGGATAACCTCATGGAATGGTGGTTGTGTGAAAGTAAAGATTGGTACAGGACTTCTGTGTGGTTCGAATATAATGAACTGCTGAGAAAACAGAGCCAAGCCGAAATTGATACTGGGCTGGCAGTTGCCATTAGTATTTAAGGATGAGGTAGGATTCGTTTTATTAAGCACGGATAGCGCAAACACAGTAGGCACTGAGAGGCAGAATTAGCCGGCCAAAAATGGCCCACGAATACCATTGTTGCTCAATAATATGGGATAAAGGCCCTAGAACAGGAACCCCAGTAATTATTATTACATGATTTTGGTAAGTACGCAACGCCATAACAAGATTTATCAAAAAAAATTCAAAAAGAATAAGAGAGACGACAAAGGCATGATTCGAACATGCGCTCCCGAAGGAATGTGATATCGGAGATATTCGAGTCACACGCGTTAACCACTCCGCCACTTTGCCTTGATGTCTAAGTCAAGGGAATTTCAGTATATAATGTTTTCAACCCATATTTCGTCTCTTCTTCCCTATGCGTATTAGTCATGTAATACCCTGACGCATGCGACTGCGTATGATTCGAGTGTGGTGCTCTAGTAACACTGTTCATTTTAGATATTGCTGCTAAGACTGGTTGATCGCGTGGTCTTCTTATATGCGTGGGCCTTGTCATCTGGGCTCTTGCAAGCCATGAGGCCGCGGTCCAGTTTGTCAGTAAGTGCCACCGTCCAGTAATCTGCCACAGTGACTGACTGATAAAAAAACAAATCGAAATTACTATTGTGGCCTATTATTCCTCCTTTCCTCCTGCATGCAGTAAAATAAAAACAACTCCTGGATGGTCTGAAATAGGCTGCCAAGTATACTAGTGAAATGCTGCTTCTTGGTTGTCTTTCTACTGTCCCTCCCATGTTCGCCGTTGTTGCGACTATATATATATCCTATAATATGAAAATATCCATGTCTTGCTTGAAATGGAATCCAACCAACGAACAAGGACCCAGTAAAAAATCGACCCCTTAAGCCGAGGGTTTCCTGCACGCAAGACGCTTTGTAATCTTAAAATATCTAAAAGTAAATTATTCACAGGGATACGCAGTTACAAGAAGCACTAAATTGACACACTTGTACCATACTTTCTTGATCTCTATTTACTGTATAAACATCCAAAACCTTCAAAATAGCATACCTCTTAATCTTACACTATATAGGCAATATTATTTTTAAGATAACTAAGTGTTCATGTTGAAAAACGCAAAAAGTCGAAGTTGAGCCGAAGCGGGTGCGTGCAGGGTGGCACGATCAGGTAGTAATACATCAAAGATCCACGGGTTACTCCGCATCTAGATCCTCGTACCCCCCGCTTTAATGCTAGGGACCCTCGGCCCCGAGGTAAAAGCCAACTAGAAAAGTTGGCTGGGTGATCTGTACGAAGTTCTCAATTGTTTACCACCGATCCCAAAAAACACCGGAATCCTACACCTATGGCGTCGATTCGCAGAAAAAGCGCGTATGCTAAGAATGCATACACCTACTACCCTGTTGTCATTGTGGGCGCAGGAGAATCGGGGATTGCAATGGGATGCCAGCTAAAGGAGGTCCTTGGATTCGACCAGTTTCGCATATTTGACCGCCAGTCCGGCATTGGCGGCACATGGTGGATCAATAGATACCCCGGGGTTGCCTGTGACATGTATGTATACTGGATCCAAGTCTTTGACGTGAGCGGAAGATAACAGCACGTAGTCCCGCCATCTGCTATTCCTTCTCGTTCGCGCAGAACCCGAACTGGACGTCGGCACATCCGTCCGGCCCAGAAATCGCAGAATATATGGCCAATGTTTGTGCCAAATATGAAATCGTAGACAAAATCCAGCTCCACACCGAGGTGAGAGAGCTGAGATGGCTGCAAGAAGAAGAAGAATGGGAAATTACCTTGGCTCATCTCGTGCCCGGAACAGGAGACTGGTCGGCCCTCGACCGTCAAAATAAAGTTGCCGCGGACGGCGAGAAGAGTGTTTATATCGCTACCGAGACCGTGCGAGCCAAGGTTGCTATCAGTGCTGTGGGTGGATTAGTTGAGCCGAAGGAGGTCCCAAAAGACATCCCCGGGTGGGAAGACTTTGAAGGCGATATCATCCACACGGCTAAATGGAAAGAGGACCTGGATGTGACTGGAAAAGACGTAGTCGTCCTGGGATCTGGGTGTAGCGCTGCTCAGGTCGTTCCAGGCCTCGTCAAGGATCCCTACAATGTCAAATCCGTTACGCAATTGATGAGAACTCCGCCGTGGGTAACACCCTTCAAGGATGACCCAGAATCTACCAGGCGCTGGAGAAAATACGCCCCACCCTTGATGCGAAATATACCTGGTTTCATGCGTACCATTCGATTCCTCTTTTTCGTGGCCATGGAACACCAATTCTTTACCACATACGCCAACACGGACTACACCCGAAAATATCTACCCCACAAGGAGGAGGAAAGTCGGAAGTATATGAAAGAGCTAGCCCCGTCCAGATATTTCGATATTTTAGAACCGAATTATCGCCTCGGTTGCAAGCGGCGCGTCATTGGCGGGGAATGGTATAGGAGCTTGTATCACCCAAAGGTCGAACTGACCTCACGCCGCCTCAAAAGCGTTCAGGCCCGAAGCATCACCCTTGGATCCCAGCAGTATCCTCCTCAGGAAGGAAAGGAGACGACCGACGAGGAGATGCAACTGCCAGCCGATGTCATTGTTCTAGCAAATGGATATCACACCAACGAGTGGCTTCATCCACTCCGCGTCGTGGGAAAAGACGGGCAGAGTCTCCATGATGTGTGGGAGCAGCGAGGCGGACCTCAGGCATATCTCGGTATTGCCATGGACAAATTCCCCAACTTTTTTATGATTTTCGGTCCGAACATGGCTACTGGCCACACAAGCGTGATTCTGGCAAGCGAAAATGCAATCCAATACAGTTTGAAGTTCATGAAGCCAATCCTCGACGGGAGCGTTAGCACCTGGGAGGTGAAAGAAGAGGCCGAACGAGAATGGACAGAAAAAGTCCAAAACGAACTCAAGCACACGACCTTTTTGAGCGGCTGCAATAGTTGGTACACGCAGGCAAACGGTTGGAATTCAACAACATATCCGTAAGTCCTCACAGTAACTCCTATTTCGAGGAGGGAAGTTTGCTTGCTGACAGTTCTCGCTTCCAGTTTCTCTCAGGTTGATTACATCCTGCGATCCATGTTTCCCGTATGGCGCCACTGGAACGCCAAATTCACACCGGAAGGTATCAAGAGACGCCGGAGAGAACAGCTGATTCGCGGATCATTGGTGGTAACAGTGTTTGGATTCTATATCTGGTCAAGGAAGCGCCCTGCAGCGGTGCAGGCTATCAAGACTGCTATTGTTCAGGCCATCACTAGAGGATTAAGCTCGGTGATAGCTAAGGCAAACCGTCTCGCGGCATAACCAGGTCGAGTGATCTCGTTTTCACCTGCCACTGCAAAAAGAAATCCATGGGGGCGATGAGGTAGTTGTCTAGTTTTAATAAATATGCAATAATTCCACCGATCACCTTTTGTGCGTTTGTCTCTGTCCTGGTCAGAAGTAATTAAAGCGGAAGGAGCCATGCGTAAGCGGGCGGCAAGAGCGACCCCCGCCCGCAACTGCCCGCTGGAGCGAATTCCGCACCTGAACAACGCTGCTTTCCGTCCACGACGCTCGTCGCTTTCGCGCCGCATCACCGCTGCTGGACTGCTGAGAATAGTCGCAGAGATGGCCTCTGAGTCTCCTCATCCCAACGGTTCTTCTCCGCAAGTCACGGTCGCCACGCCCGACGGGGACGTCAAAAGAAAAGCGGAATCGCAGAGCGGAACACACACTCGAGCGAAGCGGAATCGATACATCTCAATCGCATGGTAGGTGGATATCGCGCTATGCGCTGCCCTAAATCCCCGGAGTTGATTACTATCTTTGTACGTCACTTAAGTATTGTCGCTTATTCCGCGTGTCCCTGCTAGTAACGAATGCAAGCGACGCAAGATCAAGTGCAATGGCCAGGTTCCTTGTCAGCGCTGCGGCCATCTTAATCTGGAATGTCAGTACACAAACGTGCCTAAAAATCTCATACTGCTGTCTAATTCTCGGTCTAGGCCTGTACGCCCCGAATTGTTGCAATGGGAACTTTAAGGAATCAGAGTCCGTCTGCCCCCTCCATTTAGGTGCCTGATAAATGTTGACTCGGGAACAGAGAATACCGATCAATGAAAGAGCAGATTAGCACGCTTGAGGAGCAGGTCAATACTCTTTTCTCCAGGCTGAATGAGCTGAATTCACAAAGGCCGTCACAACTAGACTCGACTCCTTTCGAGTCGTTCGCCAGTAACAGCTCTCATGCAGAGTCTCTTTCTCCTGCTCAAGTACCTCCAAATCGCGTGCGATCCAAGCACCCCCGTTTTCACGGCCCGACAAGCTCGGCTTTCAATTTTGACGTGGCTAGATCTAGCCTCCAGAATATGGGAATTGCGCCTAATGAAGGCCCAATGCACGAGGACCTAACGCCCATTCCATCTGAAACACCTCAACCCGATCTCAATCACACAACGACAGCGCAAATAGCTACAATGTTTCCTACCAAGGACCCCATCTGGTTCATCCGCCGAGAAGAAGCTATCCGTTTATGCAAAGTATATGAGGAAGAAATCGGGTTGATGTACCCTATATTCGACATCGACAAGGTTATTGCGCGAACAAATCTGCTTTATCATTTCCTGGAAGCAGCCAGTAGAACGGGGTTTACAAAGCGTGATCTTCCAGGGTTAGACGGTTTACAAGATGATGATACGCTTAACCTCAAGATGATACTTGCTACAACATTGGTGCTTGAAGGTAACGGGCAAAGCGACCTTGCACATCGCTTATTCGAGACTGTCAAGCCTGTCTTTTACGCCAAGATGCTAGAGCCTGTCGATGTCAAATCTGTCCAGCTACTTTCTATTGTTGTGCGTGATTGATATTTAATTCTCCTTATTTTGTCTCTGTATGCTAACTTTGCACTTTACAGGCAACCTATCACTTTCACACAGACAATGATATAATGTCATACCGAATAATCGGTTTAGCCGCTCGAATGTGCCTGGAGCTTGGATTACATCGCCGCGATGCTATTATGAAAACTTTCCCAGCCGAGGCCGATTGGTCACGAATCACTCGACTATTTTGGTCTGTGTACAGCCTTGACCGGCGATGGAGCTTTGGTACAGGTTTGCCGTTTGTTATTCAAGACGATGACATTGATCCGAACCTCCCAGAACCTGTGAGTATATGGGAAAAAGAACTGCAACTCTTATTTCAATCATGCTTATAAAGGGATAGGATGATTCGCTGCCGTATTTGAAGAGTATGGTTGCTTATGGCCGCCTTAGCTCAAAAATATGGTATTCTGGCCTAGGATATGAAGGGTCAACGGATGTGAAGAGAGAAGAAATTGGTTTTTTGGACTATCAGGTGTGCCAGTGGTACAAGAATATACCGGAGAGTGTCATGCTTCCACCGGATCCCACCATCAATGGCACTCCAGTCAGTCGAGGAATGCAACGACTGCGGGTGCTGTTGTATTTGCGCATGAACCACTTGCGTATCCTGATCTTCCGACCAGTCTTGCATTCTTCGTCGAGCATTGTCGAAAATAGAAGCTATGCTCAAACGGTCGTCGATATCGCAAAAGATACCATTCGAGTCTTGGCTCGACTAAATCAGACCTCTGATATTTACAAAACCCAGCAGATCTGTTTCAATTATTTCTTAGTGGCCGCGCTCGCCGTGTTATTTCTTGCCGTCTGTCATGCCCCCACCGATTTTAACGAACAAGCTCGAGACGAGTTTTACATGGCGTTGAATCTTGTCAGCGAATTCACTCCCAAGTCTTATATATCGAAGCGACTGTGGAATACTATCAAAGGAGTTCGCAGGATTGCCGAGAAACTGGGTGTCTTTGGGCGAAACATTGGAACGGGTGGCAATGATCCTCATTCCAGCGCAGCTGTTGCAATGGCTGGCCTCGCAGGTCATCCAATCGAAGACATGTCTGTGTATGGGGGGTTGGGACCTGTATCTGAGCTGGGCAGCAGCCCGATGAATGGACTCCAAATGAGCCATGAACTTACGAATCTTTTCGAAGCTGTTGGGGCATCGGGTTCATTCGGACCGGACAACTTCAACACATTTGTTCCTCATGACACCGACATACAAAATTCCGGCGAAGGACTAGCTGGTGTACTCAGTAGCGACGCAGAATTCTCTCGCGTTCTTAGAAATCTCATGTGATTGAAAGGGGGGTGTATATAGCTTGAATTGCCCAATACAGGTTACAAAGGCCTATTGGCTATGAAAACAACTGTAAATACACAACGGACCCATTACAAATTCCAGAACTCAAATTTGATTGAAAAACAAACGAGCCTCCAGGCCGAGGCGTGAATATATCACGTGACCTCATATCCGCGGCGGCGTAGCACGTCGACCGCACAAGTTAGGATGAGCAATCGCCAGCATCCAAGATCCCGATCTTGGACTGAACACCACCATGTCGATGCACCCGTGAGCGACGTATATCCTTTCTTGCTATCAGGGCTTTCATTACCTCGTGCTACCTCATTCATTACGACATTCAAAGCCTGTCTCCGCCACTTGACACTACCCCGCCATCCGAACTATCGCTCGCTGCAAGGCACGCCACCGACGAACGTCTCGCAATTCGCTTATAAGAAACGGTTCAAGAATTTTCAGGGTCAGAGAGATTGTATTTGGTCGGTCTATCGGGTCCACCTGTTGTCCACGGGAATTATCACCAACAAAAGAAATTCACGTTTAGGAAATTATTTTCGCCCAGATCAATTCATGTTGTTTTGTGCAACTATCTAAGGTCACACATCAGGCAGAATAGCCTTGTCTGACGTCAAAATACAAGTGTCGAAACCAAGTCGAAGCCGAATATTCTAAGCGAACTCTCGCTGGAACCGAATTTTTTTTTCCCCCCTTGTCTTTGTATACTTTCAAACGGGCTCGGCCACATCCCCGGCAACGTGTCTGGAGAAGTAGCGCAAGCACTGGCCGAAGGCCTCAAAAGGCTAGATTTTAGCCAAGTATCGACGTCTACACAATCGACAGACTCTGGTTCCTTCACCATGTCGTCTTCTGAGGGACCTCCGGAATCATGGATCACCTCGTTTTGTTCACTTATGGGTCACGAGTACTTTGCGGAAGTGTCGGAAGATTTTATTGAGGACGATTTCAATTTGACCGGGTTACAGTCACAAGTGCCTATGTATAAAGAAGCATTGGAAATGATCCTGGATGTTGAGCCGGAGGAAGATGATGAGGAGGAAGAGGAGGAGGAGGAAGATGACGATGAGGATGAGCCACTTGGAGAGGAGAAACCGCTAGGATACAGGCGAGCTGGTGACCGGAAGCATATGCGAGTTGCGAGCGACCTCAGCGTGATTGAGAGCTCAGCGGAGCTGCTGTATGGACTGATCCACCAACGTTATATCACATCACGGCCTGGGATCCAGCAGATGCTTGAAAAGTACGAGGTCGACCATTTCGGGGTCTGTCCCCGCGTCAACTGCAATGGCTGCAAAGTGCTTCCTGTCGGCCGCACAGATACGCCTGGCCAGGAAACGGTCAAGCTCTTCTGCCCTAGTTGCTATGACATCTACACGCCGCCAAACAGTCGATTTCAATCGGTTGACGGGGCGTTTTTCGGGACGACGTTTGGGTGTCTCTTTTTCATGACGTTCCCCGAGCTAGATGTGGGGGGAGACCGGGCAGAAAGCATATTATCCCCAGCGTCACTGAATGCTTCACTAGCCAACCAGTCACGGTCACCGTCGCTCAACTCGTCGATTGCACTAACGGCCCCAAGCTTGGAGCAAGCACCAAACCAGCCGGCTCAAATCAACGGGATGTTGACATCCAACTTTGCGCTAGGATTGGGAGCTGGCAAGATCTACGAGCCTCGCATTTACGGCTTCCGAGTTTCTGAGCGGGCCAAGTCTGGACCTCGGATGCAGTGGCTTCGTATGAAGCCGCGGGACATCAACGAATTAGACGAATCAGCTATATATTACGCGACCAATGGAGCGGATGAGGAAGAGGAGTACCAATATGGCGATACTGAAATGGGATCAGCGCCTGCTGGCTCACAGCAGTCTGTTATCGACATGAGGAGAAAGGCCCCGATGCGGAAACGTAGGCACATGCCTCCAAGCAATCCAGACCGCATGCCGGCAAATGGGGAGGGTGGTTAAATTTTTTTTTTTCTTCAAGTTCCTTTTTTTTTCTCTTTTCATATCTTTTCTTTGGGATGTTTAATACGTGGACAGAAATACACCATAGCGAACAATTGAGAATTTGTTTATTTCTCTTGTAGCAGTATAAGAGGTGTTTTCATCATTGAACCCATGTTGGAATTTTTGTATAAATCGTAACCGAAATCAACGTTATCTTGTCTCTTAAGAAGATTTGAAGTGGGTATACGCCAACACTCGTACGTAACCGAACACTAAATTAATAGATTTGACATGTATGGAGGATAGAGCACAGAGAAGGACCTCATTAGTGTTGCCGATACTATCCCCGCGGGGCTAATTATTATACGCATGGATGAAAATCCTCCTGGGGCACAAATTAGTGGTAATTTGGTAACTACGCGGGCGGGCCGGCACCTTAGGCCTTTTCTTCTTTGATTGCCATTTGCGGTATTGATTGGCCATTTAGCCTTTGGATGATGCAGACCTAGACCGGTGGCGAATGATCTGTAATTAATCAATTCGAGAAGCTGGTTGGCTCTGCCATCAATTGATAACAACATAGCCATGTGAATTTATGAACACGGTTCAACAGATAACAAAAACAGCAGGTATGGTTTTTTCGCCACAGAATCCAAAGCTTGAATTTGAGTGCTGACAGGCAAAACATAAATAACAAGGGAACAACCTCAGACCGAAGAATTAAGAGGTTGCTTTGACCTCTATGAGCCGTGCGGGCGTAATTAATATCCAATTTAATATCCAACAGCGATACAGCTAATTAGTTTACCATACATGCAAAAAGCACGGCATACGCCACGCATCACCGGATTATTTTTCCTTTCTTTCTGATAAATCAATATGATTGCCAGGCCACGTGCTGACGCTTCCTTCCACGTTTTTTGGTGGTTGAGAGCTGGTCCGTGAGCGTGGGGGTTTCATTTTCCTTCCAAAAGTTCCAAACCCGCCCCGCTGCGCAGTGTCCATCCATTCCTTCCTGTCTATCACTGACAAACTATTGCTGTCAATCATGTCAATCATATCGGTATTCGATGCTGTTTGGAAGAGGGGAGGTGACTAGTATGTTTCACCTGTAGTCACCAGAAGGCCTTGGATCGGACTAGACTCCCGCTGCCTGCAGCGTTAGTATGCTAGTTACAGCAACCTAGTAAGTACATACTTGAAACTTACTGTGCTAACTACGTACCTAACAGTTAGGATAAGTTTAGTCCCTCCGTATGCCGATTGTCAATGCTTTTTTAGTGGCAAACCGAATGCGCATTGATAACTCATCACGATCCTTAATGAAGAATGGCGACATTATCGATGGCCCACGGGCGCCTACTCAAGAATACTTACAGCGAGTGAGTAAGACCGAACACTCATCCTGCGTATGTGCAAGAAGATGAGTCAATTGGTGGACATAAACTGACAGAAAGATTAATCATCAACCGGCACAATTGATTGGTCATTCCGCGTTTTCTAACCGCATTGCGAATAATGCCTGTCCTTAGATATTGTATTATTATTAATTTTTGGCACCCGCTAGTTGCCTAGCAAATGGATCGTGGCGAGTGTGGCTTGGGGAATGAAACTACCTGCATCAACTAATCGATAAGACATCGGAGAACGGGCAGAGGATCACCGGCCTCTCGGACATGCCGGCATAGCAGTTAGCTTGCCCTTGAAGAATGCCGTAGTACATGTAGCAGTCGTCACAGAGTCCGTTCTCCGTAAATACGTACGTAGCTATAATCGCATATGCTTGCAGTACCCTTGCAACCGCTGACAGCCAGCCGCAGATTCGTAGCGATCCACCTTTGCCGGGCTAGGGATTTAGGAAATTCATCGCCGAGTCTTGGCTTCTTCTTTTTGGGTCAATAAATCATCACAACTCAACTCCGATTTAGAATTTAAACAACTTTCTCTTATTGGGCAAGGGCTAGTTACTAGGGCGGATGATTTTCGTGTTCTTCCAAGTTCCTAATCAGTTCGTTTACGAGGCTCTCTCGAGCCTCGGCAGCTTGGCGCGCTAGAGGTGTTGCCTCGTTATGGTAGTTACCTGCGATATGAGAAAAAAAAAGGTAGCGAATCAATTCTCATTATTTACCACAACGTGTAGAGTATGGGGCTTTGTACTACATACATCGTACATTCGTGCTACGCTGTAACTATGGTTTAGGGTTTGGTCCAGTGGGACTTGAAACCCAATATCATTGGTTCGGGATTATAATAGAGACTGCCGTCACGTGGAACCAGGTGCGTGGCAAGAAGTTGCCAAGAATATTCCTTGCATTTGGCTCTCTGTAACATTACGCCGAGTACCCTGCGTCGTAATACGTAGTACAATACGCGTATCGCTTTTATTTCCTTTACTTCGCTTTTTTAACCTTTTGTCACGCCTAACCCGTCTCAGTATCGAGCGTTACTACCTTGTTCTTCTCTTCTTCTTCAGTCCAGTCCTTTACCAAATTTAGCTTGTCAGCGTAAAAGCCAAACAACAGCAACAACTTTTGATGACTCATACTAGAGCGTCACCAACTAACCCCGCCTGCGTCGTTCAACAGTCCAACTTGCGTACGTTTATTAATTAGTTCCGGTAGGGCTGAGCAGGCAAGCGATTAATATCATTTGTTCGGTCGGCTACTAGTTATACTTTTGTGTTCCTCAGCCATTTCAGCTTGCGGCTGGCACGTACTCGGATCTTACCTCTCTCTTTTCGGCGTTTCTTTCGGAGTTTTTGATGAATGATGTGCAAAAGTGAAACACGAGGTGACGAGCCCTTGGCTGTGCTGTGCCTGTTGATTAGGCTGCCATGGGAGAACCAAACCCCGTGAGCGGAACCCATCACATCAATAATAGGCCATGTTCTCTATTTCTCGTATTTTCTTTTGTGAAATGCTCGTGTCTTGCAGAAATGAGGCTTGAGCACAGCCAAAAAAATGGGGAAAGAAGTATTATTAATGTGAACAAAAAAAAAGGAAAAGAGGGGAAATCGATTCGTATTGTTAATCTATATTGTCGACTTTATGCATGATTGGTGGGGACGATATTATGACGCGCAGCTTAATTCGTATTTATGATGACTGGACTGTCAGATCCAATCTAGACCATTCGCTCACACATGTGAAGAAACTTTGGAGTTTTGTATACAGTAAATAATATACTTTACGTATATCGGTGATCGGGGACCACTACTGCACGATATAGCTCATCTTGTTAATCTAACTCGCTAAGCCTGCCAACACGCGTTAAACCAATTAAGGAAAGTAATTCGGGTCTTGTCATTTTCCAAATGCGGAAACAGGTGCCGCGCAGCTAAGAAAAAGACAAGTGTGCAGAGCGTTGTTCCCCTCTTTTCGCCTTAATAATACATGTACTTCTAACTTCCAACAGCCCCAAAAAACACTATCTGCGCGGAATTTCAAAGTGCATGAATATGAAACCCCAGGACATGCGTAACTGCAACAAGATAACAAACAAACTAATACGGGACTGCTTTAAAATGGATCGACAGTTTTAACTTTCTTAGATAATATTCTGAATTATTTTTTCTTGCTGATCATCCGTAGCGGCTGTGGAGGTCCCGCGGAAGAGCAGCACAAAAGTATAACTCGTTAGGTAGGTACACGATGTCCTCGTACTAAACTATACTGAGTACCTTTGTTGGTAGTGCGGGCACTAGCCGGCCTGCATAATAAGGCTTGGCTTCTGTTATGTACTTTGTAGCATGTTCATAAATCCAACCAATGACATGGCAATACTACTATGCCTCTGACAGTGTTGGTGGTCCGAAAGTAGTAGTAGGTGCTATCAGCTACGCACACATACGCACCAACAAATCGAATCGTCTTAACGCCCAACCAACACAGTAACATTCCAATAATTTAGTCCTGCCATGGCGTAATAGTCACTCTTGATTTCTCTCAGTCTCGCGTATTTCTGCGACGCGGAGTATCGACTTTTAGTCAATGGAGATGGATCCCGCACTATGGGGACCTGAATTATTAGTATGTATTATGGATAATAGAGAAAGGCTCATCCAACAATGCGCATTCACCAGGTATCCACCTTTTCACTACGGAGTTAGTTCTACTTTAAGTCTCGACCTCGGCCAAAACTAATTAGCACATCCCAACGCAGCGAACCACAAACGATTCGACTCGAGTTGTTAGACTCAAGTCATCATGCCCAAAAATTGCAGCAATTCGCGCCATATACTCGAGAGGTGGAGAAGCGCAACTTCGGCTTGGAACAATGAACGAATCATTGGTGCCGGTTAAGCGAACACGTCAACTCTACTGGTGTGTTGACGACAGAGTTGTTCCACAGGCCGATCTAGCTAGATATCTACACTGGTGCCAAGTGGGACAGTAAATAGAAAATCCTCAAATCTATGATGCGATGCTTTCTTTCTTTTCTTTCTTTTCTTTTTCTTTTTCTTTTTCAGAGTTATATTTAGATTATTGTCTCATGTTGGATGAGGGTTTTTGTTTGTTGGTTAATTTGACCGACGACCACATGCGGAATTAGTAGATGTCAAAACACATAGGCGTATACTGGTAAGGACTAGTTAATTAACTACGTAACCCTTGATTATTATTTAAGAATACGTCGCAAAAAAAAAAAAAAAAAAAAAAAAAAA
>CVMT01000002.1:1681735-1696195 GCA_000985935.1 Talaromyces islandicus | reverse complement strand
AAAAAAAAAAAAAAAAAAAAAAAAAAAAACTCTTGGTACACAGTCTCCCGCACTCTGTAACTGGGCACGGAAGTAAACTTCCCACTACGTATCAAGGCGTCGCACTCCATTCACAACCGGGCGAGGCGCCCAACATGTGTCACTCACTGCCCGCAGGATTGCCGAAAAACAACGTGCACCAGGAATCAGGATGGAATTTCAATAGAATAATAACACCCCCCACCAAAAAAAGACCCCTCACTTAATTTCCATTTCCGACCCCGTCTTTTTGCTTTGGTTTGAGATGTACACGTAATAACGTTCTTTCCTTCCAAACAAGAAACGCCCCGAGAGTCTAAAAACAGGAAAAAAAAAAAAACATCACCACAAGGGCGGAGAAGCGGAGGGTTATTCGTATCCGTATTTACGGAGTAACTAACACCAAACAAGATAAATTAGCCTTTTAAGGTTAGTAATACATCTTTGGATGAACTCCACCGCGGCCCCACCAGCAAGCTTCCAGCTTTGATTCGTCAATCGGTATCAGCCGCACCTTCCCCCTCCCAAAAGCGGCCTAGCGTCTGTAAAAGAGCAGTAAATCAGTGAGGATTCATAAATTGGGAAAAGCCATCGCCCCACAGGCCCGTCCCAAGGTCGCATTCCAGCCCATGGGTAATTAGTAAATGGGATATACCCTCCGGTGATGTTCTTCGGCCATCCTTCTAGAATCATGTGTAATCATAATGTTGCTTTATCGAGTGATCTGATCCACTCTGTCGATACAGTAGTATGTAGTAACCCAGGTTCCATCACTTTGAGGTACGTAGCATCGAAGCATTCGAGAAGCAACTTGTCTATGGGAAATGTAAAGTCTATTTTTGTATACAAGACTGTACATATTGTAGAGAGAAACGAAAGAGTTCATCATCGTCAAACGTAAAACGCCACTTCCATGCATATATCCCGTTAACTAGTAGTATAAACCAAAAAAAAAGTCTTATAGAAATGCTATGTGCTCAGGCGACAGTCGCGCCGGCTCTGGTGTCAACGGAAAGTGGTCGTTCAAAGACCCGGCGGGAGACGTTGACCCGGAGTGGTCGAAAGCGTGGTCGAAAGTGTAGGAATTGGTAAGTGGCGGGGTCTATCGTTGGTCAGCTTCGCGCCCACAGGTCACGTTAGAAGAGGCACCAACAGGGAAGACCGAGGGCGTGAATTTACCTGGAGATGTGAATGCGAATGAGAATGAGAGTGTGCATGATGGTGGTGCGGTTGCTGCTGCTGGTGTTGTTGCTGCGGCGTCGTAGCCGACATATCAATCCCTGCCATCGAGGCGTAGTTGATGCACAGTGGGTTGAGAACCTCGTCGTCTGGATACCCTCCTAGACGCTTGCCTGCTGAGGTTGCTGAGGGGACCGTATGATGCAGCGGATCCAAGTGGTGAGCTGGCAGCGATGTCAAGTCCCCATATTGAGTCTGCGGGATGGTGTGGTAGGGGTGGTGTGCGTGGGCTGGCTGCGACGAGTAGTTGGACTGGGCGTACGGATCCGAGTAGGATGGGTACGAGGGGTAGAAGAAAGGCGGCGGCGAGGTCGAGAGTTGGCGCGTCGACTGCTGGCCGAACATGCTTCGGTCTTCCTGCAAGCCCCCGTAGGCGGCCGGCTGCATGCCCATTTCATTCTCGGGCGCACTCCACTGGTTAGTCGTCTTGGACGACTGCTTGGAGCGGGCTGAGCTGGTGGACGAGCGACCCGACTGCGACTTGGCAGCCGACTTGGGCTGCTCGGGCTCTGCATGCGACTGTTCAGGCGACGCAGAGGACGACGCCGCCCGGCGCTCCAGGTCTTCCAGACGACGCTTTAGCTTCTTGCCTGTGGAATAGTTAGTTTTGGACCAAATAAGAAGAATAAGGAAGAGGAAGAGGGGCATACGATAGTTGCGCTGGGCGATGCGATTCTGGATGCGGCGCCGCTCGGCCAAGTCGGAAATTTTGGTCCAGTCCTCGTTGGGGTTGGCATTGGCGCTGAACGCACTGCTGGTGCCGTGCATGTGGCTGGACGACTGGTATTTCGAGGGCGTGTTGTTGGTGGTCGTGGTGACCGGATACGGGTAGCTGTACGAATTCCCCCGGTGATGCATGGTGGGATGGTAGGAGTATACACTATACAAGACCCGAGTGTCTGTCACAAGAATCGAAGGGCGAAAGGCGAGGTTACAAGCGAACAAACAGCAAAGATGATGTGCAAGAAGACCAGAACTCCCGGGGTCCCGGACGGGGGGGTTGTGTTATATATACAGGTAACCCAGCTCAGCTCAGCCTTGGACCGGGGTGGTGATATCAACGCCCAGTGCACGCACACACGTTATGGCATGGGCTGCGTCTTCTTCAGGGTTGTGCTGCGGCACCACGGGATCGTACTATTTTCGGCCGGGGCACTCGGACTGGCCCAGACGACGCAACACGAATGGCATTGCTGCATGCCGATCACAGCCTGGTAACGCTTCGTAAAAATGTCGCCGACAAGGGACCCCATCCGCCGTTTGGGGAGACAGGAAGGAGAAACAAGAAGAAACACCAACAAAACGTTCTAGTGTTCGAGTGTGGTTCGTGGTCGCTGATTGCTGATTCGTGCGTGCCCGTAAAAACGGGCCCCAGGGCCGGCTACCCTGCCAATGGCCAGCTAGCGAGTGGGTCCCGACAGGGGGCTGGAAACCGTGTGCAATACGGTACGCGTTTTTGACGGTATGGTAATGTAACATTGGCAATGGGGCTTGGCACTTGGCACATTGGCACGGCGGGACGAGGAGCCGAACTGGGTTTCTTAGCCTGGCTAGCCTCTGTTGTATATCCCTGTTAATTTGTTCTTCAACAGTAGATTGACTGCTGACAACGTGCCCGTCTCTCCCGTGCGGAGACCTCATCAAGATTATCACTCCGAGCACTTAGGCCCGTCCTAGCGCATCCTTCATGAGCAGCTGCTGGCAGTGGGATATTTGTCATTTACTTTTGTTTGTTGCTCCAGAGGAGCAGCTCCTTACTCATCATTTTTGCCGCATTGATGTTTGCGTAGTAAGAAGAAAAAGCTAAGCGAGTATTGATCATGTATACGTACTTAGTACTGTGCACTGATACATACCGTGTCGTCCGCTGAAACGGGCTTAAAGTACGAGACTACTTGCGACCCAGCCAATCCGCGACTCAGGGCTGCGAGATCCATGTACTGTCTCATTAATAGCATGGTGATTATCATAACGTCCCGTAATATTAATTTAGACGGGCTGGAAGCCTGGAACTCGACAGAACAAGCTTATTACCCGTCCAATAAGCGCCACTGATCGACCATGACTAATTGCTTTGTTTCTCCGGAGTGCATCGTAGTTAGTACACACCATCCTTGCTCGGTACAGCTTGGCTTCCTCCTAATTGATTTGAGTTGCGCACGTTTTTTTCAGACCCCGAAAAAACGACTGCGGTTGTGATTCGGCACATGTGGTATGTCGCACCGGTGTGTCAGCAATGCGGAACTCGGGTGCCAGCCGATGGTGCTTGTCCAGAGAACATGAAATCATTCGATTGATGTGAATATGAAGAGGATTAGGATTAGGAACCCGGATGTTTGAGCAGATCATTCAATACTAGAGGGAGGCCCGGACTCGGGGATTGAAATCTTGCACCGAGTCTCAGGGCTACATGCAATTGGCCGTTTTGATTCGTCACATGTATAATAATATATTCAAATAATCCTGGTTCCTTCAAACGTTAAATTCTCCACATGTTAAATGTCTTTTCTCTTGTTGGGTCTTTTCAGGTCTTTCGTATACAACCTCTTGGTATAGATACAAGCTTTGTGCTCCACTGTATTGCCGCCCGCCCGTCGTAGTACGTACGCTATAGCAAATCGCATAATTAAATGAGCGAGAAATGAGACGACTTCAAAATCGGAGGCTCGGGTAGCTAAACGCCGACTTGCTAGGTGTAGTGACCAACAACGGCATCGGCTGTTAACATCTCCGGGTCGATCATGATAGCCTCAACCTGCATGCAAGGGCATCTGTATTCTGGGCTCTGTAGCTATATTCTCACCGAAGGATTTTATGCTGTAGCCTGTTCGGAGTATGTATCACTGTACGGGTAGGGAATAGTATAACAAAGTCTTTCCTCGACTGCCGACATGTTGACGTTTTCCCATGCATGGTGCCATTCACCCATCGGATTACCCGATTATTGCAACCTAGGCCAGGCAATAGAGTATTCCTAACCTTCACGCAGCCGCTGCCAAGCGCCAGCTTTCAAGTATAGTCATGCACCTCTGACTCGTTCCGTCAACCACCCCCTCCCTAAAACTTCAAAAAGAATTTCATGATCCACACATGCTGCATCGAGCATCTCGGATTCGTTTGCTGACCCAGGAACAACTTCCTCAGTATGCCTTCCCCCCACCCTCCCCCCTCTCGGATGATCCACTAGCTACCAACATCAAAGCAAGTCATTCCTGGATTGTCAGTGGGTGAGACACTGGCTGACAAGGTTAAAAAATGGGCTTGTTGTCTAGCGCCTTGGCGGGTTGCTTTTATGGCCGGCATGGGCGGCAAAAAAAACTGAAGCCTCTTTTTCTTTTTCTTTAAGTAGAAGAAAACTAAGGTAGATCTACGTAACAAAAAAAAAAGCGCGATCGCCCGCATTGATCAGCAAATCTGCGCTAGAATTCAAAGTTTAAGGACCTTTAGTCTTTGGGGGTTGGGCCCTTCCTACCATATGCATCATAAACTCTATCGTTATACGAGCGGGCAGAGTCCATTCAGACAGGTAGCAATGCATAAAATGCAAACAATAATAGGGCTGCCGAGGGATAATGTAGTACAGAGCTACTATGCCGTGATTCGACTTGCTTAAACTCGTTTAAACTCGTTTAATGATTAGCTCAAGTCTCAAAATCTGATGCGGTCCTCCGAACACTACCTTGAGGGTGGATTCGGCGATGCCGTTGATTGGGCAATGCATGAACTGGATCGCCCACCGGGAGACAGGCATGGGACAGGCATAGTGATTATATTATTGTTATATTAATTCTCGCATTGCCTGCAGTATTGACAGCACCGATCCACAGCTTAACCCCGGTCTTTTTTCTTTCTTTCTTTCTTTCTTTTTTCTTTTGTTGTTGTGGCAGTGTGTCTGCATGAGAAATCCCGAAGAGCCAGATGACCCAACCAAGTGGCTCCAGCTCACCTCTGGTAGCAACGTGGCGGTCTAGATTGAGTGCTCAAAACGGCTTCTTACAGTCCAAAAAAAAAAGAAAAGAAAAGAAAAGAAAAAAAGAAAGAAAGAAAGAAAGAAAGAACCAAAAAAAAAAAAAAAAACTCGACAGCACTTCCCTAAAATGGACGGGAGTTACGCG
The DNA here is from genome assembly GCA_000985935.1 of Talaromyces islandicus. Taxonomy (NCBI): domain Eukaryota; kingdom Fungi; phylum Ascomycota; class Eurotiomycetes; order Eurotiales; family Trichocomaceae; genus Talaromyces; species Talaromyces islandicus. The sequence goes on along the minus strand of CVMT01000002.1, from coordinate 1,690,823 downwards.
AATGAGCAAATTAATACACGTACCTGTTTACCAATTAGTCATGCTTGGAAATGCAGACGTATGTTCCAAGCAGTCAGATCCTTAATATTTGCCCGAGCCCACTCTGGCCTCAGCACTGTCCCTCATCTAGCACATGGTGGAGCAGCGCGAGGCAAACAAGCAGCAGCGATCTACTCGTTAGTACAAGGCCATGAGTAAGTATGTAGTAGTACTACGTACGAAGGGGGTATTTGGAGGATGACTAGTTGCTATCCCGTTCTAGTTATATCGTATCGGGCTTGACATAAGTGGTCGATTATTATTATAGCCTGGATGTATCCACCGGGCTTGGGCTTAGGGTTACAAATTACTACGTAGTACGTAGCTACTTTTGGACGAATGCTTCCCATGATAGTAGTCCCAACACTGAGGTCAGCTCGTCCGGCAGACCTTCATAGAGTTATACCATAGAACCGTGTTTCTGTTTTGTTTTGCTCATCAGGCAATCATCAGGCAACACTCTACCGCTTGTCCACAGCTACAGGATCCGAGTAAACCCCCATGCAACGGCTCCCATTGGTGCGTGCCCAGAAACCAGCTCGCGGGTTTCACTTTTCACGTACATGATGCCTGGCTGGTAGGGCTGAAAGTAAAATACATAAATTACATGTTCTTTTCCTATACAGGACTAGCTCTGAGCTGCCTTGTTCACCGCTTGCGGGGCCCTGGTTGACTGGTCTGCAGCCAGTCAGCGTGCGAGAACACCGCGAGAGTATCGGTGACTCGAAATGCATGAGATATCACTGCAACTATTTTCCTCATTACTTTGACTATGGCAGGAGTCAACTCCATGTAATTGCATGCCTTACTCACTTCACTTTTTGGGTTATTGGTAATTGTCGGTGAGCATTTAAATAAACATTTGCGGGAATAAAAAAGCAAAAACATTTTATCATTTCGACCCAAGGAATTTCGGACAACGACCGAGCTGAGGTTCATCAATCATTCAATAATACAAGCATACAAGCTAAAACTGATACATAACTATGTAAGTTAAACTAACGGTCTTCTAGAAACACTTAACTAACACTTGATAATTAATAATTAATAATAACCTCCAAGCATGAAGGCGGCTCGGCGGACCGGAGATAATAGCTCTTTCGTCCGTGCATACTCATCTCTCGTATTAATAATTATTTACTATGTACAGTATTTGCACAGGATAGTTTCCTGTTGGGTGTTGACAATGCGAAAACGACCCATCTGACGTAAATAACACTGCCGATCAAACATTGACTATAAATATACGGGATACACCAAGCACCCGGAGTCCTCCGCGCGGAGACATCAACGCCGGCGAGAAAATAATAATAATAATAAATAAAATAAAAACTGCTTGAGATAGATTGCGAGGGATTTTCAAGAAGAGAAGATAGGCATGCTAGTACGTATGTAGAACGGCTGTCCTCCCCTCTTTCTCTCTTAGAAGTTAGCCCCGGCTTCCGTCGGAACAATACGCCCTATACAGTGCTCAGCCTTGATGGACCGACCCATCTAATATAACTCTGTCCAAAAAGAAAAGGGAAAAGAAAAAGGATGACGCGTTTGTCTCATTCGTTTTGGTTTCTTTTCTTTTCTTTTGTCTTGTTTCAGTCTTGACGATGATCATGACGAATGAATATAAACGGAACGGATACGGAGTAAGACTCCATGTCGCTTATGCAACAGCGGGGGTGGTCATCATTGTCATGAAATTTCTGTGCTTGCCCCGGTGTTTGGCGTGCTTTGTTGAAGTCTACGCAATCCGGCGTACAATGTACATATAGGTATAACTAACCATTGTTACTAGTGGCAGAGGTAGGTTGTTGGTTGGATATGCAGCACGTGCGGCATACTATCTCATCTGGGTGGTTTTCTGCGCTTTTGCTTGTCACACAATATCAATAATACATACAACTGCTGGAAAGAAAAAGAAAAAAATAAAAAAAAGGGAATTTAAACAGAAAAAATGACAGCTAGCTTGTTGGATGAAGATTGTGTTAGTGTACAGTAGTGAGTGAGTGACTACAGCCATAAACAGTTAGTTGGGCTCGGAAATTTTTGCGCATCGAGAAAAGAGAACATACTATGTAGTTAACTGTGATTCCTCGCTGACTCTTGCAGGTCAATACGTACTAATTAGTAGTATTTTAGTATTACTACTCTGTACTTACTATCTTGGTCGTCCGCAGATCAAACACTTCTTTCAAGGGCTTTTAGATGCATTTTACGGACATCATGTTGGCGCAGAACTTGCATTTACGCAAAATAAACAACGTATATGCACTCCATTACCGCAGAAGACGTATGTAGCGTAAAATATGAATGAATGCTGTGCGCTCAGACAGGAGATCGCAATATGTTGGTGGTCCCTTGCATACTGTAAGTCTGTACCCAACCCAACATTGAACGGGCCGTCCCGGTCTCATATTGCATATTGCGGGGCCCTTATGGATATGCGTGCATGTGTCGACTGCTGCTATTGATGTCAATGATGTCTTTGAATTAATTGACCCATTTGAATGCAACATTACCTGCATAACATGAAAGAAAAAATCGAGCCCTAAACCTAAACCCTAACCCTGATCGTGACAAGATTACTGACACTGACGGCAGGTGCGCCCATCCCTAACCCACGTGCATAACATTGGAACCTGACCTCGTTTCTCAAACACATTCTTAATATATCCAGACTCAGAAAGTAAAAACGCAAAGCATACCGCCCCCCAATTCCAAGTCTACACCGATGGCCAAACAAAAGATCGCACGGCGGGCATACGAGTCTGACGGAAGATGGTTCATCGATGGAGAGGGGTTGTGCTGACGGTGGGGGCGTCCATTCGCTCAAAACCACCCTTCTCTCGTCTTATTCTCCCTGTGTGACAATTTTGATTAGACCTTTCTTTTCCTGCGGTTGGATCAGTGTTACTACGATTTTTTTCTCGTTGGTGTCTCCTGATTGTTAATATCCGACTGAAAAGAGGCCCTCGGATTTAATCGAGCGTGATCGACTTGTGGTCATACTTCTTGCTTACGTTCATTGCTAAACGCCGTGACTCATTGCGACTCATTGTCAATTAGAAGGCGCCAGAATACCACTATCTCTCCGTGTATTGTATGAATTACATATAATCACCGCTCGAAAAGAATATACAAGGATTTGTCACTTGCTCGGCGTTACGAGAGTGGTTCTCGGAGATAGCATATCAGCACATACTTTTATAAGAACCAGGCTGCATACAGCACCCAATTCAAGGAAACCGCAAACAACTCCCTCAAAAACTTCATCTATTCATCACCAATCATGCATCCCCTCATCACCCTCGAGGAGCACTATATCTCCCCCAAGGTCCACGCGGCCAGCCAGGAGGTGCGAGACCATTTCGCTCCCTTCCCTGCCCAAACCATGGCCAAACTGCAGGAACTCGGCGAAGGGCGTGTCAAAGACATGGACAATGGAAATGTATCCATCCAAGTCCTCTCCCACGGACCAGGTGACCTCTCACCCGCGCTCTGCGCCGAAGCCAATGACGACCTGGCAGCCGCCATTACCAAAAACCCGACGCGCCTGGCTGGCTTTGCCATGCTGCCGATGAGCCAGCCCGAGGAGGCCGCCGCGGAGCTGGAGCGCACAGTCACGAAGCTGGGCTTTGTCGGCGCGCTGGTTGAGAACCATCTTAACGGCACATTTTACGATGCCGAGCGCTTCTGGGTCGTCTTTGAGAAGGCGCAGGAGCTCGACGTGCCAATCTATATCCATCCAACGTTTGCGTCGGACTCGATGCTCGAGTACCACAAGGGCAACTACAGTGACAGCATCGCCACTGCGCTGAGTGCGTACGGCTGGGGCTGGCACAGCGAGACCGCGCTACATATTCTGCGGCTGTACGCCAGTGGGCTCTTTGAGCGGTTCCCAAACTTGAAGATTGTCATTGGCCACATGGGCGAATTGCTTCCGTTCCAGCTTGACCGCGTCTTCAATGTGACCGACCGATGGGCCAAAAAGGTGCCATTCAAACACGTCTGGCACAACAATATCTGGGTCACCACCAGCGGCATGTTCTCGCTTACCCCATTGGACTGTCTACTCAAGACTACCTCGATCGACCGTATCCTGTATAGTGTTGATTACCCCTTTTCGGCCAACGAGAAGGGAATGCAGTTCTTCGAGGAGATTGAGAAGAGCGGCCTGATTGCGGGCGACGACTTGGCCAAGTTCGCTTATTTGAATGCAGAGAAGCTGCTCAAAGTCAAAACCAAAGCCTTTACTAATTGATTTTCTCTTTGTGTTGGTAGTAGTTGTGAAAAGACTGAAAATATACCTTGATATTGTATTTACTGTTTTATATAATAGTCCACTCCTTCAAGATTACATTTGCAGCCTAGAAAAAAAGAACTACGTGTAGAGTTGCTAACAAGACTGTATGACTCATTATTGTCTATGATATGGCCGGTTACCCAATTGAGTAGACTTTCACATCTCAAGACGAACATAACACCAATGTATGAATTCGTAAATTTCCCGAATAGCTTATTCCACAAGGTAACTAAAGCGTTGTCAGCCAAAAATATCCTTTTCCTTTTCTTTCTTTTTTGTCCACAGAAAATTGCTTACCTCCATTCGTGCTCTTCCTCGCCATACTGGATGCCCTCGATCCAGTTCTTCATGCGAAGCGCAATTTCTCCTGTTTCTTCGTGGTCCTTCAGTCCGCAGTTCACGGGCTTTCCCTTGTAGCTGATGTTGCGAACGGGGCTGACAATCGCTGCCGTTCCAGCGCCAAACACCTCGATGAGACGGCCGTCGGCGGATGCCTCGGCGAGCTCGGACATGCGCACCTTGCGCTCTGAGACTGCCCAGCCCTCGGGGACGAGTCGTTCCCGCGCCAATGCCAGGACCGAGTCTCTCGTGACGCCCCTGAGAATAGTTCCGTCGAGGGGTGCGGTCAAGAGCTCATTTTGTCCGGTTTCCTTGTTCTTGATGGCCATGAAGAGGTTCATCGTTCCCACCTCGGTCACGTATTCCTCCTCGCCAAACAACCACAGGTTCTGCTGGTAGCCTCGGGAGGCTGCTTCCTGCTGAGGCACGATGCAGGGCGCATAGTTGGCGCCGAGCTTCTTGTCGCCAACACCGCCGGGCCATGCGCGAACGGCGTAGTCGGTCGCCTCCAAGGACACGGCCTTGAATCCCGTTGGGTAGTAGGGGCCCACGGGGCTGGCAATCACGTATAGGAGTGCTGAACCCGGGGCGCTGATACCGATTGTAGGCTGAGTACCGATCAGCGTGGGTCGCAGGTAGAGCGAATAGCCCTTTTCACTATATTATTGCTGAATTTAGTGCTTGGCCTAATGATAAGATTATGGGTCAACCCACTTTGGAATGAACCTGCCATCCTTCTTGACAAATTCGGCAATCAGTTTGGTAAAGGCCTCGCCATCAAATGTCGGCAAGGCGATACGCGCCGCAGACTGGTTCAGACGCTCCATGTTTTTGTCGGGTCGGAACAGACGAATCCTGCCCTCCTTATCTTTGTACGCCTTCATTCCTTCGAAACAAGTAAAGGCATAGTGTAGCACGCAGGTTGCAGGGTCGAGGTTCAAGGCTTGGTATGGAGTAATACGAGGGGCCAACCAGCCCTTGGAAGCGGTCCATTCAATGGAAAGCATGTGGTCTGTTGAAATCCATACGTGAGCTTCTCATCATGACGAAAAAGTGCTGCTGGCTTACCAGTGAAAGTCTTTCCAAAGACAAGCTCCTTGTTTGGGGTCAATTCCTTCGGCGTGGTCGTTGGCGTTATGGAAAGCTTCGAGGGGTCAATGCCGGAGAGTGCCGGCGCTGCCTGGCTGCTATATGACCTCTGCCATGATGCGGATCTTGGCTGTGATAGATACTTGGCTGCTGCATGGGAGCGCAACAAGTTGCTGCGCACGAATTGGTGAGAGGCTCGCATCTTTTGTTCTGGCGACGGGAATGCAGCTATGAGTCTGTTCCGTTGTGAAAGTCTGTCTGCTCCTGAGCTCCCGACGATGGAGCGTGCCAGGGATTATAAACTAAAAAAATATGAGCACTAGCAACCAGATACGGAGGGGATGCCTTGAAGAATGACTCACATATCGATCGATTGTTGCGCGTTGCGCCAGATAGTGATATTAAGTTACGAAGTAGAGCAGCAAAGAAATTAATTTTGGTGGAAAGCACGGAGAGGGAGCCGATCTCCGCGCAGGCGCCGAAGTCGGCACGCGGCCCTTTTTTGCCGTGTCTAAGCGAACTGGCCGGGCCTGGGCAATCATTACGCCCTGAAATAGGCAAACATTTGGTAATTTACTGATAACCGATATGTATACTTGCTCATCATAGCCGGTTATGCGTGCGTTGTTGTACCAACACGTTCCAGTGCTTCACTGCACCCCTCGTCAAACCAAGGGCGTGACCAATCCCACGTCACCGCCTCGGCTTATTAGCCATATAATAGTGCGCTAAGCAGTTAGCTGCGTTGGAATGCCGATAGATAAACCCCATAATAGCATGATTAATATGAGGGGAGACCACACAGAGCGCAGATCAATGAAGACCTCGTGACCTTTCTGTAAAATCCAAAAGACATAGACACATTTGGTGGTTTTTTATACTGCAAATATGAACATTGATGCGCATATATTGTATAAAAATGATCGATGCCGCTGCAAAAGAAGCAAACACGCCAAGACTGACCGCACCTGCTCTTGCCTTCACGTGTCTTTGAAGACTCGCTCGCATGAGGCAACAAGACAAATAAATAATTCTGCTCTTGTCAGGCTGATATGGCCTCGCAACAATCAGGCGCCAAGGGCGGAGGTCTCTCGCTGTACGCCAACCTTCTAGACCCAGCCTCGGAGAGCTCTGGAACGATTTCAAGAGCGCCTGTCGTGTTCAAGCAGAGCTCCGAAGGAGAAGCCCAACCAGACGATGCCGCCACGGACAAGCAACAACAGATAAGTGCTGGTAGCGCAATACCCTCCTTGTTCACCTTTTGTGGTGGATGTGTTCTTTCCGATTTGATTGCTCACGTGTGTTTCTGGGTCTTCCTGTTTTCGCAACAACAGCATCTTTGCGCTTTCAACCCATCAAAAGACCGCAGTTATCGAACCAGAAGCCAAAGGCCAAACCTCCATTTACTAAAACGGCACCTATAGCACCGAAGCCGGAGCTTGCATCAAGTGGAAACAATGCCGCTGCGCGCCTTCAGGCAAAATCAACCCTGGCAGACTGGGCATCCACCGCCGATGATGACGACGATATCAACGGATTCTATGGCGGAGCGAAACGGCAACGTGGTGGCCGCAAGAAGCGCAAGAAAAACCGAGATGGCCCCGAGATGATGACGAATTGGGATGATATATACGACCCGTCTAGACCAAACAATTATGAGGAATATAAACAGAGCGACGAGAAGATTCGCGAAGTGAGAGATTGGAAGGACCGTCTCTATGCACATCGCATGGCTAGACGGCCAAGCAGTGATTACGACAGTGACAATGATTACCCTCTTTCAAAGAACCGTAAGTTATACGAGGGGTTCTGGCAGCTTAGGATGTTGACAGTAGCACAGGACAATTTGCTCCTCCGCCATATAATTTTGCGCCTCCTCCTGGCCTTAACGATACTTCGCAAGTGGGACTTGATGGTAACAGAGAAGAGACCTACGATGAAAAGCCCCAACCACCTGAAGACCAAGAAATGACAGATACGGACTATCAACCACCGCCTCCGGCGACCATCCCAGATGATGCCACCGGAGAAGATGCCTATGCCCGAAGGCTTCAAATGAACCAGCAACCCCCAGCTCCTTCTGCCCCTCCGCCTCCGCCTCCTCCAGAACCTCCAACCGCCGGTACTCCGTCCATGTCTGTTTTCCAGCCTGCTTCCGCAACTATTTCACGTGCCCCTGTTCGATACGTGCTACCCCCACCACCAGAGGACATTCCAGCAACTGAGGAGGAGCTTGAAGCCACGTTTGCGGAAGAAGAGCCTGTTCAAGACGAAGAAGGGGATGCTCCTCGGTCTCTTCGTCCAGGACAACAAGGGTTTGCAGAGCGACTTATGGCCAAATACGGCTGGACAAAAGGCTCGGGCTTGGGTGCCACTGGCTCTGGTATTGTCAATCCTCTCCAGGTCAAGGTTCAAAAGCAGAAAAAGAAACCGGATTCAGAAGGTGGAGGCTTTGCTATGCCTCCAGGCCGTGGTAAAATTATTGCTAGCAAGAAGAAAGCAGAAGAAGGAGGGAAATTCGGAGAAATGAGTGAAGTGATTGTCTTGCATGGAATGGTAGATGGGCTGGACCTGGACGCCGAGCTTGACAACAGCCAAGGAGGTGGCCTCATGCAAGAAATTGGGGAGGAATGCAACGAAAAGGTACGTTAATGTTACTTCTTTGGATTTGAGAAGCTGTCGTTAACTCTGGTTCAGTATGGACGTGTTGAACGAGTATTCATCCATCGTGAGAGCGACGGCCCTATTCCAGTTTTCGTCAAGTTCACCGCTCAACTCTCCGCCTTACGTGTGAGTTATCCCTACCCATTGTACTGGAAGACGAGCTAATCACTTTTTAGGCTGTCAATGCACTTGAAGGCCGGGTTTTTAACGGAAACACGATCACCGCTCGATTCTACGATACCGAGAAATTTGAGAGTGGTGTCTATCAGTAATAGATCTTAGTTTGTTATCGCCATAATTGCCCTGATGGCTTTTGGTAGATCTAGGCCATGTTGCAAATACGATTGTGATAATCGTGAAGTTAAGTTCCAAATATAAGTACATATTACGTTATTTTGAAAGCTAAGCGCTCTGGCCTATTTTGGGAGCTTCTTATCGTCTATGTAGATCGCAAGATACTCACCCTCGCGCGTTCCTTTCTTTTTACTTGAGCATTGTTGGTTCATTCTATACAGCCATCCCAGCCCCTATCTAGCCTCAACAACTAAAACCCTTTATTTGTTTGACCATGACTTGTCTTGTTATTTCTCAACCAAATTGAACAAACACCGCGAGCCTCAGCGCGGCACGTGACTTTTTTTTTTTTTTTTTTTTTTTTTT
>CVMT01000002.1:1617992-1681710 GCA_000985935.1 Talaromyces islandicus | reverse complement strand
TTTTTTTTTTTTTTTTTTTTTTTTTTTGGCTATAGCCTTTATCCGATCTCGACGCCATTGTGGGGCACAACAGACACCGTATTGCGAACTGCAAAGCTGCCAGCGCGATTCCCTCCTCTCCTTCTTGGCCGTAGACATACTGGTGTCAGCCTCATAGAAGCTAGAGCGCAGTTTTCACAAAATCTCTCACTTCTCAGCTGTTAGTTCGCCTGCTCTACTCATCACTTCTGTCCTCTGGACAACCTCACTTTTGCGTTTATTCGTTTGTCCTCTGTAGTCATAACTTCTGACCACCGGGCACCTTCTCTACTTATCGTTTCCCTCATCTGCCTGCCGCTTTTGATCCATCGGTATCTCCCTTCTGTGACTCGGTTCAGGTTTGTCCTACCGGTCATTTTTACCCCGCACTTCGTCTCCAGCACCTTCTATCACAACATCTCATCTTCCGTCTCTCACGTTCCGCACCTTTGGCATCTCGGTATCTCAGCCTCTCCCATCTCGGCAGCTCACAGCGTCCTTCCTATACAGATAATTACAAGCTTGAAGGCTTCACCGCTTTAACATGACTCTTTGTTTGAATCGGTTGACAGAGGAGAGGTGAGAAATACCCACCAGCGACGTCAAGTCTGTACTGACTTCCGGTGTCGCAGAAAGCAGTGGCGTAGAGACCACCCTTTTGGCTTCTACGCAAAACCATATCGCAATGCTCAGGGTGTACTCGACATGAAAAAATGGGAGTGCGGAATCCCCGGAAAGGCAGGCACTCTGTGGGATGGTGGTTTGTTTAAACTGGACTTGATTTTTCCTGAAGGTGGGTGTGCCCGACTGATGGCATATTTATATTTTTATTGGCCTTTGTATGAGTATAATGCTGACTTGATGACCTAGAATACCCCACAAAACCACCAAAGTGTAGGTTTCAATGCCATAACTCCTTGCATTCGGACCGAACAAGTCGCAATCGCTATACTCCTTTCCCAATCATTCGTGCTCGTCCTTGAGAGGTTGTGTCGTATCTACAGACGCTGATTCGTGACTTACCCATAGGCAAATTCGTCCCTCCGCTGTTTCACCCCAACGTGTACCCTTCAGGCACCGTCTGCTTATCTATCCTGAACGAAGAAGAGGCGTGGAAGCCTGCAATCACCATCAAACAAATTCTCCTCGGTGTCCAAGACCTTCTCGACGATCCCAACCCCGAGTCCCCCGCTCAGGCGGAAGCATACAACCTATTCAAAAAAGATCGTACGGCATATGAGCGAAGAGTGCGACAGGTCGTGAAGGAGAATCCGGCACCATAGACGCTGTGCCGTGCACTTGTTCTTTTGGAACATACCTGACGAACGAAGAGTTTTCATACAGCCGTGGAGTTACAGGGTTTAGGTTGGGTTTCATTCATCAATTTATTTATTTTTTTGTTTGTTCTTTTCAAGAACTCTATGCATACGTTTATGGCCACTGGTTTGGCAGTTCGGCTCGGAGCTGACAAGCCATGGCTTCTACCCTTGAGTTATCTGCACGATCATGACATTTCACAACAGATTAATATGGCGTTGGCCAACCTAGGAATAGACGGCGCCGCCAATGGCAGAAATACAAAATCCTCAGTACGTCAGCAGAGTAGCAAAAGTGTAACCAAGCCCAGTCCGGCCGAGGGGCGGAATGCTTCTTATCTTATCGGGTGAGTCACCAATTGCAGGCGCTCCGATTTCGCCTTATGCCCACCCCTCTCTAAAGCCAACTCTACAAAAACCACAAAGCTTGTCTCTCTCCATCTGTCTTTTGTCTTCACACTGCTCGCTCCAACGCTCCCAATTGTGAGAATCCGAAGCTACCCAGGGTTCCGACAAGATGTGTGGAATATTCGCCTGCCATCAGTACGTCCATCCGTATAATTTCTTTCTCTTGGCCTTTGATCCACATTCCCCCGCGAAAACGTCCCAGAGGCAAAAAAAAAAGGCAAAAAAGTCGCATTGACGGCTAACGACGTGCAAATAGTCACCCAGATGTGCAGAAATTCAAGCCTACGGCTTTGCGCATGGCGAAAGCGTAAGACATAGTTTTCCTGATGCTGGAGAATTAAGCTGATAATGCCTGACAGCCTTCGCCATCGTGGACCGGATTGGAGTGAGTCATACGCGCACCGGAGTGGGAAAGCTAGGGTTGGAGATAGGGATGACATGGACTAATATGATATTGTCATACAGGTGGAAGCTTTATTGGAAACAAGACCAGTGAGTCATTGGAGCAGAACACAATTGGCGTGGGGGTTGGCTTGTCTGACTGGTTTCTACTGTTTAGTTCTCGCGCACGAGCGCCTGAGTATCGTCGGTGTTGGTATGGCACATACATTCTTTGATGAAAACCGTCGCTGTGTGTTAACTCGATCATCTAGACACCGGCTCCCAACCACTCATTAACGATGACAAGACTATCGCTCTGGCCGTTAATGGAGAGATCTATAACCACCGGATCCTGAGAAAGTCTCTCGACCCGTCATACAACTACAAAACACATTCCGACTGTGAAGTCATCATTCCTCTGGTATGACATTTTCGTTATTCTTATTATATATACCTCGCCTTCGTCCACTGGTCGGTGTTGCTAACGACATCGGTAGTATATGAAATATGGTCTTGATGCTCCCAAGCACCTTGATGGCATGTTTTCCTGGGTTTTATATGACGCCAAAGAGGACCGCGTTATTGCTGCTCGCGATCCTATCGGTATTACCAGCTTTTACCAGGGATGGTCCTGGAAGACACCCGGAGCCGTTTACTTTGCTTCTGAATTGAAGAGTCTGCACCCCGTGTGTGATAGAATTATTGCCTTCCCGCCTGGGCATGTTTATGACTCAAAAACGGGCTCAATGACACGGTACTTTGAGCCTACATGGTGGGACCCTACCAACGTGCCCTCGACTCCAATCGACTACAAGCTCCTCCGCGAAACATTTGAGCGTTCGGTTCGCAAGCGCCTGATGGCAGAAGTCCCGTACGGTGTGCTTCTTTCTGGAGGCTTGGATTCTAGCTTGGTCGCTTCTATTGCACAACGTGAGACTCTCCGCACCAGGTCACAGGCTGGAGACGCCGATTCCGGTCTTGTCGGTATTGACGATACCGATGGTTTGTCCAACGTGACCGTCATGGCGCAACTCCATTCTTTCTCGATCGGTTTGCCAGGTGCGCCTGACACCCAGGCTGCTCTCGAAGTAGCCAAATTCCTCGGCACGAAGCACCACGCCTTCACGTTCACCATTGAAGACGGCCTCAACGCTCTCTCGGACGTCATCTATCACCTTGAGACCTACGATGTGACCACGATCCGCGCTTCTACTCCGATGTACCTTTTGAGCAGAAAGATCAAAGCCCTTGGTGTGAAGATGGTTTTGAGTGGAGAGGGTAGTGACGAGATCTTTGGAGGTTATCTCTACTTCCACGCGGCTCCCAACAAGGAGGAATTCCACGCGGAGACGGTGAGAAGGGTCAAGAACCTTCACCTGGCAGATTGCCTGCGTGCGAACAAGTCGACCTCTGCCTGGGGTCTCGAGGCTCGTGTGCCATTCCTCGATAAACAATTCCTGGAAACTTCGATGAACATCGACCCGAAGGAGAAGATGATCACAAAGGACCGCATCGAGAAATACATTCTCCGAAAGGCCTTTGACACATCGGACGAGCCCGATGTGGCTCCTTACCTCCCAGACAACATCCTCTGGCGCCAGAAGGAGCAATTCAGCGATGGTGTTGGATACGGATGGATCGACGGCCTGAAGGATACCGCCGAGCTCCATGTCACGGACGAGATGATGGCGAACCCCAAGCCTGAATGGGGCAACGACATCCCCGACACGAAAGAGGCGTAAGTTATACCTTGATAAAAGCGAGAAACAATCGGGTTTATTGACTTTGTTTTGTAGCTACTGGTACCGCATGATGTTTGACGAGCAATTCCCAACGTACTGCGCGGGCACTGTCGAACGATGGGTGCCGACCTGGTCCAAACAGAGTGACCCTAGTGGACGGTGAGTCTAGATTTTTTTGTTAAATGTCTAGAAGGACAGCAAGACGCTGACTTGACTCCAGAGCAATCTCAACCCACAACGCCAAATACGAAAACGCGGTTTAGAGAAAAGAAATACATAGAATTCGACTAGAGTTGGTTTCGGGGTTCACTTTTTTTCATTTTGCAAAACAGTTCACCTTTTTTTCTTTGACGGAGTATTTTAGATACAGATATTGGACGTGTCGGTACCTTTAGCGAGTGTACCAGGGAGAACGTATTTTTCTGTGCATTTCGCGTCAGTTGGAAACTTGAGCCAGAGGGAAAATCAGTGGGGGTGTTTTCGCATGTATTTCTTGTAGCATAAATCCGGTACTTGTTTTAGCGAATAAACAACCGTCGAAGGGCCTACCAGAATAAACATTACATGTACTGGGCTGGAGCAAAGTCTAGCGTGAAGTATTAGACTCTATAGACTGTGGTTACAGACGGGGTTGTTGTATGTAAAATGACGCCATTCCCGTTCGCCGAGGTAATCAATAACCGTTTCTCAACGATGCGCAATTTGGACGCCAGGAGACGTGACGGGCAAGAACAACGACTAAAGGGAGCGAGAGGGGCAGTGGAGTAGCACATGGACAGCACGCAAATCACTGAAAATAATAACGATACTGCATCACAACAGGCTGAGCGCACAAGGAGAACAAATCGAGCAGGCATGTCAGGTGACATGTACCTGTCCTGTCACGTGACGCGGCGGTTTTAGCCGGGCACAGGCAGGGCGGCAGCCAATCAGCGCGGACCTGGGCTCCCCCGTGGCCGCCTCTGCTCCCCCAACCTTTCTCAACCCGAGAACCTCCCTCTTCCGCCCTCCTTCTCACTCTCACTCTCCCCGTTGTCCAAAACAAACAGTCCTTTCTTCCTGTATCCAACTCTCCCACTATCAACTACCAATTCTTAATTTCACCATGGCTGCTCCTGCTGCTTTCTCCGACATCGCCAAGGCGGCCAACGATGTGAGCCCGACTCGTGTCAGTCTCTGTTTGACTATATTTTTCTAACTTGGTGAAATCATAGCTCCTGAACAAGGATTTCTACCACACCAGCCCTGGTATGTTTAGCGCCTCAATGCGACTGTTTTGAATTATTTTCTTTCTCCATCTCTCTTTTTCTTTTCATTTCTTTTTTCTTGTTTTGGCAGTAACTGACGAGCTTTTCCTTATATAGCCAGCATCGAGGTCAAGTCCAACGCCCCCAACGGCGTCACATTCACTGTGAAGGGAAAGTCGACCCACGACGGCCCTATTGGCGGCTCTGTACGTTCCCATCATCGCGACCTCTTACGCTTTGGAAAATAAAACAAAAAGACCGTTTGCTAATGATTGTTCCCCAAAATAGCTTGAGGCCAAATACGTCGACAAGCCCATTGGTAATACTACCCCGTCGCAATTCCCTTTTTGTTGCTGCCCGCATCTGGATCCTCGAAACAGAAAAACGCTCTGCAGCAAGAAGGAACCTCTCAGTTTGGAAATTGATGCTAACCAAGTATGCAGGTCTTGCTCTTACCCAGGCCTGGTCCACTGCCAACGCCCTCGACACCAAGCTCGAGTTGGACAACAACATCACCAAGGGCCTCAAGGCTGAGATCCTCACCCAATACCTGCCCACCTCCCAGTCCAAGGGTGCCAAGCTCAACCTGTACTTCAAGCAGCCCAACCTGAACGCCCGTGCCTTCTTCGACCTTCTCAAGGGTCCCACTGCCAACTTGGACGTCGTTCTCGGCCACGAGGGCTTCCTCGTTGGTGCTGAGGGTGGCTACGATGTGCAGAAGGCTGCCATCACCAAGTACTCCGCTGCTGTCGGTTACAGCCTTCCCCAATACTCTGCTGCCATTACTGCCACCAACAACCTCTCTGTCTTCTCCGCCAGCTACTACCACCGCGTGAACGCCCAGGTTGAGGCTGGTGCCAAGGCTTCCTGGGACTCCAAGGCCGGCAACACTGTCGGTCTTGAGGTTGCAAGCAAGTACCGCCTTGACCCCTCTTCTTTCGCCAAGGTACGTTTCATTTCAGTTCTTTTTTTGGAGAAGCTCTGCGACTGCTCTTATGGAAATTGCGCGAGCATTCAAAAAATATGCAAAAAGAAAGATATAGCTAACAATGATGTGTATAGGCCAAGATCAACGACCGTGGTATTGCCGCTCTCGCCTACAACGTCCTCCTCCGCCCTGGCGTCACTCTTGGTCTCGGTGCCTCCTTCGACACCCAGAACCTCAACCAGGCTGCGCACAAGGTTGGTGCCAGCTTCACCTTTGAGGGTTAAATTTTCTCAAACAAAAGAAAATGAGACCTCGGGTTCAGTTCCTCGAGGCTTTGCGTTGTTCGGCAGCCAATGGTTGCGTCAGAGTCTATTTCAGTCACCCTATTCTTGTGCGTATCTAGACACGATTCGCTCTAATTTTGAAGATCGGCACACCGAGAGCTTTCTTTCCTAACTCTCCATTGCCCTTTCGTTCTATTGTAATATTAAAAAAAACGTCTGAAAGACATGGCGGAATGGCTGAGGTGAATGCTAGGCTGGAGGAGTTGCGATTTGGGGTGCATGGTCTAAATTCGTCGATGGTATATTCGAGCTTTAGCATGCAACTTGTATTAGGTAGTCACATGCTTTGCCTGTATAGCAGCAATATAAACATTTTTTTCCTTTGTTTAGAATGCAGTTTATTGATTGATACACATGTAAAAGTGGCAATGGTATTTCAACATATTCGACTGCGATGTATTATCATAATTATTCGGGTATCATGATACAAAATTTATCCCAGAACATATACGTATGCTCTATCCTCTATTCCAAAATAGGGATTTGCTCGACAATGGTCCTCCTTTTGCTATGGTCATCGATCCTTATTCCGAGAATTTGGTTGTTTCGTGGTTGTAGATTTATTGTTTCTGAGTATTCCACCAAGAGACGCCACCGAGACAAGGATGCCGGAAACAATCATAAACCGCAAGATGAGACTTCCACTCGAGTCCACTCCACTATCTCTGATTTCTTGGTCACTCCGTCTTCGATGTGAACGTCTCTGTTCGCGCCGGGCATCCTCGGCCGCTTGTGTTTTGAAATGGCCCTTGGCGTTGAAGTGCCACACGGGGTTGTTGTGAATGAACGAAGACGGATCTTCCTCTGTCGGTGCAGTACCACTAGTTTTGCTACTGCCCATTTCAGACCCTCCAGTCCCCGTATAAGACCCGCTAGCAGCCCCGGGCCGCGAACCTCTTGCGCCGTACCCGCCATGAGCATAAAAGCTAGGAGGCGGTCCCTTGAACGTCCCTCGTCTTTTACTCAACCCACTCGCAGGCCGCGAACCGACATACGAGCTACTGCTACCACCACTGGCATTGCGCATGTGTGTCCCGGCGCTGCTGTGGCTGCCCATTGGGTGCTGGCTGGTGGCGGCGATGCCATGGTCTCGGTCGTACCGCGCCCGTTTCGAGCTGTCACGAAGGGTTTGGTAGGCAGAGGAGATGTTGGCGAAGCGTTCGGTGGCATTTGGATCGGAGCGATTGCGGTCTGGGTGGTGTTTTAGGGAGAGGGCGTAGAATTGTCTGTTTTTTTTTGGTGTGGATGTTAGTGATTGGATATCGAGTGACAAGGCTTTTGACGTGGGGACAGGTTTACTTTTTTATCTCGGCTGCAGTGGCAGTCACCGGGACATTGAGTGTTTCATAGTGCGTTGCTTGACGACTGCGAGGATAGGCGACTCGAGGCGTTGTTGAGAATCTTCTTGCTGTTGTTGCCGATGACGAGGGAATGGCGTCCTCGCCGCTGCCAAAAGGGCTCGTACTGCCGAGAGAAGGTGACAGCCTTCTAGAAGTCGGGAGGCGAAGAGGCATCCCTCATTGCGCAGTTGACAAAGAGTCCCAGACACAGGTTTTTGTGGTGGAGCGAGAGGAAGAACGAGGTCGTTATCGGACAGAGAGTCGCGCGAGTTCCTGCGTCATCGGGGGCGGCTTTAGTACGGGACAGGAATCGTTACGTATTGTTACCTGAACCATACACGCCAGGATACGCTCAGCACAGGGATACGTACTATGGATATGATGGGGTTTGTGCATCTATGTTGAGATTTAGATGACAAGTAATTCCTTCATAATTGCATAATAAATCCATGATAATGTTACATGTTACATGTTACATACAGATGTAGATCTGAAGACATCGCTCGATATGCATGCGTAATATTTAAAGACACTTTCCATGGTTAATTTCCGTTACTCAAAATACACATAAAACTTTTTTAAGAAAATTTAATTACATGCCTATGTATTATGATCTCCGGATTTCCTTAATTTTGCAGTGCACATAATTATGTACTCGTAGGGCCAACTTCCCCGCAGTGCAGGTTTATTATTTCCGTTCCTTAGTCCCGGCCTCTCAATTCTTGCACCCCACTTGATCAGAAAACCAAAAAAAGAAAGACCCATCACCATGGCTGCTCAGGCCAGTGCAGGGGTCGAGAAGCTCGACTGTAAGTGCTCTACGATCCTCTGGAAACAGTCGTATGTTTCATTTCGTTTTGCCCGCGGCCTTGCTAATGTACGAGTGGCGGATTAGTGAACGGTGCCAATGGTCATGCCAAAGAGACTACCGGTGGTGCTGCCGAGGATGTAGCAGACAACGACGACTCGGACGATGATAAGGAAGAAGACGAAGGCGCGGCAGAAGGAGCTGCTACTGGAGGTGAGCTAGTTCCATAGTTATCGCTGCAGTTCGTGTGTACGGAACCCAAAACTGAACATCGCTTTTATAGCCGCCAAGAAGAAAAAGAAGCGCAAGCCCAAGAAGAAGAAGAAGGCCGGAGCCAAGAAGCAGACATCTCCTCCCACCGTGGCCCTCTCGGAGCTTTTCCCGAATAACCAGTACCCCGAAGGCGAGATTGTCGAGTACAAAGACGAGAACAACTACCGCACTACCAGTGAAGAGAAGCGCTACCTGGATCGCATGAACAATGACTTTCTGCAGGAGTATCGCCAGGGTGCAGAGGTTCATCGCCAAGTCCGTCAATGGGCTCAGAGCAACATCAAACCGGGTCAAACTCTGACGGAAATCGCAGAGGGGATTGAAAACGGCGTTCGTGCGCTTACAGGCCACCAAGGTCTAGAAGAAGGTGACAATCTCAAGGGAGGAATGGGATTCCCTTGTGGTCTTAGCATCAACCACTGTGCCGCCCATTACACTCCTAATGCGGGCAATAAGATGGTTCTGCAACAGGGAGACGTGATGAAAGTCGACTTTGGCGCGCAGATCAATGGCAGAATTGTTGATAGTGCCTTTACGATGACTTTTGACCCCGTCTACGACAATTTGTTGGCTGCTGTCAAGGATGCCACAAATACTGGTATCAGGGTATGAGTTCCCTAGCTTTAGATCGCCGTCGGTACCCGGAATTGCACTTTTGCTGACTTTATCGTAGGAAGCCGGCATTGACGTCCGCATGAGCGACATTGGAGCAGCCATCCAAGAAGCCATGGAAAGTTATGAAGTCGAGATCAACGGCACCACTTACCCAGTGAAAGCTATTCGTAACCTGAATGGACACAATATTGACCAGCACGTTATTCACGGTGGCAAAAGTGTGCCCATCGTGAAAGGTGGGGACCAGACGAAGATGGAGGAAGGCGAGACCTTTGCGATCGAGACCTTTGGAAGTACTGGCAAAGGTTATGTGAGAGATGATGTCAGTTATTTCTCTAATTTTCCCTTCTCCGAAGAATCCTATTTTGTTTCTAACGTGCTCATCCAGATGGAAACTTCCCACTACGCTAAAGTTCCAGATGCAGCCAACGTATCACTTCGCCTGTCATCTGCAAAGAATCTTTTGAACGTGATTAACAAAAACTTTGGAACCCTGCCCTTTTGCCGTCGATATCTTGATCGACTCGGCCAGGAGAAATACCTTCTTGGGGTATGTCTGAGGATTTTCCTTTCTTTTTTTCTTTTTTTCTTTTTTTTTTGGAAAAGAGTGAACAGTTTGCTAACTCTCAGTAGCTTAATAACCTGGTCTCTGCTGGCATTGTCCAGGATTATCCACCCCTGTGTGATATCAAGGGCTCCTACACCGCTCAATATGAACATGT
Organism: Talaromyces islandicus; assembly: GCA_000985935.1. Classification (NCBI taxonomy): domain Eukaryota; kingdom Fungi; phylum Ascomycota; class Eurotiomycetes; order Eurotiales; family Trichocomaceae; genus Talaromyces; species Talaromyces islandicus. Next base: position 1,671,568 of record CVMT01000002.1, on the reverse strand, counting down.
GAGTTGTCAGACTGTTACTTGCTTCGCCTCTTTCTGACCTGAATATAGACAATTCTGCTACGACCAAACGTAAAAGAAGTCATCAGCCGTGGCGATGACTACTAAAGACCGATATTCCTGTGGATTCATTCGCCCTCGCTTTGTTCTGGAAGTATATTGCCAACGATTTGCTGAAGACGTGTGGGGTTGAAATGCAGCATGAGAATATATGAATGTTCATTTAGACATGTTTGTTTATGAAAAAAATAGAAAAAGTGATACTTATTGTGCTTGTTCACCGAGACAACTAATGACTGGGCCGCACCAGGGCGAGCCATAATACAGCGACGGTAGCCCCACGTGGAAGCCCTGCGGTCCGGAGCCGAGCTGCAGGCTTCGATATTTATTCACCTCCCTCTTGTGCTGCCCCGGAACAACAAGAACATTGTGCGCATGGGGCCTGATCGGAATTAAAAGCAAATTTCTTGTCGTCCTCATGATGGCCTCTACCACGTCAACCTCGACACCCTCCCTGAGGGTGGCTGCTACTGCTGCTGCTAGCCACCCGGCCAAGGGAGCCGAAGAGCAACAACAGTCCGCCAGGGCGCAACCACCAGCAGGCTCCTCTTCAGTCGACCACTTTTTTTGGACATACACCGAGGAGCCCCATCGATCACGGCGTCAAGCGATTATCAAAGCTCATCCCGAGGTAAGCCAATGCAATATAAACGTTGCTACAATCCCATGGTACTCACCGCTGCTGGGGAGGGAATAATAGGTTACCAAGCTCTGTGGTCCGGAACCACTCACCAAGTATCTTGTTTTCGCTGTCGTCTCGCTTCAAATTAGCTGCGCCTATCTGCTTCGCGATACCCCTATGTTCTCGTGGAAATTCCTCCTTACCGCATACGTGATTGGTGCCACCTCGAACCAGAATTTGTTCCTGGCTATCCACGAAATCTCTCATAACCTGGCCTTTCGTTCGCCATTTGCAAATCGTCTACTTGCTATTTTCGCAAACCTTCCAATTGGCTTACCATACAGTGCTGCTTTCCGGGTACGCAATATTGCCATCGTGCTCTTGGATAAGGACTACTGAACTGACGGGGAGAATCTTGAAATAATAGCCTTACCACCTCACGCACCATAAGTCTTTAGGAGTAGCAGGTCTTGATACCGATCTGCCCACAGCGTTCGAGGCCTTCATTCTCGACTCGTTACTGGGCAAAGCCTTTTTCTGCACATTCCAGATCTTCTTTTACGCTCTACGACCCATGTTTATATACAGTCCGCCATTCACCTCGATTCACATCTTGAATCTCATCACCCAGCTCTCCTTTGACTACATTCTCACTCAGGTGTGTGGAGGGTCGTTCAAACCTGTTCTGTATCTTCTCTTCAGCTCCTTTCTCGCCGGCTCGCTGCACCCTTGCGCCGGACATTTCATTGCCGAGCATTATTTTTTCTCCGAGATCAAGTCTGGCGGCACCGAGTCAATGAAGGAACTAAAGCAAAAGGGAGACAGCCAAGTTTCTTCCTCTTCGTCAAAGGGCACCGAAAAGGAAACCAGCCCGTTGGACTCGCTCGCACCGCCAGAAACATACTCCTACTACGGTCCCCTCAACATCTTGACCTACAACGTGGGCCTGCACAACGAGCACCACGACTTCCCCGCCATTCCCTGGACGCGCCTGCCAGAGGTATACCGCATCGCCCGCGAATTCTATGAACCGCTTCCGTGCCACCGAAGCTGGGTGTGGGTGATTTGGGCGTTTATCCTTGATAAAAACGTCGGATTGTGGTGTCGGGTTAAGAGGGCCAAGGGGGGAAGGGTCGTTGGTGGTCTATCGAAACGAGCTGGCCGTGGCGGTGAAGGCATATCGGCTGCTTCTATGAAAGAAGACGAAGAAGAAGAAGGTGGATGGAAGGAGAGCGAGATTCAAAATTGAGGGGGCTTTTTTTCCCCAATGGCTGATGCTTATGGCAACAATTAAATATTGACTGAATTAGGAGATAATACATAAAATGTACATAGCATTACATATCTCGTGTTCAAAATGCTCAATGTTTTTAACGTCCAAAGGTCTTCTGAAAATGTTTTAATCCTGAGAATCTTCATTTATGGCACGACTAACTCTCTTTGTGCGATTTAAAAGCGCTGTACTAATCAACTAACAAAAAAAAGAATATGAAAAGATACAACAAGACACGAATAGAAAGAAAAGATATTATGGCGAATCGTATGGTGGCACTGGATGATAACCGAGTTGCATATAAGAACCAACCAGTCAGGCTTTGCAAGAAGGAATTCTGGAATCCGAAATACCGAGAAAACCTTGACAGTCTTGTATCGGGCGTATGACAGTGGAATTAAGTGAAGAGAACAAATGTCATACGTGGAATACGAGACAAGTTCAAGGGGCAAAAGAAAAGAAAAACAAACAAATCCCAAACAAAATGGACGTTCAATAGGTAATAAATATGGAGACATGAAGAAGAAAGCGCTCCAGAAAGGTCATCAAGCAGAGGGAACCCAGCAGAGATAGGCGGGAATTTTAAACTCTAGCTGTCATACATCAGAACAAGAAGTAGGCAAGCAGGAAACTCAGCAAACAGAGAGCCGCCACAATCTGAACTGGGACTCCGGCCTCCGAAGCTGCCTGGGGGTGCTGCTGCTGTAGCTGAGGCGCCGATCCTTGCGCGGCCGAAGCTGTGTCTGTCTTCCGTTGACGCAGACCGGCTGCAAGTTCATCTTTAAGTCGTCGAATTTCAGCCTGTGCCTCTGAGAGCTGTCCTTCGTAGTTGCTAGAAGACGGTGAAGCGGCATTTGTGGTAGCTGACTTGATGTCTTGGCTTGTAGACGGGACATCTTTTGTTGACTCCGCTGGAGATTCTGACTTGGTTTTCTCGAAACTGGGTTGCGCAATGGGCGAAGTGCTAGGGACGGACTTTGAAGCGGTTGGTGCTGGGGTTTGAAAGGCACCACCGGGCGATGAGTATGACGGGGGCTCCTCCTCGGTGGAGGCCTAGAAAAAAAAGAACTCGTTAGGTGGTTTAATTTTTGGAATGTACGATTCCGCAAGGTTGCACATACCACACCGTTGGGTCCCTCTGCAGGTAAAAAGGTTACACGAATCTTCCGCTCTTGTACCGAGGCCTTGGGGGCTTTCTCAAACTATACGCTCCTTATCAGCTTGCGTCGCAGTGTAAAGCAGCATGGACAGAAATAATAATCATACAATCGACGTAACGTTTGAAAACTCCAAGTCTCCAGTGATTGAAACCGACTGAACCAGAAACTTATCCTTGCACTTGGCATCGGCAGGAGGGTCTTCCTTCATCGCCTGGAGGAGAACTATTCACGTAGCCCTCAGTATCACATACGTACGACGGACTGTCCTGGCACGAAACCAACCTTGAACTTCAACATGTTTGCCTGGCTCAATACGACCCGAGTTCGGCCGAACGCAGTAGCTGGAACTTGATCAGCAGCCGACACACCGGCTCTCGTCACGGAAGGGAGTACACACTGTTTGGGTGCGGTCGTTTTCACCTAGAGATCGCAACGAACGTTAGTCAACAGAAGGAGGCACCGTTACTGCGTATGTACACACCTTGAATGCCACGGGATCGCTGTTAGAATTGCGAAGACGCAGCGTCTCAGTGACTTCACGATCGAAAGGCCCTATAGGGTTCATTTAGATGATTGCTAATGCGTGGCCGACGCATATTTTGGCACTTACGCCGGAAACCGAGGTCACTTGGCTCAAGTTCGACAGACATGTTGTGGGATAAGCGGAATCAAAACGACGAAGAAAATAGGCGCAAAGGAGCAGGACGATGGTGAAGAGTGCGCAAAGACAATGGGGAAGGTCTGGATTGGGCGGGTGAAAGCGAAGAGAGGCTCGGCAGCGATCATGAGTTGTGGGACGCCTGTGATCGATGTTGGCCCGTTCCTTGAGGCTAGCCAGCGCCGTATGCATTACTCACCCAAAACGCCAAGACCCGATGGCCGAGCGGTCTCTCGAGGGGCGCCTGTGTAATTTACCGTATTGATTGTGACAATTTGCTGGCGACTATATCCATGACCTAGAATTTGTCTGTTACAATCACTGTTCTGGTCCAAGCTTACTGAACTACATACACTATTACATCGATGCTAGAATATATACTCAGGCTCAAAGTTCTCCGTAACTATAATCCATGATTCCAAGCTGGTGTGAGCTGCAAGGGAAACGCCCGATCGGACGAACAAGTGCAGTTGCAGGTTTTTTAACTAAATAATACTTTGTAGACCATACTTTTTCAAAAATAGACCAGGGTTTGCTGTGTTACTCTCATTGAAGTTGGAGATACAAAAACTGGATTATTGTTGTTGATCTCTAAATGATAATGTATTATTATTGCGGAGCACCCCGGTCCCGCACCGAGCTCCTATCACGTCACTGCCCGCCATCATACACTTCTTTCTGTCACCTCTCTGCTACCTACTCAGTATTCTTGATCAAGAGGTTATTTCTTTTTTTCCCCGCGCTGCGTATCGTCGCGTAGCCCAATTTAACCCCGCCGCACCTGGGGATAAATCACCGCCTCTTCTGCCCTTGAACCTCCAATTACCCAAACGCTGACATAGTTGTTTACATCGCCAAACATGACGACCAGCGACCTTGACCAGCTCATTGAAATGGGCTTTGAGAAGGAGAGAGCAGAAATAGCGACTTCGAAAACAGGAGGATGTATGTACTTGGCAATAATACCCCGAGAGTGTTTGTGTGTTTGTTAGTTGCTGACAGATCTTGTCTTCTAGTGCAAGCTGCCCTCGAGTGGCTCGAAGCCAACCAAGACAAATCACTTGAAGAGATCAAAGCCGCAACAACCAAAGATGGCGACGAAGGTCCTCCTTTGAAAGAGGGCGAAGAGCCTCGGAGTTTAGTTTGTAACGAATGTGGGAAGAAATTCAGAAGCCATGCCCAGGCCGAATTCCATGCGTCAAAGACACAGCATGTCGACTTCTCAGAGTCTACCGAGGAACTCGCACCCTTAACCGAGGAGGAAAAGAAGAACCGGCTTAACGAACTGCGCGAGAAGCTAGCCGCCAAGCGAGCTGTACAGTCGGAACAAGACAAGCTGGACAAAAAGCGAAACGAGGTGCGTGTCCCTCTATGGACGTGTTTATTATGAATGACCGCTCATATCGAGTCTAGGAAATTCGTCGCAAAAATACCAAGGAGTCGCAGGATATCAAGGAAGAACTCCAGCGAAAGGAGCAAATCAAAGAAGCCGCAAAGAAACGGAAAGAAAAGCAAGACGAGATCGACGCAAAGGCACGGATTCGAGCAAAGATAGCTGCAGACAAGGAGGAGAGGCGTTTGAAGGCTGAGAGGGAAAAGGCTGAACGAGCAGGCCAAGCTCCTCCACAGCCTGCACCAGCAGCTCCTGCTCCAACATCGTCCGGACCAGTGACCTCCAAGCCGGCATCCGCATACACAGAAACTCGTTTACGATTCCAAACAAGTCAAGGGAACATCCTCAAGACACTTCCCGTCGAAACAACGTTATTCGAGGTTGCTGCGGCCCTCAGCAGGGACGACGGGATCGAAGTCCAATCCTTTACGCAGAACTTCCCTCGCAAAACTTTTGACGCTGATTCATTTGGAGAGTCGCTAAAGGACCTTGGCCTTGTCCCGAGTGCTAGTCTCATAGCAAAATGACGTGTCTTAACGATTGAACGCCGGGGATTCTTAGATAACAGATAGCGGCAAGCTCAAAGTATCTAATTGTTCAGAAACCCATCGCCTCATGTTGGTAAAATTCTCTCTAAAATATTAATGATATCACGAGTAAGCGTGTACAAAGAGGATTATAATGCAATGTTCAAAACAAAGTAAATTACGGATTGGTAAACCGTAAAATAAATAAGTTACATATATGGCACGTGACTTGGCGTTGCTGACATAAGCTTACCGTCGCGTCCATCGCGTCTCTCCATGTCGGGATGTCGCAGGTGTTTCGATGTTCGTTTAGATATTCAGCCTTGAGGATTCAATGCTGTAATATATAGTGGAAACTTACTGAGAATGCCTGCGTTAGTACCTTGTTTTGCTATCTGTCAACCGACTCTAACGATGATTTTCCAGAGTGGGAGACCAGCACCGCGGTCCGCCCAGCACGGTGTCAAACATGGCTGCAACTGTCACTGCCAACCCTTTCGAAGAAGGCCCGCGACGCATGAGCGAATATACCGCCCAAGAAGTTGCAACACTTCAATCACGACTTGATAAACAACTAGGTCCTGAATACATTTCTTCACGAGCGGGCCCCTCCGGGCAAAAGGTACACTATCTCGCAGCAGAGAAATGCATCAATCTCGCCAACGAAGTGTTCGGATTCAATGGCTGGTCCAGTTCCATCCAAAGTATACAAATTGACTTTGTCAGTATACTTTCATAGGAGGTGACTCAAGCCAAAGACTGACATATTTTTATGGAAAGGTCGATGAGAGTCCCAATACAGGAAAGATAAGCCTTGGACTGTCGGTTATTATCAGAGTCACCTTGAGAGATGGCACGTACCACGAGGTATGATTAGTATTATTGATACGGCGAAACCACCGGAGAGTTAACTCTGAGTATCAGGATGTCGGTTACGGCCACATTGAAAACTGCAAAGGCAAGGCGGCAGCTTTCGAGAAGGCCAAGAAAGAAGGAACGACAGACGGTCTCAAGCGGGCTTTGAGAACGTTTGGAAATGTTCTGGGTAATTGTGTCTACGACAAGGAGTATCTTGCCAAAGTCACCAGGGTCAAAGTGGCACCAGTAAGACACAACCTTTTTCGCAGTTGATGGACGGTTTCTAACATAAACAGTCTAAATGGGATGTTGATAATCTCCATCGTCATCCGGATTTTGCCCCGATAAAAAAGGAGCCTGCTCCAGAGAGGAAATTGCCTGAGGAAGTTGAGCTACCTCCGCAGCCCACTACTAAAGGCAGCGCACCGCCCCCTGCGATGTCAATGTTGGTCGATGGCGACGGAGAATTTGGCAGTGAGCTTATTTTATACCATCTTTTACATTGTTTCTAACCACGACTTAGGCGACGTATTTGATGAAGCCGATTTTGTTGCGCCAACTGTTGGTAACCCTGATGAGATCTCTTTGGATGTCGGTACTCCACAACCACCACAACGATCATACCCTAGACCCCAGTTACCTCCAGCCCAACAAATATCACAAGGAACCTCTTCGCATCCTCCTGGGAACCCAAGCATGGTTACTCCTTCTAAACCAGAAAAGCAATGGACTGCTGGACCAGGCCCAGCAACTCGCCCAATGTTTCACGGCAACTCGACCAATCCTACAGCAGCGAATGTGCATAGAAATGCAGAAAGTCGTCAAGCAATCGTGCAAGGGCAGGCTCTTTCAAACAACCGTACCGGCCAGGAATCTCAGCAGACGAACAACAGGGATAAAATAAAATTAGAGAATCCTCCAGGCCCGGCAAATCTGCGAACTGCGAGCAACACTCAGATACCCCCAGCACAGAACGAGCAATCTGCCTCTGACAAGGTACCGCCAGACGCAGCGGTTGGGTTTTACTCTGCTCGGGCCGTGGATACATTGCGCGAAAACCCTCAAGCTTCCCCAATGGCACCACGATTCGACCCTCATGCTGAGAGTCCATCCATTCGGAAAACAGCTGGCATAGATCATACAAAGAGTGTTCCAATTTCGAAACCAATGCTGTCAACCGCGTCGCCTTCAACAACTGGAGCCAGGGATTTTATCAATCCTTCTACGGACGTGCACCGACGAATTGGAGCTCCTGGTGGTGGCGGTGCCATGGCAAGCCCAGGAAACAGAGGATTCACAACATCCTCATATCGTCCATTGACACGACCAAATATTGAACCCAAGAACGCTGGAGCTAACCCACCAACGACAACACCAGATGGGGTGTTGAAAAGACCACCGCTTGGCGATGTGACCAACGCACCCAAACCTGATACCGCAGTCGGCATATCTGGACCTGGAGACCCCAAGAGACCTCGTCTTGATGAAAGTGCAAATCCAAGACAAGTACAACAGCAATAATGAAATTAGTATTTAGGAGTCCAGGTCAAATTTATGGGTTAATGGGGTTATAGGGAAATGAAACAAAGGGTTATTTATGGGATCAAGGTCCAGTTTCGAAGAACCACCGCCACAATTCGTGTGTATATGCATAATTGGTATATGTATTTTGATATATCGAATATTGGCTTCGCTTCAGGATGTTAGGCAGACTTTTCGCGGAGTTCTGGCAGTTCTGGGAGGGCTGACTTTATTCCTGAATTCAAGTGGCGTTTAGCTAATTGTTAACCATTTATATACATCAATTGATACTATGTCATGAAAGTAATTGAGATGTGTTCAGATAATGCAATGTTCCAAATATTACCTACCTGATCAGTTATCTCTGAGGGTATCATCCAATATTGGAAAGGGCGGCCAATGGCGTCTACATAGGTAGGGTATGATATTAAAAACAAACGTTCATGGAGTACACATATCCAATGCTTTCAATTACTCTAAGAAACCAATTTATGTTACATCATAATTGAAAGTAGCCAAAACATATTAAGGGCGTTGGTAAGGAAGAGGAAATAGGATTTTATCAGTCTTACAAATTCTTATATCAACATATGTATGATTATTCCATGCTCTATTCTTTAAATAGATTGTGCACCGTAGTGACTACCATATTTAGATAGAGCTTGATGTTATTGGGTGCACACAATTACTTTGTTTGGGTTGCGTTGCTGCGTTACGCTGCCCCGTTTGCTTTGTGTTTCTTTTATTTTGCCCCTCCTCTCCCTCCTCCCTTCACCACCATGGCCTTCTTCCCATATGTCGTCGTCCATCTCAATTATCCTCTGATCTCTCCACTCTAGGCGTCACGGTATGTATAACATTCTTTATACATGCTCTTATCTATCACGATGGCCCCACTCACGCCTTTGCATAGAAATGGATGATGATGAAGAAAAGTACCGCCTGCAGCAGCTGGTAAGCCGTCTTTGGTACTCACATAATATCATATTTTTACTCATACTCTACACGTGCATTTCCAGGCCGACCTAGGCAGCTTCAGACGTGATGGCATTTCTACTGAAGAGGAAGTCCCGAACATGGATCGTCAGGGGCTCCAGCCAGAGAAGCAGCATGGGTTTGGACAGCCTTTTTCACAGCCCCAGGGCCAAGGTCATCACAGAGTATTCCTCAACGCATGGTCTAGTAAGTGTGATACCTTGTATAACGAGAGATAATGTAAACTAATCATTCATCGAGACCTTCACTCCACCGTGGGAGATACGGAAGAAGAGCTAGACTCGATCATGGGAGGCCAGAGCCATCGTGCAAAACTCAATAATGGGCTTTCTCATAGCAGGGTTGGCAGTAAGGGTCTACCTCCCCAACAGCATCGCAACTCTAAGCCTGGTAAATCATCACTCAGAATGGGGTACAAGCCTGTGTACAGGGGTGCTTCCAAGCCACCACCTGCACCATATTACAAGCGAACACCGCAAACTGTCAGGCCACCACTTACTGCCAGAGCACCGCCAGCTGTCAAACCATCACCAACTGTCAAGAAATCACCAACTCCCGAAGCCTTACCAGCTTCTAAACCCTCAACGATTCCTGGTCCATCACCAACCTTGAAAGAGCTACCAGCCCCCGGCCCACAACCAACTTCAAACCAGGGTCGCCGCAAGATTGAGCTTACTGGGTACAATCTCCCCCAGCCGCAGATGAGCAGCGCCGCTTTCCAGCCACAGCGTCACTCCGAAGAGGATTTACTTACTTTTGATAGTCCTCCCTCGCGTAGCTCACGGAGCCAGAGCCCTGTAAAGGTGTACCAGTCTGCATCCACGTCTGACCTTATGGAAATCGATGACGGGGAGATGGCCACCAACTACTTCAAGATAGGTGGACTCCAATCTTCCAAGTTCGCTCCGCCGCCAAGTTATGCCTCTACCAAAAAACGGCAAACTTCGGGCCTCATGGCTTCCAAGTACGCAACCATGGATAACAATCCGGCCACACAGGGTTCGGTTGGTAAAGTTAAAGCTGTGGAAGTCAAATACCCGAGCAGCAGCGGTGAGATCGACTTTTGGCAAGAGGCTTTGCCTCGTGCTGTGAAAGATATCATCATCAAAGCAAAAGCTGAACCTTCTCCTGCTAAGAAGGACCCTTCGCCTTTGTCTAAATCTCGCTGGGCAGATTGAAGGAAAAGTTGAGTTGCAAATGGGGGCTCTGGGGGGATAGAGTCAATGCCAAGCATCTCTTGTTTAGAGATCTTAGATTAGTAGTACACAGAGAATTGAAAACAAAAGCTTATTCCTGATTCTAATCTCATATACATTGATAAAACAAGTATGAAATTTTCTATTCAGCCGGTGAAGTAGAAGATGACGCCCTGGTGCCAAGTCTATTTAACCTTAATCTGGCTGCCACCAGCAGGAAGATATGACCCTATGACAATAGTATACATATAACTATGAAATCCAAAAAGCACGCTGAATGAGATCAAAAAACACTCGCGCAAGTTTGGGTACCGCCTTCATCTATGAAACAAAAGGATCAGCATTTTCCTTCTTCCGGATTTAGGAGTCAAGGCATAGGGAGCGGGCGTTTCTTACTCTTGATTACTTTCCCTAGAGCCTGGAAAAGACTTATCACCATAACAGCGGTGCCAAACAATATACAGAGATATGCTGGTATTTTGGCTCGATGGCTGGTCTTGCTCAGCTTCACATAACAGAGTGGTGGTAGAATGTAGGCCAGGGCTGCCGCGCTGGTAGCACCAATCAATTCGAAAACAGCGCCAAGATCACAGGTTATCAACGACAAGAACATGGAGGTGACCACCAAGGATGTGGTGAACAGCAAATGGCGATTCGGGTTAAAAGGTTCGTCAGGGAAGTAATATGTAGTCATGACGGAGCGGCAGACGAAGGCTTCTAGCGGTAAGGTCGTGAGCATGTTGAGGCCAAAGCAGCTATTCCCACGTTAGCATCACCGTTCACCCTGAAAATTTGAACAGGGTCACCAACAGCCGAGCTATGTTGACCATGACGTTGTCAGAGGGAAAGTTATTAAGCACGTTGCCTTGAGTCTTTGACCCAAAGGACAGGAAGCCACAAATGGCCATGACTAAACACATTATCATCGAAACCCCGGTTGAATAATGCGTTACTTTCGTGAATCGATCGAGGGTTGGTTTCTTCAGAGATCCGTAGATGAGGAGACTATTGTGGTCTGTCGAATAAAGTTAGATCAATATTTAGGAGGTAGGATGATTGGTCTCGCATACGACAAACAAATGCTAGAGAAGGTTAGTAAATTGTTCTCGGAAAGTGTGAATAGTTAAGCCTCCTCACCGAATGAGATAACTCCTACGGCTTGGAAAAAGCCCGAATTGACAAAAAGATTTCCCTTCAAGTCACCTCTTGAGTCCGAAGGGACGCGAAATCCCTGTATAACAACGGTGACTACAATAACAAGCATACTAACTAAGGCTAACGCCGAGGCTTTTGCCAACTACTTCTAGTTAGTATACTTTCTGGTATCGCTTCTGGGGACTGACCTTGGCAATGTCCCTATAGAGAGACAACGGGTAAGAAATACAGAGAATGAAGAGAACAATAACAGCGCGTCTGTCGGTGAGCAGCCACAGAAAAGACATGTCTCGAAGGGATGGGAATAATGCTGCGAATACATGGGGTATAGTGTCGCCGACAATGATACAGAATGCCACCATCCCACCAAATGCGAATGCCCATTGAGCGACTGAAATTGCTATCAAGCCGCTCTTTCCAAAGCAGTGCTGCATCGTGGCTTGAAAGGAATCGGCCCCGCTCATCTTAGAGTTGATAACGATCAGACGGATGGTCCAGTCCACAGTTATTGTCAGCGAAACTAGAAGCACTATGCCCATCACCAAGCCCGCTTGTCGCAAGGCATATGGCTGCCCGATAATACCAGCTCCAATAATGCTATTTGCCATGTTCATGAACGCCATGCGCATTCCGCTTCGTGGTCGAGCACTCTCCAAATGGTCTTCGGGGAAGAAGTCGTCTGATGTTGCCAATGTGACGCTTGGAGCTTCAATGTCCGTTAGCAAAGGTGCCATTTGTCCCGTGCTACTCCGATGTCGTCGTGGGTCGTTCAACATATAATCCTCCTCGTCCAGCCACAGGCCATCCTCCCCTGAATCCCGACGAGGGTGGCCATTGGCAGGTCGTTCTGTATCGCCAATCTCGCTGGCAATGTCGAATCTGACACGATTTGGGGTTCGAGGGGTGCGACGCTGCCCATCAGGAGCCGGCTGCGAAATCGAGGACTGCCGTGGTAAGTGTGGTCGAGACGGCGCGACATTGTTCGTATCGTTGCCGGAATGTACTACCAAGTCGTCGTCATCGTTTTCATGGTGGGAAGATGAGTCGGAGAGAAGGGCGCGAGCTTCGTCCTCGTCTGCCTCATTTTGCTCGCCAGTTCGAGCAGGAGTTCCGTCATTCCTGTGCATGTCTGTCGGATGCAAGAGGACACTGTAGTTCTGTCCATCGCGGCCTGTTTGTTGGTTGGCAACTTGGCTATCGATAAGATAACGGACACGTGATTATATAGATCGACGATTCTCAACGCATCGTGCGAATAATAATATTTAACCTTTTTTTTTTTTTTTTTTTTAAAAAATTTTTTTAATACCAATTTATCCTTCATCCTTTTTTGTTCAGTCTCCACTTTTAAAGAGAATTTGTTATGGCGGCGTTGACAATGCCCATTGACGATGTTCGTAAGCAATCATTTTCTCAGTTAACCCACCCCAAATCGTAATTTTCATTCCAAAAATAAAGAAATAGGACAAATTATACATAAAAAAAAAAAACCAATTATTTGTCTGCCGTGAAGCTTGTCTGCTGCGTACATCATCCAACTCCTTCCGTTCCGGGGCTCCTTCCTTCCCTAGACACAGGCAGCTCTGTCAAACCTCACAATCAAGACTTGCAACTCTCGCAATGATTTGCTTTTTGATCTAAAATCAGGAATTTGATCTTTTCTACAGCTACAATGGGGCAAGTTATCGACCTTGGCATCGGCATTTTTGAGAACCCCCGTCAAGAACAGTGCCTGCTATCCAGAACAACGGCTACGTTGGTGTTTCAGGGCGATGCGGCATATCACGCAAACGAAATTACCAACGCAACTGATTTGAAAGGTATTTGGGTGATTTTAAAACGGGAATTGACTGTGACACTACGTCTTGAGACGAACTGGAGGTTTATGAGCAGTTTGCCTGCCGTTGTCAAGCAATTGGCCGATGCAGTGGAAAGAGTCTTGGTAAGTTTTCGGTCCGAACCCTGTCAGCTTTGCTAACCAGCGTATTTTTCTTCCAATAGGCCAGAATTGGATCTCATCTTCATGTATCAAGGACGTCACAAGAATCTAATACTTCGGCAGATAGCGTCATCATTCAAGTATCCATCGTATTATGCGAAAGCTTTGATCGACCCCAAGATAGCCTACGAAGGAAACTGCCACGCCCAGTACGAGCATGTATGTTGGTGGACCCAAGTCCGCCTCCAGAAATTACTATTGGAACCTTGTCCGATATCACGATTCATCTCAAGACTCCTGCCAGCTACAGTCCCTGGGACATGTGCTTGACGAAAATGTGGCTGCAGGACTTTCATCCAAATTCCCCGACGAAGGAAAATTCTGTAAGCTTGGGTTATTCTAGAAAAAACCATCGGGTTATCTCTTTGCGTCCACGGAATAGTTTGCCACCCAGGTCATTTCACGACCGAAACTCATTTGAAGAGAATATTGGGTGTGAAAATACAAATAAGAAGAGCTCTAGAAGCAGTGAGAAAGTTTTGAACCGTAACTTTTTCGAAATTTCGGGGAAAACTTGTGAGATTGGGCCACTACTAGATTATTCGATTCAAAGTATCATTTTGAGACAACCTCGGCGGCGCATAGAGGGATTTGGCGACTTAAGAAGTGCGAATAGCTTCAGTCTATCTGAAATTGCGCCTTTGGTCTTTAACCCTGGTTACTGCGATGTAAGCTCTTCAAATATTTGAGTCTTGTGTGACTTGTTTGCTGATTTTTCAAACTCTATAGAATATCCGATACCGAGCCGGGCTTTTGCCTGTTGTAACCAAATCAATTGGTTTGCTTTTTCGCAAAAAGTTATCGTATACGCCAATGATGCAAACAATCCCTACTGATACGCGTCTAAAATTACATTGTGAACATTCTGCCAGTGCAGAACATGATCTGCGACCTTTTATCAAAAATACTATGTGGAAAGCTCTTCAGAAAGGCGTATATAAAGCACATCCATTTACGTTGTCGACAAACCCAACCGCTACTTCTCTAGCTAATGACACGATGCTCATGGAAGAACGGGATCTGTGGACAGAGTCAGATGAGGATATCCTGTCTTCATATGAGAATTCAATGTCTCTTTCGGTGGGCTCTTACGTTCCACTGTCACAAAGACCGTTGAGATCTTTTGTCAAAGAAGAGGTCAACGGATATGAATCCAAAAATGACAGCGCAATATTCCAATGGGGAGATAGTGACTACGAATGTGATTTCAATTTGCAACCGCATGATGAGAGAAGAGAGTCCATGTTCTTGTCATCCTCACTAAACTTGGGAACGACATCTGATATCACAATGGAAAACACTATATCTTGCGGAACAGCCCCCTTGTGTGAAAGCGTCGCTCATTCAAAATATCCCAAGGCGTATAGTGAAAGCTCGATAATGGATGATTCCACATCACTGCCAATTTTGTCCGCTTCTCCGAGCACGATTAGCTCTGCCTTTCATGATATACCTTTGACTCCCATATTGACAGCGGATGATGAAAATATTGATATCATAATTTCAGATTTGGGGCATCACTTAGATGAAGACACGGCTAGGGTTGCGAGTTTCTTGGTCACATAAAACGAAATCACCACGGCATAATAACCAAGATGAAAATGTTGAAGCAAACCACTTTTTGCCAACATCAGACGGTTGTATTTGGCGTTTTTGTAGCTATAAGTCAATTCATTTTAAAGAGGGGACTCAAAAAATATGAAATACGTCTACTGATTCGCAACGGAAAGTCTTTCAGAATATAATGATTTCTTCTAGAATTCTATGTTATTAAGCTTGAAAGGAAACCAAAATTTTTTGAGCAAAAAAAGAAAATAGAATCCGCTGTCATAATCATTAGTTGGACTCGCCAAGCCCAAACATTTTTATGGAGTTATTCCAAGCCCTGAATGTTGAATATCAGTCATACAATGCATATTCAAGTAGAAGATAGAATTTTACTCACGCTTCGCAGACTTCCTCAACCGATATCCCCTTCACTTTAGCAATGACATGGGCAACCCTAGCGATTGCAACAGGCTCATTGCGCCCCTTGACCATGCAGCCCTTTTGCCATTTTTCCTTTTTAACAGACTTTGGCAAAGCCGGCCCGTCATCGAGATGCTTGGCAGACGCATGTGAGGGCCTAATTTCGCACCATGGGCCATCGGTTTCAATCTGGATTCGCTCCAGAGGAATCTCCTTGACAACCTCAAGGTTTTCCTCTGTCTTCATGCTGCATCCATTAACGCCAATATCGAGACCCAAGTCAACTAATCGTTGCATCTCATCCTTTGTGCCTGTGAAACTGTGCACGAGACCTTTCTTGGGGAGCCGGTCGAGCCTTGATTTCAGCAATCGCTCGAAATCTTCGCTCGCAGCCCTGGAGTGCAAGAAAAGGGGCAGTTGGATTTCAACAGCAAGATCGAGTTGGGCTTCGAAATATTTCAGCTGTGCTTCTTTTGAGCTCAGAAACAGCCTGTCATAGTCAAGACCAATTTCTCCAAAGGCAACTGTATGACCCGACTCTTTAGAACTCTGAGCTAGCTCTCTGAGTTCTTGGATCAAGCGGGAGGGGCCGCCTGGGTGGTCATCAAAGTGTTTTGCCTGGCACGGATGAACACCGACGGTGGCATAACAGAATCCAGCTGTTTGGTTGAGTTATCAGTACTGGGCGGAGATATAGGATACACTGGGCGTACGGTAGTCTTTAGAAATCTGAATTGCATGCTTTGACTCTTTCAGATCCGAACCCGTGACCATAAACTTTGTGCAGCCGATATCTCGAGCTCGTTCAATGACGTCGGTCAAGTCGTCCTCATGGGCTTGCTTTCCGTGATAACTCCCTCGGAAAACGGGGTCGCTCAAGTTGATGCCAATCTGTGGGTAATGTCAGATAAAAAATAATTCAGAGATTAATAAATGATTACATGCATAGCTCATACATCGACATATTTCAAGGGCTTGGCAGTAGTGTCTTCCATGACTGTTGTCGGGGTTCTGAGAGGAGCTGAATCTGACAAGTACTGTTTTTTGGGTAACAGTGGAGACCTCTGCGGGCTGTTATACTTTTCCAGAAGGCCTTGGCCAATAAGCCCTACTATTTAATATTAGGGTTAGTTCAATCATTGTGCTTTGTGAGTCACACTGGAACCTACCTCTAGGCAACTTCGCCGAGATGACTCGATGATATGAGGTACAGTTTGGACGGCCAATCGAGAGAAGGCGAAGGCTAGACGCGGTCATCAGAGGGGATAACGAGGAGCATAGGTTTTCTGCAATCACGGGACATGCGGATTAGGAAATAATAACAACAGGATGGAAGTTGACAATGACCAAACTCGGTCGAGGAAATTACAGTCTAGCCTGTTTTGGAAGAGTTTAATGTCTTATTAAACGGCTCTCTTATTGGCTGCTCGAGTCCGCACTACAGTCGATATATTAGTAGTGGTAGGCATAAATTAAAAAGAAGCACACATAATATTCAATTAATATTTACAAGGTAATATTGATAAAACAAAAATCACTTCTAGTTCTGGTTGACCGAGCGGACATATGTCGTACTAATAGGCAGAGGCAACGGGCAGAAAGCCGAGTCAAGATCGGAGAAAGTGCGAGTGCGGTCGCCATTCCCCCGAGGCGCGATGCTACGGGATAGTTAAATAGTAATTACAAAACCTCCCCGCCTATTTATGGGACTGGAACTGAAAAATCCGGGGTATTCTATAAAAGTGGCTGGCAGCATTGTTTTTGGAAAAGCCTCTTGCTATTAACGGGAGAATTAGTCCCACTTGCGCAGGAGAAAGATGACGGAAGGAAAGCTACTCTCTGTTAAAGAGATAGGACAACACAATTCGCCTTCCGACTGTTGGATAGTCGTTGACGGTCAGGTGTGGGATCTGACGGAATTCCACCAAGAACACCCTGGTGGTCCTGCAAGTTAGTCACCTCCACCTATTGAGAGGAGCCACGCTAATGTCAAAGTCAGTTATCCTAAAGTACGCAGGACGCGACGCTTCCAAAGCTTACAATGAAGCGCATTCGCCGTCTGTGATCAAGAAGACCCTGCGACAGGACCAGTTTAAAGGAGTCTTAGACTACTCCACTATTAATAGTGAATGGCTGAAGCAACCGCCAACAGAAAACTCTCGTGTAATGCTGGACAACGAAAAACCGCCATTGACGACCTTAATCAACGCTCATGATTTTGAAACGGTGGCATCAAAAACCGTGAGCAAGAAAACCTGGGCATTTTACTCCAGTGCTGCTACAGATTTGATCACACGGGATGCAAACAAATCATGTTTTGACCGAATATGGTTTCGCCCACGAGTTATGAGGAATGTTCGCAGTATCGATATGCGCACGACTGTGCAAGGAACGGATCTTAGTTTTCCGTTGTTTGTGAGTCCGGCAGCAATGGCGAGGATGATCCATCCAGATGGCGAGTGCGCTATTGCCAGAGCCTGCGAGAGTAAAGGTATTATGCAGGGAGTATGTGGTTGTCTCACGTATATTTGACTTTGTGTGTGCCTAACAAATTTGCGTCTAGGTATCTAATAACTCCTCCTTCTCCGTGGAAGAGTTGGTTCAAGCAGCACCAAACGGCAGCTTTTTCTTCCAGCTCTACGTCAATCCGAACCGGGAGAAGTCGGCAGAACTTCTCCACCAAATATCTTCACTGCCACAATTCAAAGCTGTCCACATCACGGTTGACGCAGCATGGCCGGGAAAGCGAGAAGCAGATGAACGGGTCAAAGCAGATGAGGACATGGGTGTTCCCATGTCCAACGTGAAAGCAAAGAACGACACCAAAGGAGGCGGCATCGGTCGACTGATGTCTGGCAATATTGATCCCGGATTGACGTGGGATGACATTGCCTTTGTTCGTAAACACACCCACTTGCCGGTGTGTTTGAAGGGTGTCATGTCGGCAGATGATGCGATCTTGGCCATGGAGGCTGGGGTGGATGGTCTCCTCCTGAGTAACCATGGCGGCCGCAATCTTGATACCAGTCCGCCATCTATTATCACCTTGCTTGAGCTCCACCGACGGTGCCCAGAGATCTTCGACAAGATGGAGATCTACGTAGACAGTGGCATTCGGCGTGGTACTGATATTCTTAAAGCCATTGCCCTGGGAGCCACGGCTGTTGGAATGGGCCGCAGCATGCTTTTTGCTACCAACTACGGTCAAGAAGGAGTTGAGCACTTGATTGACAGTAAGTTCACACTTCCCTTCTTCTTATGATTATGGGACCTCTCTTTGAAACCTTTAATATTAACTACCTTTTTTTTCTCTCTCGATTTAGTCATACGTGAAGAGTTCGAAACGGCTATGAAGAATAACGGTATTACCAGTATAAGCGAAGCAAGCCCCGAACTTGTTCATACCGGAGACGTAGACCATCTCGTTCCTGCTGCGCGTTCCCACCCCTATGCCCGAAAAATTTCTAGAGGCCCAAAGTATAATCGTACTTCAAAGATATAGATGTAGGTGGACAAAGAGTTAGAAGCCGGAATATGAAGAATCTAGACTTCCTTTTATAGCCTATTTCCTATATTCCAAGTCCACTTTATCTTGGTTTCAATGTTAAGTGCCCCAGAAACATAAGTGAGATCATAATAACGGCATAAAGCGACGCGGCAACTGCAAATGGAAGACCGGACCACTCGAGCCCTATATGCATGCCCGCACTATACAACTTGGCAAAGATTGGCCCGGCGATGATGATACCAATTGATTGGGCCACTGACATGGCTGTGTATAGCGTTGCAACATGTTCAGCCGGAGTGAACGAAGTAGCAACACTAGTGATCGCAACCACGAATGGCATGGAGAGCGACACAAAAAGACAGCCAATAGTCAGCGGCACTGAGGTAGGTGCAATGAAGATCAAAGAATAACCTATTATTCCGGATATAGCGGCGATTCTGGCGATGGTCAAGTCTTCTCTCAAAGGGCTGTAACGCAACCGCTGGATAAGAAAGGTTGATAGCAACGGCATGAGCAGCAGGAATGTTGTTAGGGTCATACAGCCTCGAATTGATATTAGATAGCTTGCCTGTGTAGATAGTCAGTTTATTGAATATAGGTTGTATGAGGGTACCCACCCGGGAAATACTCCAATTGTACTTCGTGGATGCATACTGGATTAGTAGAAATAGGGAACTCTTGTCTAGAATGCTGGCAAACACAATAGCCAGAGAAACGAGCAGTTTGGGGTTCTTCCATAGAAACTCTGTTTCGGCGATAAGGCCCTCCGCTTTGTCGATGATCGAACGAAATACAGTATTTTTTGAGAATGGTGTTTGAAGAGGCTCTAGAATTTCTTGGTCATCTGACCCAGCCAGGGTCACCCTTGCTTTTGCTTCGTTAAGGGTCTCCGGTACAAAAATGCTGAATACGGCCCCAAAAAGTACGATGACTAGACCAAGCATAAATGGAATCCACGGATTAACTTTCATGGTGGATGCACTGATAGGAGTTGCCACCACTTCGGCGATAATCGGCAAAGAGACCAAACGGAACAATGCGGTAGCTCTGATATAAGTTATTATGCCGTAAGGCCTTTTTTTATAAGGAAACTGGAGAAGTTAAAGTACCTTTCTTCCTCATCAAATACATCCGCTACGATAGTCATTAGCATGAACGTAGCAAACTGATCACCACCTCCGGGTGCTCGAAAAATCCCGGTCAACCAAACTAGACGGAGGGGCCAGTTAAACCGGCCTATAATAATCAGTATATCAAAGTTACCAAAAGTCAAAATCTTTCCTACAAATAATCCTCGGCCAGCATTCGCTCAAAGCTGTGGTGGCTGTGGAAATGATAACAAATGGTCTTCGTCCAATCTTGTCGGCAAGAATTCCATATGGCAAGGCCAGTGCAAGGGCTGGGTTTATGTGTTAGTTATTAGTTTAATAGAGATCGAGGCCCATGGTGATGCATACCTGGTAAAACATCGAATGTGTTCTTCCACCCGCTGACTAGAGCGAGCTCACTCTGCACAGGCTCTGATTTGCAAATATCCGCATCCAATGCTATTCCCCCATGCGGAGTCTTCTGGTCCATGGATCGTTTATAGTTCTGACAGATGATATCTTCGAATATCTTCAATTGAGGAGCTGTTCCCATGAAATGCCCGAAATTGAGGGAGAGCATCAGGAAAGCCGCTATTAGCATCACCCGCCGTTGGATCCATGTCCACTGCGGAATAATTCTGGATAATCTGTCACGTGGAGCTCGAGAGCTCTCTAGAAGAGGTGTGTTTTCATTGTGATCTGGTGTGGAGACCATTCTGGTGAGGTCATGTCTCAGTGGGGAACTCAGCCCTAGGGTCAAAATAATGCCTCCGAAAATATCTAACAGTAACTTGTATGTTTTAATCTATTTCTTCTGGGCGTGTGTTGTATTTCGTGGATGTTGTTCTACTGGGGAGGTACGAGGTTGAGTAAAGAGTATAATGAGGTATATACATTCCGTACTAGGCAGCAGGGAAAAACATCACAACAAATTGATTACATAACCAAGTACGGCAGCCTGTAGGTACGTTGACACCAACGGCCTATCTCTCAGGCATTGAATCTCTATTATTTATTAATCATTATCGTTCAGTTAGAATTTCATAACATTGCATTTCTAAAACCAGGCAACAATAATTTAATGTATGTATTATTTTTCCTATTCCACGCTGAGACGCAACCCTTTCTAAGGTCATCATCAGGAGCCCGAGGAGAGTCATTAATCTACAGCTTTTGGTGTACTTCCTGTCCAGCAGGAGTCATGTAAAGAACCCTTTTATATTGGCAAATATGAGACGACCACGACCATCCATTGGTATTTTATCGGCCTCAAAATGTAGAAAAAGGATGCCCTTAACGCTGTTTAAAGCTCATGGCATCATTTCTATGGCTAACGGTATTTGCATCGCAGACGGACATCGAGTAAGCCCGCGTGCCATATACTAGCCACCGTGGACATCGTGTCAACTGGTATGGACATGCAGGTAACAGGGAAGTCAACGGATGTGCGAAGGCTGAGAAGCAAACCAACTGCTGGAAGACAGATAAGATGGACTATAGTGCAAGGCCTGAAGTGTTGCGGGGCAGGGATGATAGTAATTGTAGCAAGCTTAATTCGGCTTATTTTTTGTTCCTTTTATTCAACTTCTTCTTTGGCAAATCACTAATGAGTTCCCTTGGTCTGATTCAACGTGACTATATCAACTAAATCTTGTGTCGATGAACTTTCTAACGCATAGTCCGTCCCTAGAGCGTTCAATCCCCTCCGCTTATATTTCGGGTTACCATTTATTGCAGGTGGCTTGTACCAGTGAACGTCTCGATTTGGGCTGCCTGAAAAGCCACCACCGCTGTTGGCCTCGGATTCGGCTCGCGGAAAGAAGTACAGAACAAATAGGCGTATGCTGGGCATCGACGCCACCAGGATACTAGCCGTTATCTCAATAGTGCTCCACCAACCGAGAGCAATGACCGAGTCATCACGCATAAGGTTGGTTGCTGTCGAAGAATTGCGGAGGTTGGGCATGCGGATAGTCGAAATAATAATGACACTAGATAGAGCAGGTCAGAACGTGAGCACCGGCCATCGAGACATTTATACGTACAAGGTTCCACCGAGAAACATCAGGCTGGCTCGCAACTTTTTGCCAAAGCTCATACGCAAATGCCTTAATTGCCAGATTGGTAAAAGTATGATTCCCAGATCCAAAGCAATATTTAGGCTGCAAGCCACATACCACATGAGATCAACATCAATATGGCGGCCAGTGAACTCCCCGTTCCAAGCCGTCCACACGCCGCTGAGTGGGATATATGACACCAGAAGAGCCACAACGAACGACACGTTATAGCATGCTACCACACCAATGAAAGCATACAAGGTAACAACCATGTGGGGGAATAGCCGAAGATAGAATAGAAGTATGGATATTTTCGTCAAGGAGATAGCGGTAAGATACCCAAGGTCTACGAAGAAAAACAACTGCAGATCCAAAACAGCGGGTTAGCTCCTCTGAATAAGCGGGAAGGACGGATTCGAAGAGGAAACTGTTTACTGACCTTCATGTTAAAGGTGGTGTTCTCTGGAGGAATACTCCATATATTTCGACCCACCCCAGTCTTATACACTTTGTGTCGTATCAGCGGATCCGTCTACTGAGGGTATCTTCTTGAACCAAGCGAGTACTTACTTTCAACTGCTATGGCAACATGGCTCACAACCACCAACTGTAAATACAAATCAAGTTACTTCGTTTTCGCTGAGGATTATATATGACTGCGTCAGACAGAGGAAGCCTACCCATGAGACAATAATCAGATAGTCCTCGGCAGTTACGCGGGAACGCCGCAAAACGGACGTAGCTATTCTCAACCCCAAAATCAACGTCGCAATAACGCCACATATCGGCACAATGATGACCAGAATCTCTCCATGATCGCCGTCTGGTAGATGACACCACGTATTGGCGGTAACATTTTTGGCAGCTAAGCTATCCAACACAGTACATTCCGTCTCGATGCATGGAAAGAGAACGTCGAGAAACTGGCTCGCGCAGCTGCAGGTGATATCGTCTAGCGAACAATTTAATTGTGATGCCGTTGTGACTGTGCAGTTTTCCTAGACCGCAGTTAGTGACAGCCCCCGGTTCTCCGAGCTGGGATAGGTTGCATACCGCGCATTGCGGATATTGAGGATATTGAGGATATTGAGGATAGGGAGGTTGGCGTTGGGCGGCGGTGAAAACACTCGCGATTACTATTCCCACAAGAATTGCTAGACGCTTCATTGCTGAACGGGCGTCCGTAGGGCAACGGATACGCTCTCGTTATTCATTGAGGAATAGGAGCCACGCCACAAATACCTGGAAGGCTGTAAGTGACGGATTCCTGATTCGGGGAGGTGTCAGGCACATCATGATAGAGAAGCTGCAGAAGCACTCGATAATGAATAATGCATTGGGGCGTCCAGCCTTCTGGCTCGAACCGCGGGGACTCCGGGAGGATTGGGGCCCCGATTATCATTTAGTTTTCTAACCTATCAACGGTCGACCAACAATAATGAATACGGTAGCGCGAAACTTTGACGCTCGTATTAAAGCTATTTAATACTCTGTAGTATTTATGGAGTACTATTTACGGAGGACGCGGAGCCTTGTAAGGGAAGGGGCCAAAAGATCGGCAGCGCCAGACGCCCTGTTCATCCCCTGAATCATTCAGAATGGTATTTAATAATAACGTAGTAATAATACTGCACGGAGAACTCCGTAACTTTGTTTCTTAGACTTTGCTATTAAACGGCCTCGTATGTCTATGGCTAAGAGTTCTGTCGTCTTCCTAAGGGATATATACTGTATGTAAGCTAATTGGAAAGAAACTGGAAGTATTTATTCAGGTGGACAGGCCATCAGTGCCACGCCCTGTATGGAGGTAATACGTATATCAATACCGATCATTAAACTTCTAGTTACAGAGACCATATTGGCAGAAGCCTACTGAAGCGAAATCGGATCGACTGCTGTGGTGGTTGAAAGACCTGCTATTAGGAATTATCCCGAGGCCGAAAGTAACTGCCTAATATTGAGACAATTTCTCGACCCATCTAATACTACCTATGTACTATCTGACAGTGACAACGCGCCGCTGTGGGTCCCCGACACATACCCGGGAATTCGGGAAGTGGAGATTTAGTTTACCGGGGTGGAAATCCCAGAAAAAATTCCAGTAAAATCAACCATTCATATAAGCAAACCCTTAGCAGAACATTTGAAGCAACACGGCTCCGCCTCAAAATTGGAATTCTCAATAAATTGCTTAAAAGTTAAACCCGATTTATTAGGTCTTTGTTAAATTTCCCTTTTTACTAGTTCTATACACAGCGTGTCAATTGATATTTAGCCGCTGCAGCAGTATATTTCAAAATATTGACCACGTTGCCAAAAAATAAGAGAAGAAAATAGACTTGTCTAGCTATAAAGTAACATCAATTTTCTGCATAATTTCTATATGATTGATCCCCTAATGCTACTACACCAAAGCATAAGCAAGACCTCTCTATGAGCAAATCTATGGCCTGTTTAATTAACTGCTTTTAGGGTTTTCCTGTAAGAATAAGGAACCTAAAATCTATTCAATAATTTCTATTCTTATTTAGCTTTGATATATAAAATAAATTTTATTATAAATTGTAAAACTGGTGTCCACACGAACAACTAGCGGACCCCGTTCTGTGACCTGAGGCACCAACCAGTAGCGAGCGGTTTTTGACCTGCGCGTGGGGATAGCCTCAAACGGATATAGAAGGGAAATAGCGCTGTTTATTGTGTTTCCTTTTCGAGATAGCGTCCTCCTAGGTTTAGCTACATACTATTCATTTGATATTTCCGTTACTCTTGAACCAACGAGAAGGGACGTTCGATCCGGTACGCCCCATGCTACCTCGAGATTCAACCCGATGCCTTGAGTCTCTTTGACATGTTCCTCATCACATGGATCCAAATGAGAAAGATATTCAACCACATCTTGATACCATGGCCCCTGCAAAAAGTCCATGAGAGGAAGACTACTATTCTCAAAGTTCTCCGTGAGCTCATCTACAAGTCGCTCAAAATCCTCCAAAAGCCTCTGCTCCTCGTCTCGAATTTCGTGCACCTCGTCTTCATCCGGGCATTTCAGCGTCTGTTCATAGTTGCTATCACGGCAGCAGGTGTGTCTCAGATCAAGAGCATCAAACGTCATCAGCCGGATGACGGCATGCTCAATTTCCGTGGTTTTTCCCACCAGGCTTATAAAGAAACCAATAGTCTCCGCAAAGGAATTGACACCGAACCTTGTTGCTTCCTGGTTGTAGAATCTTGTTGAGGGGTAAAGGAGATTACGGAACGCTGCCCTAAACGGCGTACAGCCTCTGGATTCTCCTCTCTTCTCGCCCCTACCACCAACCTCACCACTATCATTGATGGGCCCTGCCACGCAAGCGCAAATACAACTATCCCTTTCTGCTGTTTCTAACACATATCGTGTAAACAACAGCGGATTTCCGTTCTTTTCCCGGATATTAGGCGTTCCCGAGATCCACGCACGCACCATATGCGGCCATTGCGTGTTGGTCATGCAAGTGGCAAGGAGATGAAATACTGTGCCGCCCGTGTTCCACGGCAGTTTACGGTTGGGATCCGCACCTTTGGAAAGCAACCATTTAACTCTCTTTTGACTATAACCGTTCAGACTTTGGCAAATAGACGGGATCATGAGAGGAGTTCGGCCTGTTGTGTCATAAAGATCGACCCTGTTGAAGCCCGCCTCGTATAATTGATCCAATATCCTAGTATTTTGGAAGGCATAATGATATACCGAGCCTGGAGACTCAACTTTCAGTGACGGGTCAAGGTTCACTCCTCGCTCTTTGAGAGCGGTGATTATCTTGGAAACTTGCACATCGGGAACAGAAGAATCATCTTCTTTCATGAACAGGTCCTCTAATACACTGGGCGGCATGTGCGCTTGAGCAACTTTGAATAATCTCTTGCGTCGCGAAACAAGCTCTGCGATTAAGAGGGAACTCATTTTCCCTTGATCAGTGAGATACTCAGAAAGGGAGATATGTTCCAGATTCAAGGGACAGCCTGATTGTAATAATACTTTTGCTGATTCGTAGTAGTTTCCTCGAATCGCCATCTCTAATGGAGAACTGTAGCTGAACGTATTTATATCCGCTCCTGCTTCGAGCAGGATTTGTATACCTCGGCTCCATCGGACAGATAGCTGAAGTAAATTTGAGGTTCCGATCTTCTGATTCACGGAGGCGCCAGAACGAATCTCTTGCCGCAAGTGTACTTCAGATTGTTGAATGATGCTCTTTGCAATCTCGGGAATGTGAACCGCTGAGATAAAAGCTGCATTAGTACCAGTATATATAAAAGCTGTTTTACTCCCCCGAACTTTTATTCTCTTCGCCAATTTTTAGCATGGGTATGATGGATACATACCTCCTTCATCCTCTTCCAGTGCCCGCCGCATATTTGGGATGCTTAAGGAACTGAAAAATGCTCCATTAATAGAAAGAAATGCCCCTCGCTGGATTAAAAGCTTGAATAAGCCATGCTCATCTTCCTCTAGCGGGAATGCACCGAGGAAACTATCCAGGCCAGTATGTTTACGGCAGGATCTATCTGACATAGCGCCACTGTGGATCAAAAACATTATGAGTCTTGAGAAATGTGTATACGCATGTCTGTGCCATTGAGAGCCTTGATGAAACGCAAAGCACGCGGCCTAAGTATAAATTAGTCTCGCAAGGAGAAAAGGAAGTAAAGGCTATTTTCACCTACATCCACGAGAGATTCTCCATCTGGGGTGGTGTCGGCTGGTGATGCTTGTTGTTCTTCAAATAAATATTTCAACAACCCAATTGTATTATCTACAAAGTCTGCCGGGCTCAGAGATTTTGCCATAAGAGGGTATAAAAACATCGTCCGGAATGCAGGACTGTTCCTGGATACTGGAATAAGGATGCTTAGATACGGGGCGATTGAGAACCCTCCAGCTCCTCTGGTCAGAGAGAACGAAGCTGCGACTGTCAGACCCAGGAGACGGCTATGATAGCGATACTTCTTAGTCACTGCATTTGATCGAGAAACAATTACTTTCTCTTGCTTTTGTTGTTGGGTGCACCAAGACTCCAGTAATGCGGGAGGTGGCTGCGAGGAGCCATTTGAAACTCGTTGCAGAGCTAAATGCTGTTGATAGGGAGAAAAAGAAAAAGCTCAGCACACAATGAAAATACCTTATTAAATTAAATTCTGTCTTACCATGTCTTGGACTTCACGGAGCAACTGTCCTTGCATAGCTACCATTGACGGAATAAGCCGCACATTTTGTGCGGAGAAACTAGATTGTCATCAGTAGTCAGAGTTGAAAAAACATGCACTAACGCACATATGAAGAGTAGTTTGTAAATTTATCTGCATCCCATCAAGATCAGTCGCCAACGCACGCAACGCATCTTTGCGAAACGGATACGCAGCGCGTTTCCGATGCGCGCGAAACTTGTCGCTGAAACTTTCGCCAGCAAAAGCTTGAAAGTCAGGTCTGCACTTTGCAACAGAAGCTTGAACCTTCTCAACTCCTACCCGAAGAATGTCTACTTTTTTCAACAGGTCCTCTGCAATATCAGGATCCGTAAGCTGGATGTCCTGGATGATATCTCGCAAGGCCTCAAGTGGCACTGCAAGGCTCTCAGCTTTACGTGCCACGTCTTGGATCTCCTCCTGAGCGCCTCGCCATGCTTTGCAGTAGGAGGTGATTTCCTCGCGTACTTGCAGGGCTATGGATATCACACTTAACGCGGTACCTGCTATCGACAAAGGATCAGCCATGGCAACATGTCTATTTGTTGACCTGAGGTTTCGATGTGGTGGACAATAGGGGAGTGCGGGGCTGAGCTCGTATTCACGATTTTTGTATAGCCTCTTGGCATAAACAAGAGCTAAGCAATTCATTTGGAACAACATCTCTCGATTATGGGGGATTTAATGCAAAATAGCGTAATAAATCCGGATATATATGCTGCGCCATTTCCAAAACTTGGCTAAAGCTAAGTAAGAACTCAGGTTTCTTCGAGATTAATGATGCTATACAGTTCTCGTCTCTTCGTAAAAATACAACCGATAATCCTTTGCAAACAATCATTAAGCGAAAGCAGAGACATGACTTCATGAACCCTGCAAGCCGAAGACAGAAAAAGATAAAAAATCATTATAAAGTAGAGATGTGAGCATGAGCCAGGCTTAGGGCTACCACACAGCTTGGCACGTAGCCGTTTGAGACGAGTTTATACGAATTATTAATCCACAGTGCAAGAACATGTCAATGCAAAAACATCAATTAATGTCAATGTGCGGTTTTTGTAACGTTCGAAAAAAGCCTCCAAAGCCAAATCACTAATTCTCAGGTAACAAGATAGCAGGCAGCCAGTCAACCCGTCCTACCGGGACTTCCCTCGTCTTGCCGTCTTGCGGACTTGGTCACGATGTTTTTCGAGATACCTCTCTGTTCCATTATCCGCGCCACGCCTCACGAGGTCCCTATTGGCGACAGGACTTCTTTGGGCAAATCTACACTCCAACAAACCGCAAGCGTAATAAGTATCCTCGCGCAATCTGCTTTAGTAGGCGAGACATTGCGCACTGCGCATGCTTCAATTATGCGGTTTCCACGTGTCGCCCCAAATGAGGCTCTCCAGTATAAGGACTATGTGATTCCGCCTTGGACGCCCATCAGCACGTCTTTATGCTTTGTCCATATGAATCCAACCATCTTCCCTGAACCAACGAAATTCAACCCAGAGAGATGGATCCAAGCCGCCGAGAAGGGAGAGCCTTTGACTCGATATCTAGTGGCATTTAGCAGAGGCTCGCGATCGTGGCTCGGAACCAAGTGAGATTGCACCTTGATTTTTCTTTTCATATATATCGTGACTAATAAAATACGCAGTGTGGCTCATATGGAACTCTACACTGCCATCGCGCTTGTCCGTCGCCTCGATTTCGAACTGTTCGAGACTACACCGGAGGGTGTCCATATGACTCGCGAATGGGTTCTTGGGTTTCCCTCAGACTTCGTGCCAGGGTGACCAGGATTTTAGACGACTGATCTGGTAGGCTCAATTTATAGTAGTGCTTTTTAGCAGGAGCAATAGGCTCCTGCTTACAGCCTATTTGTTGTTGGGCATATCTACTACATGCATGCAGTATCAGGTGTTGAACGGTTATCACATGTAGACCATATCGATAAACTAGACTCAATTATTCCTAGCTTGAGGCACCTACCATTTTGAATTTCGCGAAGCAATCAAATCATGATACTAAAAATTATTCTATAAGCTAATAACCAGGTGTCTAAGATATTCTAATAGTCTAATAATCTAGAAGCCTAGCCTGTCTCCTGAAAAAGTTCCCATTACCAGGTAAACCCATTAGTCAATCCGAAAAGCAAGCCATCATTTATGTCCCATAGTTCCCAAGTCGTTTCGTTTAATCATTAAAAGTAACCCTCACGGTAAGTTTTAAGCCATGTTGATATCGTTCTTCAGAACTTCAGTCTGCACATCGGTCTTTTCTTCTTCTCCGCGCGTGGTAACAGATTTATCACTCTTCAAGAAAAACACAGCGACGATAAGCCCAACACCAGAGATGCCAGCTGTGCACCAGAGTCCTGTCGTGTATTGCTGAGCGACGTCATGTCCTCTATCGATATCGACTGCCTGCACGACAGCGGAGCAAATGGCCAGAGAAACACCACCGCCGATTTGATACGCGGTGTTGATCTGCCAGGAACAGTCAACGACGTGTTCTATTTTCTTACAAAAACAGAGAAAGGCAGGAAACTTACCATGCCACCGCAAAGGCTCTTAACATGCATAGGCGCACTCAATAACATGAAAGTGCTCGCTGTGATATAGCCGATTGAGATCGCGGTCACACTGATGAATATGGTGGGTAGGACATTCACCCAGCTGTACTCAGGCATTAGATCTCAGGTTGAGAAAAAAGGAAGCTGGAGATGATGTAA
Organism: Talaromyces islandicus; assembly: GCA_000985935.1. Classification (NCBI taxonomy): domain Eukaryota; kingdom Fungi; phylum Ascomycota; class Eurotiomycetes; order Eurotiales; family Trichocomaceae; genus Talaromyces; species Talaromyces islandicus. The sequence continues at coordinate 1,641,581 of CVMT01000002.1, read as the reverse complement.
ACTTACAAGTTCGAAGACTGTCCAGTCAAAAGGCAACTTGGGATTGGTGCCAACACTGAGATGACCAATCCCGTAATCAAAATGTGTTTTCCGTCGACAGATTCAATAGCTCTTGTTGTCATCAACGTTATCACGAAACCAAGCACTCCTGAAGGAATGAATCGGATAGCAGTTTCGAGTGGAGAAAGGTTGTCGACTTGCTGAGCCATGAGAACTGTATAATACAGAGTCGCAGCAAAACTTCCATTGGCCGCTGTTGATTAGTTAGTGGTTAAACTTTTTGCCCAAAAAAGGGGGAAACCTACTGAAGCCAATAATCCATAGACTGGGGAAATTATGAATCTTCCACAATGACAGCGGCATGATCGGGTTGTTGATTTTGCTCTCCCATACCACGAATGCCACGAGCAGGGAAATCGCCAAAACAAGAAGAACAATGATAAATGGCGATCCCCAGCCATATACTCCCCCACCAGATACCACAAAGGCAAGGATGATAAGCCCGGCAGTAGACAGTGTTGCGCCAAAGTAGTCCATTCGAGAGTTGGCATTGACTTTGGCACGACTTCTCGGAAGCACAATGTATCCCAGGACGCCTAGTAAAGCACTGACAATGACTGATAAGCGGAATATGTATCGCCAGCCAAGCGATGAGGAAAGAAGACCGCCCAGCACCAGACCACCTGTGAAGCCCACTGCTCCAGAAGCGGCATAAAGACCCAGCGCTCGCGTCCGGTCTTGGCCAGTGAAATAGGAGCTGATTATACCCACAGCAGAGGGGATCGTAAGAGCAGCACCCATACCCTGCAGTCCTCTGAATACAGCGATTTCTATAAACGAAGACCCGAAGCCGATCGCCAAAGTCCAGATCGAGAGCCAAATCAAGCCTACAAGAAGCATAGGCTTTCTCCCAAATCTATGCAACCATTTAGTTAGTGATCATATGTGCTCCGGGGGAAAAGGGTTTCTCGAACCTATCAGACATGACTCCTGAGAGTAGGAGACATCCTCCAAAGGAAAGCGTGTAAGCAGAGATCATCCATTGCAGACCAGATGATTCGACGTCAAATTCTCCCTGAATAGCAGCAAGCGAAATATTTGTGCTGGTCATGAATACGTTGTCCATAAACATGGCTCCTCCTGTTACTAGTAATACTAGAGTGCCCCTCCAAGAGGCAAGCTTTCCTGTTTCTGCAGTTTCTGGCTGTGAGTTGCTCTCCTCGCAAGACTTTGCTGCGGGAGACCCGACTTCGATACTGTTCTTTGGTGTTTTCTCGTCACTATAATGACCAACAAGAGTTGACTGTGATCTCATAAACCCAGGCGGGGTCGGACTAGGTTCCTTAGACTCGGGGCTATTGTTGTTGTTGTTGTTCACATTGTGTGGCAACACCTCAGCAATAGTTATGCTGGGTTGGAGCGGCGATCCCATTGTTTTGGCCTGGGGAAACTGGCCTTTCTAGAGAAAGCTAGATAATTAGAAAGTGCTTGGGAGGTGTGTGAATTTTCACTCTCTCTGTTGCGCCCGAGATATCCATAGGGCCTTTTATAGACAGTCAGGTGGCGAGCAAGACAGCAGAACAAGTCTCCACCATGATATTTTCGGTAATGGGGGAAAAAAAAAAGTCTGTGTACCCGGGGAATTTTTCTAAGGCGTAGGACTGTGGAATTCTGGCGGTGAACTAGGCTGGGTCTTCCAAGTCATGGAGCAATAGTATAAAAAGATTGTGCATTGCTGCCCTACATGGCATGGCCTTTCAGGTGTGTGTCCACAGTCCCTTAGGGCTGCCCTAATCTATTCAGCGGAAGGGTCGAGACCCTGGAAAAGCCTTATCGTCAGCAGGGCAAAATAATCCACAGACGCATGGGTTCAGTGGACCCGGTTCTTGCGTGACCAGATCGGACATCTCTGCGCTGAGTCTGCGGAAGTGAAAAATAATGGGTCTCAATATGGCTTAGTTTCTCTCTCTCTCTTTTCTTTTCTTTTCTTTTTCTTTTTTCCTCCAAATATATACGTACACATCTACGAACTGGAAGGTCCACAGGGCGTGCGGCGGCAAAATGTCAGCGACGGGGGAAAAATTTCAGACCCGTTCGGGAACTGGATTCCATATTGCCAAATTTGGTAATTTTGGTCTCCCATTTCGGCAGGTTAGTCGAGCACACCGGGTAGCTAGTGTATAATCCTATATCCTTATATATACCCGTGATTTATCCGATATGCACGATAAACCAGGTTAAATAAGTACGTAGGGTGTTCTGTGCGTGTATTGATCTTGATTTTCATGCTGGCTCCACCGGACCTGACCCACACAACGCACAACGCACATCAAGCTAGTGGTCTCGTTATCATTTATCAGCAATCTATCTGTCACATGGCGAGTTTGATAGGCTATTGAAATATCCAGGCCTTGAATAATGCAAGTGTTGGTTTCACAACACCTATCGACTAGTTATATATGCTGCATGGCGATTGATACCAGTTGACGTGTAGTGTAGTGCATGTATTGTCGAGAACTTGCCATGACTTGAAGCATACAATCGCGTGGATCAATTAATATATCACCTTCATGTTTTATGGATATCTCTATCAAATAAAAATACACAAAGACGGACGTCTCCCATATATCAAAATACATACCCTTTCTCAAGCTCCAAATATTATTGATATTTCAAGTGTTAGTGAAATTCCGATTTTCACTTTTGTAATCCAACACAGAAGAACAAGAGAGTGATCTGGAAAACAACAGAGCCTTGCTCATAACGTTTCCTATGGAACTCTGGCAGAAGTCCTGCAAGACAACGTATTCTGAAAGCTCCTGCCAATCCCTTGAATGATGTTTCTTTCCAGAGCATTCCTTATACTGCGGTCGTTGATATTTATCTTCTACACTATTTTCTTCTCTCTTCTCTGATATCGCTCGCGTAGTATTGCATTTGCTACCAAAAACATTCTCATCGATGTTTTGGTCTCGTAACGGTAAATAGTGCCAACACAGGAGAAAGAGAGAACCAGTTCAGGGATACAGTCATCGAAACTAAATGTTACCCGGTACGTAAAAGGTAAGCATAGGTAAAATCCCTAAAAGTAGCAAAATATTGCGGGAAAAGCAGTATATGACGGGCGGAGGAAAATCACCAACAATATTTCTCACTAAATTTAATGTATCAACAAGTCGGTTTCGTTGATTCTGTGTGACCGTAGGGCTAGAAAAAAAAGGGGAACAATTTGCCCAGCTAGGAAGTATTGTCAAATTCACTTCTCTGTATCTAATGTTTAAGTGTCCTTACGTGGTATGATAATAGGCTGATGCAGTGTTGCCAACAGTCTCTCATTGCCTCCAGAAAAGGATTTAGGTTTCCGGGCTTGAATGACGGGTGATATTCAAATTATCAAAATGGTCATTTTTAGTTAAAATGCAGATTCTCTTAAATCAGCCCAGATCCGCTTGACTGCAAAACCATATTAGTATTTCGTGCAGCTATATTGAAATCATAACGAGATACACTTACGAACAGATTGAGGGTTCTGCTTTTGTTCGGCGCCCGAGGTTTCAGAAACCACTGAAGCTTGGGGATATGAGTCAGCTGCCGGTATGTTCCAAGACTCGTTCTAGTCAGCAACTTGGTGGTGGCCCTCTACATTGTCAGAGCTCTGGGCCGCCGGCCGATCTTGTGACGTTCCAAAGGAACTTTTCTAGTGAAAGAAGCACCACAAGCATACAAAATGGCCTTTCCTTGGTATCTAGAGTAGTTGATTAGGAAAAATCAAAATGGAGGGCAAAGGAGGCAATATTTGTCGTCCATATGTAATCCGTTATGGCGTTAGAGATGTTCAAAGCGCCGGAATCTTCGATGGCAAAAGTCACAAATGTGGGACTTGTCTCCCTCCATATTGGATGCGAAGATTCATTTCAGTTCTCCGAAAAGACTGGGAGATTAGTAAAATTTCGCAGATATCTGGAATTTGGAAATGACACTCTCACCGCAAGATTCTAGGGATAATGATTAATGAGCATGTAATTACCCTACACCAAAAGAAATGGTTTAGCATTTTGGAGATCTCCAAATCACCAACCAGACATTCAGAGTCGAATATGTGGATATCACATTAGTTTTTGACCGAGTGGGATACTGAATCATCAGTCAATGCGATCTAGGACTAACATAGATGTCGCTGGCCATGCTACCCCGCTGATTTAATCACAGATCAAGACTGATGCTCTCCAAGATGTTGGCGTCTGGAAGCTTTGGAGATGCCTCTATGGCTCATTTTTCAGAATTACATATGTAAAGGATAGGACTATCATAAATATCCCATGAGAATATTGCAAAAATGGAATTAGGAAAGCATACATAGGGCAAAAATTGTCCCTGATTTTGAAGACACGATACCAGTCACCACTTCCGTATCTACAAAACGGCCACCCAAAATTCTTCCGCCTTACAGCTCAAACCGGCGTTGAAAACTTGCATGTCATCAAGGAGCCCATCGATAAAGTTGATAAGAACGAGGTTCTTATCAAAGTCGGCAGCGTATTGCTCAACTTTCGGAATACCAGGGAGTATACCCGTTCCCTGTGAAAGAAAATCTTGTCCCTTGCTCTGGTGTCGCTGGTGATATTCTGAAAGTCGGAAGTCAAGCAGCTGTCAGTAGTTCATAAAAGGGAGATTAGGTGATTTCCACATATGACCCAGATGCTCAATATGGCCCGATTAAGAGGTGGTCAACGGCACTCGGTGGTCCAGTTGAGTACTCTATGAGTGTATTGCGCTTCCTGCGAACGCTGTGATCAAGATACCTCAGTCGTCGACTCTCAGTCATTCTCAATGGGTGAGCTTGGTCTGTACAGGCGCTACGACGTAGAACTCCGTAATGGTGTGAAACCAGCCATTCCCGGCCAAACGCTACCTCCTCCAGGTAAGAAAGAAATCAATTAACCACAAATATAAGTAATTGACAAATGCTGGTCTACAATACCTAGAAGCTAGTAGAAACCCCACTGTAGGACCTGGCCCGGCCAAAGCTGCCGGACCCATCACATCTTCATCTGACGAAGAGCTAGAATACGTCACGGAGAAATACGGAGTCGACTACATGGTCAACTACAAAACCCCAAATTGGGGCGCCAAAGTCGAACACAATGACGAACAATCATGGCGTGGATTACATTCTCGAAAACAGAGATTCGGATACTGTTGCCCAGGGTCTCGAAGCAATCGCTGTTGGAGGTGCGGTGCTAGTAGTGATTGGCTTCCCTAGCCAAAGAGTGTGTCGTTTGCGGAATTCGAATCGATTCTCGGGAACTGACGGAACGGGTCGTGCGCTTTGTGTTGATCTTGATATCCCGGTGGAGAAGAAGTGATCAAGGCATACAATCATCTCACTGGGGCATGTTGGTAAAATTTGCATCGAGCTTTAATAACCCAGACAACATACATGCTAATCTTGGCTAGCCTTCAAGCACTAGATCACTTGGGTTGAAAAATGGTTATGTACATTCCAGATATCTATCCATACGTGGTGATCAATATTGGACATGCTGAGACATTATGTATGATATAACTGACATCTGCAACATGATTGGTTCATGATGCATGTAACCATTTGACTCGGTGAACCACTTTAACTGATGAAAACATATGTGCCCCAAGAGCTATGGATCCACAAATGATCTTATCTTCAATGTTACAGATCGCAGCCCCTCAGGGTAGGCAGGGCACCACAATGAGGCAGGCTCATGTACCAACCACCCGACTGGTCGAGTAGAACTTACTACGTATGTCTACGTAGTAACTGTACAGCTTGACCATTGGTTGAAGTAATCCCGCTTTTAGTAGCCAACCAGTTCCAGGAAAATGCCGTAGCTTAATTATTTGAGTTTTTTTCCTTCCTTTCTTTTTTCCCTTTCCTTTTCTTTTTTTTTTGTTCTTCTGATATTCAACTAGGATATAAATTTGAGAATATCAGAATACCTAGAGATTTTGTCAGCTGATAACTATTTGACTGGGTGGATAATGTATAGAAGGCAATCAGTGAAATACGACCCTACGCACGATAATGTTAATAATGTTAACGGTAGTTAACTAACAGTTAATAGTGATAATCCCAGTCGATGATGCGTTGATCGGCCGTTCTAGCAAGGTATTTCCGCTTTGGGAATAATCGACTTCTCACCGCTGGATCCACTGCTACTGTAATTGGCTGGCTGTATGGGTCCACCTGCCGTACCTCCAACAGCGCTGATTGGCTGTGCGCTGCGCCCTTGGCAGGGACCGGGGGGTGCGCCTTGTTTCCCAGGCTCACCATGCCATGTCAGATGACCTCGATGGCCTTCTAACTTCTCACTACAGAGTACACACGTAGTAATTAATTCCCTTGGCGAGCCCGCAAAGGAAAGGCGACGATCTGCCCTCCCTTGGCGACAAGAGTCGTGTGGGCAGTCCCCAATTGGACGATCGTCCGTCGACTCATCAACCTGCGACCCCTCTCGGCTTCTCGAATGCTCTCCAGGCCATGCTCGAATGTTGACGTGTGTGAACAGTGGACAGTGGACAGTGGACACCTAACTATTGCTGCCGACACTCTGAACAGCTCTGCTGGCAGCTGCGAGGGAATCAATGCCTATAATATACCACGTTCGATAGCGCTGCGGCCAATGTTCCCAGTGTAACGCCGAGCCTGCGATCTGCAAATGATTTGGCTGATCGTGTCATCCAGGACGAAGAGCCAAAAAGCCCACAGTAATGGCTGATTATCATTGACGCCAAAGATAGCGATCGTGAGACGGAGCAACTTTGGTCTTACAGATTGTGATTGCTCGGCAGGCACTCGGTGAGGCGTCGCGGCGTTTCATTTTTCTTCAGCACGATAACAGAACGTAACCAGCCCTTATTGGATGCCGGATGCAGAGGCACGAGCACTGGACAGCGATGACAGGTCAGTGTCTGCATCTCGAGCCGGGATGGCTGCGTGTAGCGTGGCTCTTATTCATCAGTATCGTAATAAGAATACTAATAAACGCTTGCATGTGCTACGTATAACTTAAAGAAAGCTTGCCCACCCCTCTCTTTCCCCCCTCCTTCGCGGGACCGCCGGAATTGGCATTGGCATCGGCAGAATCGTTTTCATCATTGTTATTTAACGTGTCAGTCTAAGCCACACATTTCCTTACATGCAACTCTTGGACGAGGTCTGGGACATTCCGCCGGAGCCCAAATAATCAGTCCGTGATCCTACTATTCCCCCCAACGGTGGGCGAGACTGGCTTGGCGCCTTCTAGACGGCCCCACCCGATAGCGATCGCCCCGATAAAGCTCTCCCCAACATTTGCTTGCGCTAGCAGCCTGGCAGTTATCCCGCTGCCTGCTCGTTTCGCTTTCCTGTCCATTTTTACTCCGTACCCCTTGCTATTTACTCTCTCTCTCTCCTCTGTCCTCCCGCCATCAACATCGCCAATTTCCAAACAAAACAACCCAGTAGGTCGTCCGCTACCCCGTTCCGTCAACCACAGGGCTGATCGCATCCAGCATAACGGAGTAATAATAATAATATTATCCCAACTCTCCTTCCAATGGCCGCTCCTCGCTCCACCTCGCTGCGTGCCCTTCGTGCGCTGTCACAGCAGCACACCCCGGCTACCACGCTCTATTGCCGTCGCCGTCTGCACATCACCGGTGCTTTTTCTGCCCAGCCCGTCCAGGGCACCGACAAGGCCGCCTCGTACTCGTCCCGGAGCGTGTCCGATCTCAAGTCCGAGTGCCAGAGGCGCGGGCTTTTGGCTGGAGGATCCAAGGCAGAGGTATGTCTCCTCGAGTTGTGTCGATTCTTGGATGTTTTAATTTGACTGTTTGTATAGCTTGTCGAGCGCCTGTCGACCCATGACGTGCTCTACACCCGAGCCTTCAGCATTGCCCGAAGCCGGATCAACAACAGCACCTTTGGAGCGTATGGAGCAAATTTTCTCCAAGTCCATATATGCACAAAATCCTTGCTAACGTGTTAGTAGGCCCTCTGAAACCCGCCAATTCAACACCTCCCGCGGGAGCAAAGCCGTCAACGACTCGTCCACCCTGGACTTTGTCTACATGCCTTCCATTGCCTCGCTAGAATCCGAGTCGTCGTCCCCCCAGCGCATCCCCATCCTCGGCGACGGTCAACAGTACCACATCCTGGAAGGATCCTCCAGTCAAGTGTCCGCACCCATGAAGCCGCAGATCCACGCCATCTCCGAGACTGCATCGGACATGTCCGCCAGCCCCATGAGCGAGGTGGTCGACAACTATTCTCTCGAAATCGATCCCTTCAAACTCACTGAAACCGTGGGCCGTTCACGTGCCGCCGAGAACGAGAAAAAGCTGTCCGCTGCCGGTGGTCAGCCCGAAAAGGGCATTATCGGAGAACTCTTCTCTGGCATGGTTGAGGATCTTTTACGTCCTAACAATGCTGCTTCTAGTAGTGGTTCTGCCAGAAAGTAAGAATTATTTTTAATCGTCTTTGGTTTTTTGTTGTCTTCTTGGTGGGAGCAGATTGGCCAGCAGTCTTGCTATCAATTGTTGATTTTTATGTAGTTTAGTGACAAGCATGGAATATTCAAATTTGATCCCAAGCCAGTTTGAATTAAAGTAATTGTTAATTTGGGTAGAAGTAGTAGATAATTTCAGCCGTATAGATAGGCAAGCATATCATTAATATCAAATTGATCAATTGAGGTAGTTACATAATAATGCTAAATTGAACAAAGCGTCAAGACTCGATCTAAAATCACAAGCGTCCTCAACACCAATGAACTGAAAAACGAGTGGGAAAGCACAGGTAAAACACGCTAGACAAGCAGACGTAAACATGATAGTAGTGGCATGATCCTGCATGCAGGGGCATTTGCGAGATAACAAGAACAGAGGGGAGAAACAAGAATATACAGACATCGCTAGATCTATCCAAGAACCACGGCGAGGATGATGATGGTCAATATAACGGCAAGGATTACCAGCAAACAACACATCTTGTTCCGTGCGTTCTTCTGGTACCGGCTGGCACTGCGCAGCTCAACATTTGCACCCCGAGTATCGCTGGTCACATTCTCAACATTCTCGCTGATGATATCTAGCTGGCCTCCCTGCTCGTGCACGATATGGGCGACATCACGGAACAGTTCGTTCAGCTCACCGACGCTCTGCTCAATGTTGCGGATTTCCGACTCTCGTTCGATAATCAACGACTCTTGGAAATCGACTTCGTCTTGGTTGGCCAGTCGAGGCTGTTCCAGCTCTTGCTGCTGCAATTGCAGTTGTTCTTGGCCTTCTGCGCCTGCTGAGTGACCAGCACCATCTTCTAGAGCATTTCGTGAAGCGGCGGCGGATGCGCGCTGTTTCTCGAGAGCACGCCGTTGGACGGTTTGGAACTCTTCAAGGGCGGCTTTGAATTCGGACGAGAGCTTCTGCTGCGTCCATTTCTGAGAAGGCTGTAATTTTCATCAGTACAGACTCAAATTTATAAAAGGTTTTATAGACTGACATTAACATCTTCCCATGTTTGGACCTTCTTCACGCCGTCGCCTGCATCCTTGAACCCCGACCGTGTCTCTTCAAGTAAATCGTGGACTCGTTCGCGAACTCTGTCAGTGTCGCGTTTGGTCCCTAGAAGAGCAATCTGTTTAGAGAGATTCGAAATGTTCGACGTCAACGTGAAGAGCTGGTTGGAGAGATTCTCGGTGAACCGCGCGAATTCCGGGTCATCTTGATAGTGAGGGTCGTCATTGCGGCGCCAAGGGATTGGCTGCGCTTCCAACGAGTTGAGGCGATCGTACGACATTCTAAAATCAAATCTATCACAGGCGATAGGGAAAAAAAAGGGGGAGTTACAAGGTTGAAGCTTCTGTCGCTGCCTTGGATCGCGTCGTCATCCGCCTGCCGCCTCAGGTGACGTTCGCCCCAGCCCGCCTTATACCCGTTGAGGAAAGGATGCCCTCCAGCTATCATCACGTGATGTCATTTTGGTTGCTGTTTTGGTTTGAATTTCGCAAAACAATCAAACCCACCAAGCTAAGCTCCACGATAGCTTCAAAACAGCTTTTCTTTCTTGCTTTCTTTCTTCTTCCCGCCCACCGTCTTTTGTGCCAGCTGGCGCCGGACGTCTTCTCGACTCTGCATTCTTCTCTACTGGCTTTCAAGATTTTTTTTCTCCCTCCGGCATTTACGATGCGATGATCAGCTGTCTCTAAGAAACTACACACTGCCTTCTCCAACATGGCTGCTACGATACCTAGACCGTACAGGCGGATCCTGACCTCTGCCCTGCACCGGAGATTTGTCCATGCTTCGGCTCTTTCGCTGCTTGTGAACTATGTGGTCGCATTCGCTATCGGAACAAAAACATCATGTGTGTGCTTGTCTCTTGCAAAGTGATCAATGGAAAGAAGAAGAAAATACTAATGCAGTCTGTGGCAGTCTTTTGGTCATGGTTCCCGCTCGGGGCATGTGGTCTCCGTACCGTCCTTCTTTTTATTGCGAGTTTAGGCGTCTTTTTCATTCGAGTTGCGCAGATGCACGCCGGACCCCGAACCACAATATCGCCTGTCGCAACGTTTCGCCACATTTTCCCCATTGATATCGCCCAAACATTTGCGTGGTACATGTTCTCTGCTTGGTGGTTCAGCGAAGTGTACTTGTGGTCAGTACCCACCGAGGCTGATCTGGGATGGGTAAAACTTGACCGGTAAGATGTCTTTTTCTTCTTTTCTTCTTCTTCTTTTTTTTTTTTGGCAAGTAGCGCGTGCAACTAAACAGTAGCTAGACTCACTGAACGGACGACTCTCAACGAACGCTCCATTTACCTGCATACCTATCACATGACGCTCGCAGTGGTGCAAGCTGTGTTCCATTTGTATTGCGACTACGATCGCTTGGCCATTCCTGTTACCAAGCGCACTCCAGGGTCGAAAGATAAGCGCACACACGTCGTGGACCCAGTTGTGAAGAGAATCAATGGCGCGATCATGGGCTGCGTCGTTGACGCCTTTAAAAAGGCCGCGGCTGTCACTGCAGCTAGCCCATTTGTCTACATTTTGTTTCTGAGGCGCCCTGCGTGGAACTTTTCTCTTTTCTTCGCAAAGCTATTCTGGAATTTTTCTCGGACAGCTGCCGACCCACCAAACACGATGCCTCCAGAATTTTATACACTATTCCACCGACAAATCATCTCTGGTGCTAGTCTTGTCTTTTTGTGGCAAACGGCCAATCTATTTTTCACCGTTTTCATCACCCAAGAACCGTTGAAACGAGGACAGCCACTTACCACGGACGCCAAAGACCCAATTGGAAGCTTGATAAACGGGCTAAAGGCAAAGAAAGAATTTGTCAAGAGCTACGCTTTCTGGGAACTATGTTTTATTAGCCAGCAGTTTTCGGACCGTCGCAAGGCAATCTTTGGTGACATTGACCGCGAGGGAGGGTCAGCTTGGAAGCAAGTGCTAGAGGCTTGCATTGAACATATCAGCAGCGTCACTGGCCGGATCAACAGTTATAAAAACCCTCCTCCGTCTGCAGCTGCAGCTGCTCCTTCAAAGGACGCTACTGTGTCTTACCCTCAGCTTCAAACACTGCCCCATCTAACAGAACCCCCCAAACAAGAAAACATCTTTGCGCCATCGCCAAAAGCCAACGGCTTCGGAGACTCGCTCGGAGCAAGAGCCAAGTCATACGGCCAATCTCCTGATTGGACCCCTACTGCCACAGCCAAAGCCCGAGAAGCCCTTGACCAGGCATCAAATATGATCCTCACCCCCGAGAGAAAAAGGCTATTCCTCGGGGGCAGCTCCGAGCAACCAAAACTCCTCCCTGCACCCCCAGCAACATCATCATCTCAATCCTCGTTCAATTTTTCATCGATCCCTTTCGTCTCTCAGTTCCTCCGCTCCCCTGTCGGCAAGCCCTTTCGACAGACATATGCCCAACGCCTGTGCAGCATTGTCTTTGGCACCCCTTACGGCCAACTTTCGTCCATCGTCGACGCCATCGAATCCATCGCCCAACTACTCATTTCCAGTTTAACCGAAGACTCATTCGGCCAGGTTCAGAGCGACGTCCCGCGCGTCATTGCCCTCTTTACCAACACAATCACCACATTGGAATCTTTTGTCGGCGGTGACAGCGTCAATGGCGGGCTTGACATCCACTGGTCCGACGTCACATTCCCACCGGCCAGCCAACCCGAAGCACAAGCAAAAGCCCGACGGCAGGATATCGGCGACGTGGATATTGTGTTGAGTACGCTGAAATTCTCGCTGGCCGATTTGCTTGCCGCATTTGAAAAGTATCAGCGTGAAGTTGGGCTGCAGACAAAGGATATTAGACTTGCAAAGGCAGCTGTCGGTGGCCTATTGCAGCAACACCAGCAGGACGAGGATGATGATGATGATGCTGATGGGAATGAAAATGACCCATTTACATCTAGATGATAAAAACAAAACCACTATTCAAAAAAGGAAGAGAGAAAAGGAGGGAGGGCATGGTAGGTTGGAGTTTCTGTGTATTAACTTAGTAATCTGCTCTTTTTTTTTCTGTTCAATAATGTATTAGTCGAACAAAAGAGAAAAAAAATTTTTTAGTATCATTCATGACGAAACGTATTTCCGATACATGTATCATTGATCAATTGATTTGTCGAATGAAAATTTCATGCTAAACTACACACCTATTTCCTATTTAGAAAGAAATACTTCAATAAACATCGTTCCAGTCAAACCAAATCAAATCAATCAAAAAGCAAAGGCTTCGTAATGTCGTGACTCTACCTACATATTGAGAGGGGGGTACTGATATTGATATGTACAGCCAACCCATCCATCCGTCCTCTGCATCCTCTGCACTGAAAATATGTCCAACTTGACTAGATGAACCAAGAACAAGGAACAAGAAGAACCAAAAAGAAATATATATCAGTCGAGTTTGTATGCTTCCTTCTTCCCTTCCCTTTTCCTTTTTTTTTTTTTTTTTTTTTTTGTTGTTGTTTCTTTTCTCCATATTTTGAAATTTCGCAAACATCGTAGAAGCGGCCGTTATATGAAGTCGTCCGTTGCAAACTCCTCATAAATCATTATTATCATCTTCCTTCCTCTTTTCTTTTCACCAGTCCAGTAAACCAACCCTCATGTGTCTGGATTTTGACTCCTCCTCCATCAACAAAGATAAATACCATGGAAGTGGAACCCAGAAACATCGTAGAAAATCAATCCATCCCACTGGGATATGATATGTATGGGAAAAAACACATAAGCTAGTCATTTGAACGGAACATGTACCAGCTTGCAAGATACTGACAATACGCTCCAAATCCGACAGTATGCATATGCAGAAATGAAGTAGTAAACTTTTGAAACGTTCAAAACTCATTATGTCGCTGTTCAGGGGCAAAAAAAAAAAAAAGAGAGAAACAAAGAAAGAGAAACAAAGAAAGAAAAGAAAAAAAGAAAAGGAAAAAGAAAAGGAAAAAACAAAATGTGGCTTGTTGGCCTACTTTTTAAGATTCATCCATCGCTTCGTCAATAGTGTTTGATGTGAATGTCGTGGAGCCTGCTCCATTGACGTCTTGCATCTCAGACTTTTTCGGCGTGCCTTGTTCACTGATGCTCCCAAGTCTCGTTTCTACTTGGGGCTCATCCTTCATACAAGCGTTCTCGAGTATGTTAGTCCATTTCCCGGGGGTACCTGCATGGCTATGTTTGAGATGCTGTCGGAAATGATCTGCCCGGAAGAATTTCTTCACGTTATTGCATTCGCCAAATTTATGCACCGTGGTGAGATGCTCAAATCGAGAATCCCAGTCTGGTTTAGGATTGTTTGGAAATTCCTCGCCGCAATATCCGCAAGTATCATGAGTGGGCCCCGTATTGCTCTGGGCTGTAGGCGCAGTTGAGTGGTGGAAAGCAGCCTGAAAGCCTGAAAGTGCTGCGCATGACCATGAATGGCGTCGCAGGTGAAGAGAGTTCTGGTGACGCTCTGCCTCATTCTTGTTCTTGAACCGGTTATTGCAATACTGGCACGAGTATTGCTTCTCCGACTCGTGCGCCCTGGAAAGAGGATGTTGTTAGTTTGAAATTATAGTTATTCAGAACCAGTACATACCGAAGGTCAGCTTCCGTATCAAATCTCTTTGGCTTTTTGGGGCAACAGTCGCAAATGTAAAGTCCTACAAGTTTGATCCCCCTCGAATTGACCACGGTGGATTGCATCGGAACTTTGCGGCCAGACAGAACCGGCTTTGCATCTGCACTGCTGGTGTAGGGCGCTCTCGGAGCTTGGATGCTGCTCAGAGAGCCGCCAGTACCCTGTTGTTTCTCGTAGAAATGATCTCCATCACTCTGAGGCGATAGGCCGCCGGATGAGATACGGTCATAAGAAGACGTACTCGTCATGCTACTGCCACCAACCGAGAGTCCTACAGAAGAGCCAAACGACGAAGTAGATGTGCGATAACTGGCCGAAGATAGGGAAGACATGGACCCGTGGCTGGGTGCGTAGCGGGCTCCTGGAGAAGCATGGTTTGTAAAAGGATGTCCACTCGTCCGTCGTTGGGAAAGATCGCCATTACTTGTGGCTTTATGAAGGGTGTGCTGTCGAGCATCACATACCGGCTCACGAGGGGGCGAAGAAGCTCTTCGCTTCATGCCGTGGTGTCTGGACAAGGAATCTGGCCCATTCTGTGTACGATCATCAAGAATATGTCGGAAGTGGTCATTCTCATCCTCGCCCTCGGGTTCCGGGAACACATTCTGTTCCTGGCTGGTTCGATTGTAACGATTATGGAAGGAGAATGTATCTTCAGACTGAGGAGTCATTGTTCCAGGTCGACGACGGCTAGAATAAGTGTCGTGGTCGATTCCTATAGACGGAGCACTGCTTTCCACACTAGGACTGCGGTATCCCGTCCATGCGGGCTTCGACCGCGGTGAGACGCCTCCTGACGAAGCCGTATAGATCCCCAAATTGAAAGAGGAGTCATACGCAGAAGACTGCTGATAACTACCTCCTAATGGACCAGTATGAGGCAATGTACCTATTGAACTCGACACACGACGATCACTGTTCGACGAACGTGGAGGCGAATGTGGTTTTCCTATCTTGGATAACAGGTGACGGTCGTAATTATCGGACGAGCTCATTACGCTCTTGCGAGAAAAATCACGCTCACCCTGTAGGCTGGCCATTCGTTTACAAATTAGCATCAAATCAGAGCGGACGGCTAGTAAAACACTTACACCGGCTCCGACAACGTCGTGGAGAGTGAACTCCCAAATCCGACTTCCTGGGGCTTCGGAGGCTCCAATTTGATGTGGGAAAAGCTGTCATTTGTTCGGTAACTGGACTCATCAAGTGTCATCCGATCGAGACGTGGAATCGGCTCAGGCGGGTGGTGTCCGCCGAGAAGACTCGAGCCGGGGTTGATGGGCGCCAGCTTTGCAACATCAGGTCGGCCCATGTCGTTGGCATGAAGCCAGCCCGCATCGTGTCCATCCTCGAGATCGTTGATGCGTGGGGGGGGAGGCAGGGGTGGAGGAGCATAGTGCTCAATGGTCCTGTTTGGGATTCGCATGGGGCCGCGGGATGAAAAAGAGTGGGCGGCCATGTGGCGGTCAAAATTGCTCATTGACGGAGGGGAATGAAGTTGGGAAAACTCCATGTCTTTGTCACAGAGCAAAGAAAGAATTCAGTTGCACATCCAACTGAAAAAAAAGAGTAGAATCAAATGCGCATCCAAAACCAAGGTCTCATCCAAGAGCTCAGCACGTTTCAATCCGGTTGTCTAAGAGTAAATCCACGAGTCCCGACGAAGAAATGTGTGCAAGTCGTCCAACATGTCTCGACAGAAGAAAAAAGAAAGGTAGTGGCGGTCCAGGACAAGTCAATGCTCTCTTTTTCGGGCCGAGGGCGAGGTGTAAATCACGGCGGCCCACAGAATGGAGGATGAATGAAAGAGCTCGGCGGCCGGGGGAAGGAGTGTTGATTTGATGGCAGCAGGTTCCAAGGAGAGACGATGGAGATACAAAGTGAATTTGAGGTACGGCGGCGCATGCAGGGACAACGCCCAGGGAGGGTTTTGGAGCAGCTAAGATCTGGGGCGATCACGTATCCATTGACTGATGGCTGGGTCTGCAGCGATGGCGATCGCACTAAGAGGTTGGGATGCGCGACTGGGAGAAGTTGGTGAGGAAGAGGGAAGGAGGGAGAGATTATTGTTGCAGTCGGAGCGATTGCAATGATGAATGAGGAGGAGAAAAGGAAGAAGAAGCGGAGACCAACTGAGGCAGGAAGGAGGAAAGCGAGCGGGAGCAGGAAGGAAACAGTTTGGGGAGCGCCGGGAAGCAGATGAGATGCAACGGCGCTGCTTGTTGGTATCCACCGGCGTGCAAGCGTACCGGGCAGGACGATAGTAATAGTACATATGTACTAATATTACCGGCCAGTTTGGGAATGGTGGCAAGACCGATCAGAGGAGAGTTGGCCGTGATTATTACCGTTACTATGATGGTAAGTTTAACCATGGTTAGGCCAGCGACTATTCTTACAGGAATAATGTTTAAATGACCAGACGGTGGAGACCGTGCCGTGACCGTGGCCGTATTTTCGTTACTGATACAAGCGCCGATAGTATTTAATGGTATTAATCATGTAATTTTGGTGGTATCAGCGGGACCGTAGTCTTGTAACTGAACCCCGTGCTAGTACTGGGTGACCGTTCCTATGTACGGATAGGCTGCAGGGGAAGTATGTATTGGTAATTTATATTTTTCGTTATTACTATTGTTACTATTTAATTTTATTTTCGTTTTTATTTTATTATTATTTTATCATTATTAGTAGTAGTATTAGCATTGTTGCTTTTTCTTCCGGTAAAAGCAAGATGGACAGAGAAAGCCTCGCGCCTCGGCGAATAGAAGGGCCGGGCCTAGCAAGGCACGGGGCGGGTACCTAGGATGCTCGGCTGTGGTTAATGGCGGGGCCACTGCTAGGGCATGATTGCTAGGGAACGGAAGCGTGGCGGCAGCCGTGGTCTAGCCTTTAGGGCGGTCCGGCGTGAGAGGGCGGACGAATCAGCAGCGGTGGCGGGCCTCACGCCTATGGTTCCCAGGCTCCCAGCGCCGTTGGACAGGGTGGGCTTAGCTGGGATGCACCCTGGGCTGGGGCCGGCGCTTCGGTGGTAAGGCGTGGCGCTTCGGTGGTCTGGGCTGGCGGGCACTGGCAGGGAAGGCTGGCTGCGCTGCGCTCGCACTGGCTGCCCCAGCCCCATCGCGCCCAGCACGAGTGGCCAGCGGGCGCTCAGGCCCGGCGGCCCAGCGGCCTCGGGTTTCTTGTCTCGTAGGGCAGAGCGCCAAACTTGCGCCACCGGAGCTTTGTCGGCCAATCACCCGCTGGCCCATGCACCCCACCGTGCACTCGCTGAGGTGCACACTGGCCAGCAGAGCACTGCTCAGTTAGTCCAGTTCTCACGCAACGAGGCAGATCATTTCATCATCCTGTCAGCGAGTAATTACTAGTTCGTAGTTATCTCGGTGCAGCTTGCATGGTGAGAACGGGGTCGCACCAGCTGCTTTCTGCTACCGTCAGACGCCCTGCAGCCGTAATCCATAACAACCGTAAAATAGTTAATACTAACAGTAATACTAACACTAATCATAACATTATAATAATAGTATAATATTATTATAATAACAATCTAATAATCAATGATATTCATCACAGACTCCAGAACAGGTACTAGGTGCAAGGTTGATGCGACACGCTTATTTCATCTCCACTTTTTTTTAAAAAAAAAGAAAAGAAATTTAATAAATACAAATAAGAAGACGAAGAAAACGAAGAACAATGAAAATCTCCATCCACAGCCTGTCAATCTGATCTGCTGGTTTAAGCCCCGGCGCGACGTCCCTCCGTTCTCCGAACATGAAACAACGGCTGGCGGTAAGCATGACCCATTCAGGACCAACAGATGAATATATTAATTATTTTCGTCGCTACGGATATAGTCTAGGCTTATTATGAGAATTATCAATTTTGAAAATATCACTAGCTGCTTTATCTCCTCTGTTGTTATTTACTAACTGATCACCTGTTGTGGTTGTTTTTGCCCTTAGTGGCCAACGCATGGTCGAGGCGGTGAGCAAGAAGCTAGTGAGTGGTACAACGACCTACCCACTTGGGAAATGTTGAATGGTTGCTAATCCACTGCTCTAGAATCTACTGTATTAATAATAAGAATAATGAAGCCGGCAGGTTGCTTAGTTATTTGGCAATCATTCAATGCATTGGTTTCCTCTCGTGGCTCTTTTGTCCTGTGGTACAGATAATGCAGAAACCCTCAACATGTCATCGCGATGCTATGGTTGGTGAGAAGGGGAGGGAAAAAACGGGTTTCAAAACTATGTACTTACGAACTAGTACGTACTGAGCACTAGCTTACTCAGGAACTAAGGCTGGTACAGAGTGGTACGTAGTACTCGGCATTACTAATACCGCGCCGTGGTCATTATTACTAGGGGTAAAAAACGGGTTACGGAGGACCTCATCTAAGAACGGCCACGCCCAAGGGTGCATGCAAATCGTGCAGGGACACGATCCTGCTGGGATTTTCAGGCAAATAGTAATATAGTAATATTTTCCTTTTCTGTACCTGAGCACGGAAATCAATTGTACGGTGACAGTTGACAGACAGACACAATATGGTGCTCTCTGTTGTACACACTGTCAAGAGGATACGGAGGACAGTTAGCGCCGGGTCCCACTGGATGTCACCAATTGCCAGAAGCCTTGTGCACTGCCACGCACTATCTAGTACGTAGTATATATCAAGCAGTAATTACTCCATACAAACGGATATACGGAGTACTGCAATTATTACGGTTGCACTGCTCAGTATATTACTTAACTAGTTACTACTGTCGCTGCCATTGCTGATATTATTATTATGATCGCAGTACGAGAGTTTACTGAGGGGCACGATCGTCCGATGACGTCGGGGTGGACTAAACGTGAAACAGCAGGGCAAACCCTATTGCTCGGTGGTAATAAATCATATTACCACAGGGCTTATTCTGGTGGACGTTCCAGAAAAGGAAACATGGAACGAGTAACTTGGCACCTGGTTTGATTAATTAATCCAATCTTATTGACGGCGACGGGTGGATCGCAGAGGGGTTCTGGGTTCTGCTAGGTAACAACTGGTTACGGAGATACAAGTCTTTCCCCAGTCTGAAGGTCCCGTGGCCCCCCGTCAGCCTTAAGAGGCGGCGGCTCCACTCTGGACGGACACGGAGCACATACTGTACGTAGTAGTAATAGTACGTACTCTCACACAATCATATGATTCTTGCAAGAATACGATTGTTATCAGTATAGGGTCATAACATTCACTGTGCTCTTTCCAGTTCAAACTGCAAATTTTGCAATCTTTTCTCCCGCAACTAATCTTAATCAATCCACATGTTCCTAGTCCAACCCATGGATGTGTGTAGAATGCGGCAGGCCCGGATCCTGGCAGGACTCACAAGCCGATTATTGGTTCCTCAGTAGCACCTTGCGTGTACAGAGGACTAATAATTCATTATCATAATTCTTTATTCTTGCGTGCATTGCAGCATGCAAGACTGAAGACTCAGCAAAGCAAGAACCAAGCGATTTGGCTCGGGCCTAACCGCTTCAGGGTTAGTTTCCACAACGTGGCTCCCAAAGCGGGCAAGCGCCGGTGGAGTTGTTTGGCAACCTTAGCCGTAAGGCCGCAACATCAATCCACCACGCGCAGAAATCTTTTCCAATATTGAATATTGAAATCTTATTGCCCATCCTCGCTAAATCCAGAGGGGTAATTTTGGGAAATTGTTGCTTTTCGTCATTTCCCACTACGTACCAGCTGTCACCACACATATACCCCTCCCCCAGCCGTGCGCTGTGGCTGTCACTCATTCGCCCGTGAAGAATCTGACGAAACACTAACGAAGCCGGGTCGTGACTATCGTGACGCTCCCTCCCCGCCATGGCCCTTAATCGCATCCAGGGCCATAATATCTATGTTGGCGGGTGAGTTATTAGTCTTACCCTTTTCGACTTTGTTCCACACCCCCCAATACCACATGACTAATTCCATATCCAGAGTGCTCGCTCTCAGGAACAAGGTTGCTCTGCGCGAAGCCAACATCACCCATATAGTCTCGGTGCTCCGCATGCGGCCCGAGGAAACCCTGACAGAGTCGTTTGAGAATCTCAAAATCCAAGTCGATGACAGCGAGGATGAAGACCTGCTGCAGTACTTTTCCTCTGCCAACGCCTTTATCCAGTCTGGGCTGGATGCAGGCGGTAGCGTCTTGATCCATTGGTCAGTGCTCACCTCCCCCGCTGCCCAGCTGCTCAGCTGCTCAGCTGGCTGCATGCATGCAAGCCTCCCGAACTTTCCTCGAAGATTTCCTTTGAATAAAAAAGGAATAAATAAATAAAAAAGAATCGTCAATGCACGGGCATACAGACTTACTGACAAACCATGATGCAGTGCTATGGGCAAGTCTCGCTCGGTGGCCGTGTGCATCGCCTATCTGCTGCATCGCGATCCACAAGCATGGAATCCGGAAACCCTTCTCAAAGTCATTCAACAAAGCCGGTCAGTTGCCGAGCCGAATGATGACTTTATGAGTCAATTATGGCTCTATCACGAAATGGGCTGTCCGGACGACGTCCAAGATCATCCAATGTACATGCGATGGGTATCCAACCGTCACATCGAACTCAGCACTGCGTGTGGAAGGGCTCCAGAAATGGATGTGGTGCGCTTTGAAGATGAACTGCCTTCTCGCGAGAGCATGGCAGGCGAGCGGTCAATCGAAGTCCGATGCCGCAAGTGCAGGTGTGTGGTTCTTGTCCCTTCAAAAGACCCAACCAACGCTGATTCTAAATGCAGGCGTATCCTTGCTACCACTCCCTTTATCAACCCTCATGACAAAAATGATTCCCGTACCTCGTCCAAGACGCCGCAAAGCTTGGACTGTGCGCATATCTTCTTGCATCCCCTAACATGGATGCGTCCGTCGCTCTTCCCAGACTCTGTCGACAAGACGAGTACAGACAACGCCCCGCTGTCCGGTCGACTCACATGTCCCAATGCCAAATGCGAGGCCAATGTGGGCAAGTTCGCGTGGCAGGGCTTTCAATGCAGCTGTGGGAAATGGGTGGTTCCGGCCATTGGCGTAGCTCGAGCCCGAGTCGACGTGACTGATCAGCCAGCAGCGGCGGTTAAGAATGTTGCAGATGCTGCGAGCAATATTAATAATAATACTAACAGGTTAGGAGCGATGGGTATTAGACTTCCGCCTCATATGCGCGCTACCCATACGGATTCTCACAGGAACAACCTTTAATAATCTGGCTGAACGAATGCAATGATACCCCAGACTTTCCCCTAAAGCATACCATCGGATACTGCCACGAACATGCATACAAGGTCCACCAATACAAGACCTAGTAAAGTTCCATCTCGTTCATTCACTCGGATGAACCTTACATATGTCCTAGTGCAATCCACAGTTGATTCCACTAGTGGCAGGTCCACCTCTCTCTCGTATGCCTTGTCTTAGATGTCCCACCCATTCATAAAAATCACCCAACAGTTGGTTTGCTCAGAACCATCGTTAGTCCTTTAAGAGTTAAGCCTCCGGTAGAACCGTAGTTAGTAGATAGATGGGTAGATAGTACGTATACTACATACCTTTCTATCACGCCGCCTCCCCAATCGGCGTCATCAATAAAAACTGCGCCAATTGGTATACTAGTTACTAAGTACGTACCTACCACAAGCCTATAACTGCAGAAGGTTTTTATTAACTCCATATTACTAACAATAATAATAACTACTCCGTGAGTCCGTAGAGCTCTCGGCAAATCCACCTGGGAAGCAGATCCTTTTGAAGGATAATCCACTTGGCTAGTCGATTGGAGACGCCACATACTACTCGATTGGGACTCTAGTTAATTCAGATTTCTATGTGGAATTCAGATATAATGGGGAAGCAAATATATGAAATCGTCACAAATGACTTGGAAGAAAAAGGAAACAAAATTCTTTTCTGCAAAGCAAGAAGAAGCATGTACGCCAACAAGTAATTAATTGTGAAACAAACAGCAGCAAGAGCTTAGTCTTGGCACTAGTGGCATTGGGCCCTGAGCTAGTTTAGTTTAGAGCGTGTTAATCCGGTTTAGCGCACGCTGATGAGAGACTGTGCACGGTCCATGACGCCAGCCTAAAATAGGCAAGTGCTTATTCCTTGGGCCTTATTGTTACATACTTGACTAGTACCGACATACAGTTGTAAGTCGTACAGCGTTCGCCAGTTGACA
Organism: Talaromyces islandicus; assembly: GCA_000985935.1. Taxonomy (NCBI): domain Eukaryota; kingdom Fungi; phylum Ascomycota; class Eurotiomycetes; order Eurotiales; family Trichocomaceae; genus Talaromyces; species Talaromyces islandicus. The sequence goes on along the minus strand of CVMT01000002.1, from coordinate 1,619,207 downwards.
GTAAATAAATATTCCTATCAGAACTGGTCAAGTCATACTCCGTGCATAGTCATACCGCAAGAACTAAGAAGAAAGCAGGTCAGTAAGCTCCCCACTTGTCGGAAAATACTAACCTATTTCTTCCACTCTAAGTTCCAGACTATTTAGAGAAGATGCCCACAGGGCCACAACTTGCCAAGTCAGGTTCTGCCGCTAGGCTAGTTTGAGAACATTCAGTGCTAGATCGGGAGGCTGTGTCTTGAATCTTGGTAGTACAGAGTTCTACGTGTGGAGTTTTTACGATTGTATAATTAAATCATGTTAAATTATTGTGCAAGTTACGCGAGGCGAAGAGGTGACAGCTACAAAAGTGGACTGTGGAATAATTTTTTTTTTCAATGTTGGGTTTTGGGTATTGTAAAATGTATTGTATTGTACTACGAGATGTGAGAATCCTGTCAACGTGAGATAGAAAAAAAACCAAATACGGAGTAAACGCTTTTCAGAAAAGTAAATCTGCTAGTTTGACCGTAATAATATAATAATGTCCAAGAGGTTGGACAGCTTGGAACGGGTACGCAGCACAACATGATGCAGCGCCAGCTGTGACCCCACCTGCATACATATGCACTACCGTAATGTAATTAATTACCCGTTCGTACACAGTAGTTACATACAGGATACATACACACTTGTCTGGTTCTCAAAGGGCTGTCAATGGACAAAACATGTTGATAAATAATCAATTGACTACAGAAATCGAATTCCTAAGTCGCTACCCCCTATGCATAATCGAGATAGCATATACACGTTACGTGCGGTGTAATATATGAAATAGATACCATCCAACTTCATACATACGTACATACACCTAGTACCCAAGTCTCATGCAGCTAAGAATCAAGCAGCCACTGTCTGTTTGTCATAAGGCTACATGAAACTTGCCGCATGACCTCCAACAAGTCCCAAAAAAAAAGACTCGCCCACAGTGGCAGTAGCCACTGACCACACAGGTTACAACCCGCCCAAGATCGCAGCAGCACCCGCAGGGCTAGCCTTGTTGTCTACCTGTTGTGGTTAATAAGGCGTTTATCGTTACCACCCCGACCTTGGGCTGATGCAGGCAGACGCAAGGCTTTTTTTCATTCTCGGTTTTTGGATTTTGGTTTGTTTTCTTTTCTTTCCTTTTTCTTTCTTTCTTTCTTTCCTTTTTTTTTTTTTTTTTTTTTTTTTTTT